>JAFELO010000083.1:108890-148448 GCA_017140195.1 Eumaeus atala
GTGCGTGCGTGCGTGCGTGCGTGCGTGCGTGCGTGCGTGCGTGCGTGCGTGCGTGCGTGCGTGCGTGCGTGCCAGTAACTACTCTATTAGTACTCGTGCATTATGTAATATCCAAAGTCCGTTTCGTCTACATCTATTTTGCATAACATCGAATGTTTACGTAAACTCTAGCCAGTACCCTGCAATTGCTACTGCACTATACCTACTGTTTCCTCCAGGGGACTTTCCTTTTTAACTATATTAAAATGAAGCATATTGAGGTCATGATGCACTACAACCGAATTGGGCCGGCACTACTGGGGAGGTATAACTCGCTCACGTGTTACCACCGCGTTTCTTACGGCTGGTGAGTTTCCGGTGGCCCATTACAATGATTCACCAGAAACATACAAGGAAGTAGAGCGTGTTGCTCTCCTTCCTTGTATGTTTCTGTCATCATAATTATGCAGATGTCTACCCGAATCATATGTACTATTGTAGTTACAACTAGCGGACACACTTTGGAACCTGTGAATTGATATTTGTAGTTTATTTGCCATTTAAGTTCCCAATATGCCAACTGGAACTTTTATAGATCATAAAGTCGTGTAGCAACGGCCAGGTTAATGGAGTGTCAGCCGAAATGTATACTTAACTAGCAGTCCGTCCCACCGGGATACTCAAGCAAATGGCAAAAAATCTTTGGTTTATGAGAATAAAAAAAAATATGAATATTAATTTCGGCCTCGTAAACATTACATGTTGCAATGACAGGAAATTAAATTTACGACAAGAACGTCTGTCGAATCAGCCGGTTGTCAATAATTTCATCAGCCAAAGAATGTTTTTTTCACATTTTGTTTACGTTATAGTTACAAAGTGATCAAAACGTTTTAAAAATGTATGATAAATGTATAGATGTGTATGAGTTATATAGTCTATGAGTTATATAGTCTATGTTCATCACAGCTAATGTAGAGTTCTAATGGTAAAAGAATTGTTCAAGTCGGTCCAACAGTTTCGGAGTACTATACGTAGGTACATGATTACGTAACGAAATGACAAAGTGACGTATTAATAAAGCAAATACCTGTAGGTTGATATTGTTGTCCTTGACTTGTAATCGACTTAATTAATCGGTGTACTGTTGGAAATTGTCAATTTTGTACATGTTTGCGTTGAGTTATCGATAAAACACGCAAATTATGAACAATATTTCCTATTAAATTGGAAACTATAATAACCCGCGTGCTTAAAATAAAATAAAGTCACTCGCGTTTATAAGGTGAATCTAACGACACGAGCTTGTTACTTAAAATCCGTGAAAGACGTTCTGGGTGTAATAATATAAGGAATATACAAACAGACATATATACTATATAAGATGGTATACACATAAATACATACATAAATTTATGTACAGGGTGTTACACTCCGCATAAATGTTTCCCTCCCATTGATGTCTTAAGTTTACGCGAATATTAGTCATTACAATAAAACTACTTTTACGTTCATGATTGCTGTAGAGCTTCTGAAACGTCGGGCTAGATAAATAATTAGATAAACCGCGATAAAATCCGTAAAAATAGTTTTATTTCCTATTTCCCTCTTTTTGGTGCAGTCGGTATTTTTTTAAAGGCTATATATAAAATATTCAGTAAGGAACTTTCAGTGTACGAAAGTCCTTGTTCGTATGAGTAAACATGAAACAAGTCTAAACATGTTAGTAGATAATTGAAAGTTATCGATATTAAAAATATAGATATTAGAAATTGGGTTTGTTTTTTCATTTATTTTTTTCGAATGGACTTATTGCTTGTTGGAGGTGCTGTTGCTCCCGCCTCAACCGTTCTTCGGACTAGCGAAGACTTTTAAACACAAAAGTCTTCGCTAGTCCGTAAGTAGACGATAGGGGGACAGAAACCCCTCTTCTCCCGCAGAACATAAATTGGGTAGTGTTACGTAGTGTTACTTATATAGTGTTCACGTACAGAAATGTATTATTAATATCAGAACACTATTCAAAATGCTATAGCTTCTTAATTTTAAATCTTGTTTAATTCTGTAATATTTTTAATTAAAATTTTTTTTTACGTATCACGGTATAGACTATAGACAATAGGCGCCCGTTCCAATTTCAAGCTTAAAATCAAAGCATACTGGAATATGGTGAGCCTTTTTAAAAATAGAACGCAGAGCCAATTGCAAGCCATTCGCTAGGGTCAAAGGTTGTGTGACATTTGACCTACTTCGGGCATATTTTTCCTAGGAAATTCGCTTGTGGACTTTGAGGTAAGTAAACGGAAAGAAAATCTCGGAGAAAACTTAATAATTTCATGTCAGGTTACTGTAAAGGAGATTGTATGTGGCGCAGCTTTTAAAGTAGGTTGCCTTAGATATAAAGCGGATTAAAAACATGATTATACTTGATGAACAAAGGTTTGTACCTGTAGGGCGATCTGATAAACATGACGCTGAAAGCCGAAGATTGCGGGTTTAAATTCCGCCTATTTTGTGCATTTAGGGCAAGTCATTATTTATTTGCTTGCGTCTTGTCGTTCCTGGGAAATGTTTTGTAGATGTATAAATAAATACTTAAGCTATGCACAGTGTAGGTGTAGATGTTTTAACTTAATGCGACTATTTTACTGTATACCAGGTAGACAGCTCTCACATTTCTACAGAGACTGACACAGTGGTAACATAGTTCGGGGAAGCCGTGCTTGTTGCGCCAGAGGGCGCGGGGTCGAATCCCGCCCAGGACATGGACATTTATCTATGTATTATATATATTTACATAATAAAAAAATCTTAAATATATTTCCGTTGTCTGGTACTTGTAATATAAGTCCTTAAGGTACTTAGCACAGGGCCACTAAGTCTAAAGTCTACACATTATTATTATTATATTCAGAATCAAACATGCTGAAAATTTCAGGTTCAAAGGAGGAACCTCATGCTCCTCGCCGCTTTTCGAGGAGCGCCCGCATGTTGAGTGATAATTAGTGGCGACTTGTACATTAATATAAAAATTAACGATACAAATAAATGACATTGTAAGTAATGTGTATTGTGTACTTACGCAATGTGTACGAGTGCGGATTGAAAACAAATGTGGCGTATAAACGGATACAGCGGTGCGCTTGCAGAGTTAGGGCTGACGATTTTAATAAATTGGATTTCAATTACTAGCTAGATGTTTACATTAGGTACAACAGACAGAACACAGTATTTACGCGAGTTCCCTAATGGAGTAGCCTATTTTACAATAGTAGTATTAAAACCTAAGATTTAGTTCATCATCATCATCACCATTATCTGCCCTTATCAGTCCACTGCTGGACGCAGGCCTCTTTCAATGAACGCCAAAACGACCGATCTCCGTAAGATTTATTTACTTGACAAAATTAAATTCTACTTTTAAAGCCTAGGGCTAGCTATACTTTAAAACATTCTGACGAACTATTACACAGACAGACCATATTATGTAAATCGTAGATATAACTGACCGAAATCCAAAACCCAAGCGTCCTGTCTGCTTAACCTGACCCTCATGCTGTCGGCTATACAATTAACCATAAGCTACCACTAAGGCTACACAATTAACTTTACAGTTTACACTAGCGTTATACAGATAATGAGGTACCTCCTCCGTCAAAAGAGGTACATCCTCTGATGCAAGAAGCTTCCCCCATTTTGCAGTTCGCACTGCAAATATGTTGTCGTACTTGCATTCAAACAATACATTTATTATTAATTTAAAGAGTCCCATTTTTTGCACTCTACTGCAAAGCAACACTTCATCCTAGTTGACTCGGCTCTGTCAACAGCACAGGTCCAACTTCTCTGGTAATAATAATCTCTCTGGTCCTGAAAACATTAGTTAAATTTGCTACTGTAAACCTTCTCATTTCGGGATGAATCTCTCTCTCTCTCTCTCTCTCTCTCTCTCTCTCGTCTGCGGGAGAGTGGTGGGTCGGACACCTTTTCGACCGCAAACCAAGTCTCATCGCCTGATTAGAACTCATAGCAATCCTTTGAAGTTGTATTGGGCTTCTCTTCGCTACCACCGCTAAAAATCTCGTCTTTTCAACGGTATTTAATTAATACTACTACTCTACCTTTGCTCGTAAATTACGCATTGTAACAATCATTAGTAATGCGATTACGCGATCCCGTAGGGTCACATAATGTTATTGGTACGGCGTACTCTTGACTATGACGTATATGACAATGCCATATCCACCGCCACTGACCCGTGACCACTTTCATAAAACGAGAAAAGGAAATCTCGAAAATACATTTTATATTGTAATGTTAGGTGTATTAAAATTTAAAATATATATTTTCCCAGCTCACTCGCGTTATCAATTAATGTCTCATACGTTAAGAGCCGCTAATTTTGTCTCCAGTTTGAACATTGAAAATTTGAAGTTATAGCAGCATAAATACTCGTATGCATACAGTCTAAAACATTACCCTCCTTCTGACGCCTTTGGATACAATTACGTTTTTGCGGATGTTAATGGGCGTCTGTAATCACAAGAGGAATCCGATTCGTTTATAAATACGAAGATAGTATTTCTTTTGATTTTACAAAAGGAACATTTAATAGTGATGTACCTGCCTTTAGAGTTTCATAACGAATACCTAACATTATATTGGAAGCAACCCTATCCTTGTAGGGAGGCCAACAAATCAAGCGAGACGTCGACCTCGACGAATATGGTAACGCAGCTTCATGTGAGACTGGATTACGCTACCAGGGATGTCCATATATAAGCTTATCGATAACACGAGACATAAATATTTACAATCATACTCGTAAGCGTGCGAGATATATCGATTAAAATTTATGAAGTAAATTTAATCACTAAATATAGTTTATATATATAACGGCGCGCACTTAATTTAAATTGATGATTGTGAACAAATAATTTAAAATTAGAATATTTTTTATTAATGTTGATACTTACATTGAGATCATTTATTTTTTGAGAGCGAGATGTAGGTGTCATGGCGGGCGGGTCGTCATTCCGTAAACGACACCCGCACGTTGTGCTCGCTTGCAAACCCATTGGCTCTTAATCGTGATTTATTATTGTAATCTTTAAATATTTTTGGAGATAATTAATTGAAAGAAGTATAATACAGTGATCAGTATACACTGTGAGACTATATTTTGGTCAACAAGATCTGAAGATGTCCGATCAACTTTGAAATGTGCCTAACTGTCTCGGAACTCTTTCGGTATAAATATTCTCCAGATGAAAATTATTTAAAACCCGTCGAATAAAAAAGTTTATATATAATTTACACTAATTATTAATTTCATTATACATTAGCAGTGATGGTTTCGTTTTTTCATAATCAGGTACATAAAAGTATAATACTAATAACAGAAGAAACAATCGATTCCAATCAAGATTATTGTATTGACAGGGAAAAAATGTGATACAGTTCGGCTGTATTTTGATCATACACAAGGTAAGCCACTTGGAAAGCACTTATAACAAAGGGAATGTCAGGTTTTCTATTTAGTTCTTACAGTTGTTTATTTTTTAGGTTTAACAAAAATATCATAAATTTATATAGTCACCGCCAACAATGCTTCTAAAATATGTTAAATAATGTCGATACAATGCTATCCCACACTAAGACTCTACTTGTACTTGACTCTCATTTTCCTCTCGTAAGCACCAGTATACGCTGCATAAAACATCACGAACATGGCTACATAGTTTTATGTTAATTCCAGCCCTATGTATTTGTACATAGCCCGCCGCATGTCTGGGCACAAGCGGATTGCCTCACCATGTTCTAGATTACGAATAAGGAAAAAAATAAAACAAATGTTGGGTGGTGTTGATGTATTATAATAAACCGTTGGCGCCACTCTTTCTGCCTTATTTTACATAAATAGGATTATTAATATCAATAATAAAAGCATCTTAAAATTCTCTTAATAAGATTTAAATTTAAATCCTAATTATGAAACAAATTAAACTCGCAACTAAATTGTTTTTTATATTACATGAAACTTAAATAATAATTGTTTACAAAAATAATTATGTATGTTATAAGTTATACTTAGCCCGGCCAGAAATACTGTTACAATTAAAAATAAAAAAGTATTACATTTGAATTAGGAATCTGTACGTCTATAGGATTTTTCATTGTGTTTACTCATTTTGGCGCCAATACATTGTACAATATTTTACGATAAAGCGGGAGTGATACAGAGAACAGGATCGCTATGATTGCATTACACAAAGTAGGTATGGAGCCAAACGAAATATTTAAAACTCTACATACACTTGATATTAGTCAAATGTTTGTGTACTGGGCAATTAATAGGTACAATAAGACTTCCTCTGCTTGTGACAGAGAAAGATCTGGCCGTCCACGTAGTGTTCGTAAGATAAAGATGGTCAAAGCGGTAAGGGGTGGAATTAGAAGAAATTATAAAATTATATTAATTTATCTCGGGAAATTATATGAAGATTGTCGCGTACTTTCAGAGATAACTTAGGACTTGCAGCCTATAAGTTGCACTGGTCATATCTTAACTGATAAGTTAAAGATGAATAGGGTGCTAACATCGAAACAACTACCGAAACGGCACGCAAAGGAAGATCACAGAAAAAAATCGTTTGCGGATAAGATTTTTTTTCCAATTGAGCAAGTTTTGACATTGAAAATGGGCGTATTTATTTTCAAAGCTCTAAGGAAGCTTCTCAATTAGTCGACAGTGTGCAACGTGGGCATTATCCGACTTCAGCGATGGTTTGGTGGCGTATTACCTATGAAGGAATGACTGAATCATGTTTTTGTGAAATGGGTATCAAAACACCGGCCCTTTAATAACACCAGGTCCAATAACCTTATAGTCTGTCCTTCTAGCAAGACTCGGAACCAGAGTAGAAATCTCGATCCACCCAATCTTGGTTAGAACTAACGTTCCGGAATTGATTAGAGCCGAAGACTACCCTTCATCTAGTCCCGACCTTAATCCGCTGGATTATGATTTCTTGTCAGTTTTAGCGAGTACACTTGCGCTTAACGCCATTATAATTTGGAGGCCCCAAAACAATTCACGCTGTTGGCTGTGAAGAATTTCCCCATGAAAGGAGTGCGTGCTTCTATTGATAACTGGCCCCCGCCGTTGAGAGGACTGTATTGCAGCCAATGGGGACCACTTCCAATAAGTTTTTTTAATATTTTAATTGTCTTATATTTGTGTATCAAACTAACACACTGTAGAAATAATAAATGTTATTTGCAGTCAAAGAATATATTTTTTATTGTTACAATATTTATGGCAAGACGAGGTATATGTGTATACTGCTAATAGCAAAACCAAAATCAGTGAGAGGTAGTGCCATACTGTATTTCAGCGGAATCGGGTCAACATGACCGTGGAGTTACCTCTCTCACACATGATACCGCCGTAAAGTGACGGATTCTCCGTCGTGTTCCGTGCAGTTTGTGAGTAGCTGATGACCCTTTGAGGGGGAGGAGGATAGGTGAAAACCATTTGCATGATTATTATGCGGAAGTTTATGGGCGTATCAAAGGGTTTTCACTACTCATTTGTCCCCATATAATATAAAAAAGAGTCACTTTATAGTTTTTACATATATCTGGAAAAACAAATAATAACGACAACATCATCACGCCAGCTCCCTAACGAGGTAGGCAGAGCGAACGGAGCGCCACATGTCACGATCCTTACATACCTGCCTTGCCGCCTCCACTATAAAAAAATAACAAATACTAAAAAACAAATAAGTTGTAATTGAAACGTACATAAGCACGATCTGTATTATTTATTGGTCAATGGAAAAAGAATAAGATACCAGGTCATAGACTGATTGCTTGCACTGAAAGCTGTTTGTGCTACGTTTTAAAATAATAAAGACTATTATTGTTCCTATATTCTAAAGTATAAAATAAAGTATTCAGCATATTCTGCCCGATAAAGAAAAAGAACCCAATATTATTCCTAAGAACTTGGCCCTTTTTTGGCCTTAGAAGGGACGATCCCTGGACACATCAGCTGACTTTGATAATGTGTTGCCCAACAGACGGTATCGCCAAGAGTTGCGGAGAGCCCAGCCCGCTCAAGCTTAAAAGACGAGCGCGGAACACATCACACTACCCACTTCGGCCATTTTCTGCTAGGGCGTGGGAGGGAGCCCCCAGGCCACTGCTCATGGAGGTCGGAGGTCGTTGGTCACCCTCTGGCGTCTGGTACGTCTTCTGTGGCATGGAAAGGTACTTGTACTTTCCCGCAACCTCTCCGCTGTCTCCTTTGCGGACATCACTGTCTCGCAAAAGGATCATAGCCTGAACGATCGGCTCGAGCGAGGGGTTTCCTACTTCTATGAT
The DNA here is from genome assembly GCA_017140195.1 of Eumaeus atala. Classification (NCBI taxonomy): domain Eukaryota; kingdom Metazoa; phylum Arthropoda; class Insecta; order Lepidoptera; family Lycaenidae; genus Eumaeus; species Eumaeus atala. Next base: position 117,261 of record JAFELO010000083.1, read on the forward strand.
TGCCACGAGGCCTTGGCACTGCTGCACCCACGCAGAACACTCTGCAAGAGTGTGCAACGCGGTATCCTCGTGACAGTTCCCACAGTGGTGGCATTCGGATGTTAGTTCGCGGCGTATGCGATACAGATACTTTCCGAAGCACCCGTGTCCTGTTAACATCTGCGTCAGTCTGAAGGATAGGTGGGCATGTTGCCTTTCAAGCCAATTCCTCATGATGGGTCTATGGCTGAAATTGTATCGTGTCCAGCATTTGGTGACTAAAGCCACTCTTTCCAATCTAACGTAAATTGCTGGTGAAGCAATGACTTCTGATCCTTCTGTTCCCGGTTTCTCTGACTGGGGTCCCACAGCAACGCCTCCTTCTGCCACTGATATAATGACGCAAGAGCTTTCGCTTCCAAGTCCCACGACAAAGTACCGGCTAGAAAACTCGTCACCTCAAAGGAAATCGTGCGATATCCCTTGATACGGTTTGTATGGCCATCAGTTTCTGGGTTTGGCGCGGAATTCTGAGGTTTCCACCTCTGATCTTCAGGTTACATGCCGCCCACAACGGTGCCTCATATAGGGCCATAGACTGCACGACACCAAAGTAGAGTATCCTACAAGAGCCATCAGGCCCAAATTTGTTGTGCAGCAGCCCTGACAAAGCTGCCGCTATCCGCTTAATTTTGACGTAAGCGTCTGAAGTGGCTTTTAAAGTTCCACCGGCTATCGCGCACGCCTCCCACAATGAGGCTAGATCCTGCAGGAGGCTTGTTTCTAGGCCCATGAACAAAACCTGCCTCAGACTTGTGGAGGGCCACTTCGAGACCAGCCGCCAGGTTTCGTTCAACGACTTGAGCAACCCCGACCGGAGCCCTTTCATTTGCCTCGCGGTGCGTGGTGCGGTGCACACACCGAGCTGTGGCCAAGGTATCGTCCGCGTAACATGTGACGGCGACGCCCTCTGGTAGTACATCACGTAGCACCCAGTCATACCCAATGTTCTGTGGAAAAGGGCCCAGCACCGATCACTGTGTAACACCGCACAACACATCTCGCTGATCATAACCTGAGCGACTGAGGTAAATGACGGCTCTTTCTGATAGGTAAACCTCGATTATCCGGCGGAGGTAGAGAGGCACTTGGTGATAAGCCAGCGCTTCACTGATGCATTTCCAAGGTAGGGAATTAAAGGCATTGGCTATGTCAAGAGACACTGCCACCACCACTTCACCCCACAACATTGCTTCCTCTGCCAAGTTTCTTACGCGCAAGCATCTATGCTAGAACGCCCTTGACGAAAACCAAATTGTTTATCTGCCAGGTCTGGCCCCACGTGCGACATGTGCCAAACGAGGCGGTTGGCAATTATACGCTCAAAGAGACACTTCATCGAGCAGTACAATGGGCCCGTAGACGGACGCTGAGTCTGCCGGACGTCCCTCCTTTCGGATGAGTACCAGTTTCCCAGTCTTCTATAATTTCGGAAACTGGGCTCTCTCCAGGCATGCGTTTAAGAAAGAAGAAAGGCCCAAGTAGCAGAGGCGCAAGGGCATCATTAAGAGCAAGAACCCACGCTCGACCTGGAATACCATCTGGTCCCGGGGCGGTTTTAAGAAGAACTTGGCCCCTTGTGATTTTTTTATATGGGGCAAACGAGAAATCGGTGCCTTTTTACGACTACCGACGCACATGAACATCCATATAATTACTATGCCGATGCGCTGCCCTCCTTTCCTGCCCCAATGAGCCGGCGGCTACTCACCAACCGCACGAAACACGGCACGGAAGATGTCACTTTATGCCTACGCATAAAATATAAGTGTGTGAATTTTTGTAATGACATAGCATAGCCTTCAAGCGTTATGTGCGCGAAAGTTACTTGCCCGGTTGTGTCGGTCCCCATGCGTGACATACGGTGTTGATATTAGCACGGGTGTGCAGATATTGTAACCCAATCTCACGGCTATAAAGGCGGAGGGCGAGCACGTGCTGTCGCAGGAAACGGAAGTCGATGTTTGTGCGGCGCTCGTAAACCGCGCCGTGCCTCGCAATTCAATATCGCCGGTGTGGGGTGGGGTACCGAATACCGATACACCGCCCACTTTTTACGTCAGAGCGTACCGTCATGTGGTACTTCACTAGTGCAATTTCTGTACTGGTCTACATCGACTGCTGGTTACGTGAAAGTATACCGTCTTGTGAGACTTCATTAGTGCTCTTTGCGGTATTACGTGAACAGTAGGTACATCCCCGGTAGTACCGGCCCGATTCTGCAGCATTGCAGCATGAATGTATCTATTACTGGATTACTTGTAGGATGACACTAGTGCTTATTTTGTACTTGGTACTTTTGCTTTTTACGTTAAATCGTATCGCCTTAATGTCGGAAATACGGCGGGAAGCCGGTGCGGCTTTTCGCAAGCGAGTCCGGCTAAATTGTATAATATTTGATGTTACCAATAAATAATATAAATGCCTAGTTTCACCGAAGAGTTTCACATTTGTTTAAAATATTAGACCGTATCCTTTTAAGGGTTCCGCACAGAAGTGGTAAAAGCAAGACCTTTACACTACGACTCCGCTGTCCCGTCTGTCTGTCACCAGGCCGTATCTGAAGAACCATGATAGCTAGACAGTTGTAATTGTCAAAGATGATGTATTTTTTACCACGACAACAACAAATCTTATAGTAAACAATTTGAAAATTATAATTAAATGGCCGAAAAATAAACCATTACAAACTTATATGTAGTACGTGAAGAAAATGATTCATATACACGTACATAACTTGTTTAATTATCAGCCCTTATCGGTCCACTGCTGGGCATAGGCCTCCTTCAATGAAAGCCATGACGACCGATCTCCTGCTACTAATATAATAACCCGTTTGTTATTATTGTTTCATTGGTTATAGTATAAGGCGACGAACGAATAGTCAGGGCCTTTTGACTACGCCCATTGACATCGCTTAATTAATTTGAGACGCGTTCTCATCCTTTCATCCTCCCCTCCAATTTGCCACCGGAAACTCGCAAGCAGGATTAAGCGCGATATTATTGATGTCGATTTATGGCGGAATCATGTGCGCGAAAGGTACCGAGTCTGGAGGTGTCGGCCCAATTCAGCTGCAACGCAACATGACACATACAAATAGAATGTTCCCCGGATGTGTCTTTGGGGGTAAGGATCACAGAACTTGGCTGTGATTCCTTCATTCATGATCCGGGTATTTTGTTGCAGTTAAGGGTTATAAAGTATATATCATACGTAACCATATCCATGCATACAAATACAGGAGGACAAAAGAGCAGTCGGTACTCTTTATTGACTACCGACTCCCATTAACTTCATCCCACCCTAATGGGCCTCCACTCGTAAACTATTTACAACTATGTACGTTCCTCTTCCATAAAAGAATATATAATACCTATAGTGTATACACGGAGTATTGAGCACAAGTGATCATATGAGAAACCACAAAAACGAAGTAAGTACCACAACTCGAACAAAAACACTGGGCTCGGAGCTGGCATTGTTAGTTTCGTATCTGTTACCGTTAGGAGCATGCAACAGGAGCCGCACAATAACTATTTGGTGTAACGTAATGTTCTTCGCCGGGCCGGTCCGACCGGTTTCCGCGCCGGAGCTCGCCGTCTTCAGATGTTAATCTATTTGGCAAATAACTCGCGTGAAGTACACGACATCTTATTTAAGACTTGGCGTTTCGTTTGGACGTTTTTTTTTATAGTTTGAGATGACAAACAAGCATATTTTTATCGGCACAGTTGCAGCGCATTAGCCTCCGCCCCTCCAATGGGCCACCAGAAATTCACAGACCGCGCGAAACGCTCTTCGTTCGTTTACGGCGGTGTTAGGTATGTGAGCGTGAGCCTACCTGGCCGTGCCGACCCAATCTATCTATGTTTGAGTCAGCTCGTTGTTGGATATGTATCCGACATAGAAATACAAACAATATAGGCTTTGTAAGTAGCTTGTGGAACACAATGATGGAGTCGGCTAAGAATTTTTTTTTTAATATATTATATCTACAATATTTGTTAAGTTATTTACGTTTCTCAGTTACCAACACGTGGCTCGAATTTACAACTTCAGATAATATTGATTGTTGATAAATATTACAAGCTGTATCCTCTATTATTATATAATATTATATATCTTATTTACTCCTATTTATTGACGTATATACGAAACATAATCTATATAACAGGCACTTTTACCTAATACAAAATGAAAATATCTAGCCGTTAAAGCATACAAAGTAAACAATAAGTATATACTTTAAAGTCATTCAGATTATATTCACAACATAATAATATACTGTAACCTCAGGAAGAGGTAGTGCTATGCTGCACCGGAGGACGTAGTGCCATGCATATTGCACTAAATCCTCCTATGCAACGGAATTGGGCTGGCACGACCGGGGAGGTACCTCTCACCCATATAGTAACGCCGTAAAGTGACTTCATTGTCGCGTTTCTTGCGGTTTGTGAGTAGCCGGTGGCCCATGGGGAGGTAGAAAGGAGGGCAACGCATTGGCCTAGTAACTATGTGGATGTTCGTGGGCGTCGGTAGTCGTAAAAAGGCTACGATTACTCGTTTGCCCCCTATTCTATAAAAAAAATAAGCATTGAGTTCAATTTCGATTTGAGAGTCATCTCCTATCCTGTTAAATACGTCACGGTAAGCGAGGACCATACCATTAATCTCAATTAGAAATAACTGAAAGACGTTCGTTTGAAATTAACATCATAATGGGTTCCTTGATCGTCTGGTTGCGAATTATTTTTTATTCTACGAAAAAAACAAAACAACATTGAGAGCGTGCGAAAAGTGCCCCGCTGTGTCCGAAAAAAAACATTGTGGGCGTCACCATGGTAACCGACGATAAATGACTTAATAATGATCCGTCAGAGCGAAAAATGCGCGTATACGAAAACATGTAATTATGAATATGCTTAAGGGAGAAGCAGCGTAGGGTTGGATCTTCGACTTCTACTTACAGGTATCGATGGGAAAATCGATGGGTCATTCCAAAATCATGTCAAGTTGTAATTCTATGTAATCGACTAATCGATAATTATAATTTATCGAATGTAATCGGCAATAGTTTAACAAATTTCCATTGATTTGTGTTTGTACGGTGCGATGTGACAAGGACTAGCGGTTTGATTTAGATACGAGATCTCTGAAACTAGTAGTAGCCATTACTTTTATACATTTGTATATTGATCTTATACATTATAATAATACATACTATACAATATAACAAAAACAAAGTTAAAGTAGGCTTGCCACCTATGACATGATGGGCCTCAGTACTTTGGCTAATCGTGGGTGTGCTAGTCTATCTACTGGAATTACGAGTTGTGGATGTACTAGCACACCTCTGTCTACCTCTTCGGGATAATAGACGTGAAGGTACTCTTATTTTTTGAAGGTAAAGTATAACTTACCTTACCAAGCAAATTGTTTATAAATATGTACATTTACAAAATAATATTTAGATGATATCATTTCAGCTACACCTTCAAGTGCATTATCGTTAAGTCGTGAAACAAGACACGTCTGGCATTCATAAATCTGCTTCGTTCAATTGTTTATACGATTAAATGAATAAGGTAAAACTTACCGATAAATTATCGATGCCTATTAAATCTCACACATCCCTAGTCAAGATTAGGGTTGCATCGCGACTGCTACACAAAGATTTCGTAATCTTTGCACGCGAAGGGATCTCACAATGGGCACTGACAAGGAATGGCAGATGTTTTACAGGTAAATCAGAGCAGGCAGATGTAATAGAACAATGTATCTGACGGTCTGCGTGTTCCTTTTTTGGGTTTTTAATTAAATTATGGCTCTTGACACTGAATGCACTCGACGGAACCAATTGATACGATACATATAAATGTTACTTGTCCAGCTTCTGTCGCAAATAAAATGTTAGAACATTAGAAGTGAAAATGATAGTTAAGAATTAACCATTGTATGCAGTACATGTGAATAAAAGGGTTTATCGACATACCTACATTGTTAATAATATATTCGATAGATTCCAACCTTTTCACGAGGCATGTAATCGATAGCGTTCTTTATTTTCAACCCTCGACGCAAAATGTGTGTGTGTCTCTCTGTGTGTGTGCGTGCGTGCGTGCGTGCGTGCGTGCGTGCGAACGTGCGTGCGTGTGTGCGTGGGTGGCATCGTTACCGATGTATGATGATGTTACGTCGATGGACCGATATCGATGTTGTGCTCTTGGCTATGTTAGATTTTTGTACGCAGGCTTTTCTTTTCTTTTATATAACGCAATCTGTGCTAGGTACAAGTCACGTGTAGGTGGCGAGTGTTGGCTGTATAAATACAACAAGTTTTATATTAGTAAAGTTGAATTATAAATACAATTTTATATAAATAATATCTCGGCACTATGCCAACGATACCAAGATATTTGCGTCATTGTATATGATAGGTTATATACTCCAGCTGTGTATACAAATTATACCATGATAAATGTTTCACATATATGTCATATAAAACAAATTCACGTATAGTGGGAATGAAACTTTGGGTAAGAAGAAGTACAAGAGAATGAGACAAAACATAAAGAACTGTACATCTTTAAGGCGCTTAAGAAACTTTTTACCAATATCAACCAGGACTGCACTTGTACAGGCATTACTTCTGCCCATTCTGATATGAGTTACATTAACTTGGCAAAAGAGCAGCTACGCAGGCTTCAGCGCATCCAAAATTTTTGTGTTACATTTATATTTGGTGTGCGCAAATTTGATCATGTCGGGAGTCGAGACGCATTTTTAGTTTGAAGAGAGTTAGTGTCATGCAGCGTTGCAGCTGTGTTGGACTGGCACGACCAGGCATTTCTATCTCACACGATACCGCTACATTAGGCCGTTTCGTGCGGTCTGTGAGTTTCCGGTGGCCCGTTGGTAGAGAAGGAAGTAGGTAATATATCAGCATAAGATTTATGCAGATGTATATGGGTGTTGGTAGTCATGAAAAGGCTCCGACTGCTCGTTTACCGCATTAATAATATCAATAGGTATGCGCAATGTTACAAATGAAAGTTATAGCCGTCAGCCGCAGAAACGGCAAGAATTTCCGATAATCTTTGTAACGACTCGCTAACGCTTTTGAGACATTTTTATATGCCCATCCCACTTGCCGTTCCGTGACCTCCGCCCATCACGACTTTATTAGTACAGCCTATTATGACTTATTTAGTATTGTACCGAACTGCTATTGTGAATCAATGCCACACCTTATACATACGGCTTAATTGAATAGTCTTCACATATTTTGGAGCCGAGAACTTTATCCCACTTCTGCTGCCGTTCTACGTTGATAATCGTCGACTGCCAAGAAAATAGTAAATGTAATGATTTTTCTCAATTTGTTGGAGATTTTCCTTTCATTCGATTCGCGTTTCGTGCGTTTTATCAATGAATCAAGCAATTATTTATTTGCTATAGAAGTGGGTATTGGGTTTTGTACTGCTAACACTTTTAACTAACAATTAATTAGTACTCAAATGTTTTAAACTATGTATATTTTATGACTAACCAGTGGCCTATTGGAGGGGAGGAGAAAAGGAGAAACAACCGCATAATAGTTGTGCAAATGTGGACAACATATTTGGGCTATGATATGATATTTACGGACGTCGGTAATTATCGATAGGCTCCTGCTCAGTGGCCCATTACATTGGACCGGCGGCGGAGGGCGACACATCAGAATAATAATTATATTCATGTCTATGAGCGTCGATAGTTTTCCATGGGCTTTGCGCCGTTACGTGAAAAATGAAGCTAGATATTATTTCTATTGTTTGTATGAATTACCACTTTCCTTTTATTTCCCAGAATATAACAATAGTATTAAGTATATAACGAGATAACGAAATTCACGTTGCCATGTACGTAACAAGCGCAGCGGCTGGACGGCAATTTTCACAGATGTGTGACTTGTCACAATTTCTCCTGTTATTTGCAGATTTGGCCGGTTCTATCGCTTGTAACTCTTTATGGCTGTTATGTCTTGTTCTCGGCACTGCGTATTTATCTAGCCGTATTATTACGAAGTTAGGCTGCATATCATCATTAACTGTCTATAGTCCTGCATATTTATTTCCCTGCGATTGCGTAGACCTGCCGTCTCAGTGCAATAGGAAATAGATAGACATACTTTTAAATAAGGTCAATCGAGACTTTAATCGGCACCTTTAAAACGGGCTGTAAATTTAACAGCCGTTATTCTAATGTTTGAAACTAGTATCTGCATCAGAAACGCCTCCTTTTGTTTAAATTTCTCGTTGGTTAGGTTGGTAGGTTGGCTACATACAGTGTACAGACAATGCTATTTTTACAAACGTGCATTTATAACGGCACTACGTCCAGGTGACAGCTTATCGTTGTTCGGTGCAGGGCGTACCTGCTTCCCCAGCATGGTTCAAGCCAATTCGAAGCCAATTGAACCGAGGGGGATCTTTGAACCTCTTATAAGAAGAGGGGGCTAAAGATGAGGTGGAGGAAGAGCTCTCGGTACCCGTCTTATTAGAAGAGGGGACCAATGAGCGACAGGAGGAGGCGCTTTTGCGCACGGGGAAAGGGGCGAGGATGGGAACCTCACCCCATTGCACTGTCCCAAAGTCGGTGGGGTTGTCCGGTATTGCGGGGCAACCCCATCTGAGGTGCCCTGATTTTTTGTTGTTCCGGGGTACCTCACCAAGGGCGGCACTGATGGCACTCGCGGTGGTTTTTGTAGGTATTCGGCTATCATGGGCCGCGAATCCCACACACCACTGGACCCCACCCAGAGCCAGTGGAGGCGCGTAAATGCGTTTCTCCGCGTTAACAAAAAAAGAAAAAGGTATACCTGCTTCCCGTATGTAATAGCTGTCGTTTAACCGCTACACAGGAGTGGACGTTACTAAGTTGCTAGGTTATTTAGTTATTTAACGACATTGGATAACACCAGCACTATACGTGAATGTAACATTACCGTTATTTACGTACATAATGGTGGGGACATTAAAATAATTACGGTGATTTTCATAATGGGGTGCACAAGGGCAAGGCAAAGACCTGTGACAGCCTTGAGTATTTAGAATTTCATGGAAATTAAAAGAAGGCTGTTGCGAATTGTAACACTGGGACACATTATAACTGTAGTTTTATATTCATGGAGTTAAAGTTATAATTTCTCTGTAAAGTAATGTTAATGTAGTATATATAAGTGGTAAAGCGAGCAGGAACTAGAAAACTGATGATTGGAAATTGAGGTTCAATTGTATTTTCGAATAACCTTACAATATGAAGAGTTAGGTTTGTAAAATGTCTCCCAAACGATTATCGGAGCTGTACTTTTCTCGCATTATTTTTTTTTATATAAGCGCTTTTTTTTTCAGAGCTTACTTGCCATTTGTCAGGACACTCGGTTACCTGATATAATAAAGCTGAATGTTATTATGTTTGTTTAAACGCGCTAAGTTCTGGAACTACAAGTTAGATTTGAAAAAATATTTTTGTGTGTAAGAGCTAGTACATTCATGAGGATGGTTAGGCTGTATACACTCACGTAATGACCAATAGTACAGGAGTTTCGCGGACGAAACCGCAGGGCGCTGGTAGCATTGGTATATAATTACTATCCGTTATGACCCTCACTCATACAAGTAAATGTCATTTTATCGATTCTTCATTGATATCTTCTCAGATTTTCTCATCCCTAATCACTTCGCACAAAACAAGGACTTTATCATGCATCGAGGTCCCATAATCCATGGATTACAGTGTAGGATGATGTGCCGCGTGAAATTACTTAGCAAATTGTCAATTTATACTTTTCAATGGCGTGTCATTCAACACTCAATGTGTGTGGATTGAATTGATGATCATGTGTAGAATTAGATTAGTATCTCCCATATCAGTCTTTCGAAATTTAATAATAATTAACAACTATAACATTACCATTTAATACATCATGTACTACGAGAAGTGTTTGAAAACGCAGGAGCTTACGCACAAACTATTCGGATTTTTGGAATATAAAATAAATTTTATACTTTATAAGCTACGTCATACTTAAGAAATAATATACATTTCAGACTTTCGCGTTTATAACATTTGTAGCGTTATGCAACTCCAACTTTTTGTAGCGACTTACCTGAGGATCTTCCTAACTTAATCCGTAGAGTATATAATTACAATACAAAGTAAGGTGTTAATATTTTGAGGTCATTGTTACTAAACATACCCGCAAGATGTCACCCTTCCCAATGCCCTCTTTGTTCCCCTAAATCGCACCCCTCATCCGGCGTTATGAGGCTTCTGCGGTCAAGCCTTGCTAGAGCTCCTTTATAATTTGTCATGACAAATGTTTTTTTACTAGCTCTGTATAGCTTTGACCTCGTCGTGACCGAATAAGAGCAATTACTTGTTTGCGAAATCTTGTTAGAAGTTTTGTTATAAAGGTATTCTCTTAATTGTAATTATGACTCGCTCTTGTTATGTGTGTGCATTTGTTTGTGTGCTATGTAATGTGATTTGTATTCAATGTGTGTTGGTTGTGCGCGGGTCTTAGTGTAATAAATGTTATCTTAAATACATAAAAGATAACACCTACTCTGTTGAGCGTTAGTTTTGAGTACAATAAATTGTTAGAATTATGATCTTTGATCTATTCACTTGGGATGACAGTACTCATGTTTTCGAACTTTTGTGTGTGTGTGCCAAGAGTAGATATTACATCAATTACTCACACGCGAGGGGAATAACAACTCTGACGCCGCATGTCAGTAAAATGGCCGCGTGGAATGTCAGGAGGAGTTACATGCTAGCTCGGAGGCATTTCGCTATGCCTTCTAACTATATACTATGGAGTGGAATTGTATTCTTTAAATCATGCAACAAACATAATCTCCCACTAAGACGTCTGTGACGTACAACCGGACATGACGAAATTATAAGGGTTCCGTTTTATGCCATATGCCTACGGAACCCTAAAAACGTCGCGTGATCCGATCCGTGCACATTTGCCTTGCGCTATCCAATATGATGTGGATTAGATAACTTTGTTACTGGTTAATACACTCAACTGACCCTCAGGTATACTCTCTGAGCTAACGTAAAGATGATGGATGCATAATTCGCGGGCACTTCAGTGTTTTTCACGTTCTTATTCAACGATTTGAATTTGGAACTACATTGGTCCTTAAGGGTTATCTTAGGAAATGTCTACCCGACGAAATTCGCTTTTACTGTAAAGTTATATTGTCTGTAATTGATAAATCAGCTTGTGTCTCTGTTCCCGGTCATTTAAAGTTAAGCGCATACTTGCAATTATGAATTCTTTGGTCTTCAATATTTTGTAAAGAGTTGTATATTTATTTAAAATAATGTAGTTCATGAGCTCATGTCTGTATTCCTAGGTTCATATCACATAGAACTAATTATGTCTTAAGTTTACGTGAATATTTGTTATTCATTACAATAGAACTACTTTTAGGGATTTTATCGTGATAAAATCAGTAAGGGTAGTTTTATTGTAAATAGTACAAATTATTTTATATTGCGCTTATACTAGCGATACCAAGTTCCAGCAAGTACGGTTAACTGAGGTACCAAGCAATTTACGTCGTCGGAGACGACGATTCAACAAAGTATTAAATTTATTCAGAAATCAGTTCATTATCACATCCTGGAGTCGAGCCTACCAAGCTCCCTTTTTACATCTTCTGAAAATTGTAGCATTGTTGAACCAGGTAAAGCTTAAAAATCGCTATCTATTGCTGCACTAATTCAAATTTCAAATAAAATCAATGTTGTACGGCGAATGTTGCCCACGTGTAAATGCGAAATTAATAAGTAACATACCTATTTTTAACTTTCTTCGTGACTATGCTTTCTTGTTGAAGAGTACTACGACCCTACTCCACTTTTAGAAAGTGACCGTAAACATTTCGTCATCAGATGGCAATAAATATTCTTAAATATAAAGCAAAGTCCCCAAAAGATGTCTGTACGTGATAGATTTTCCCAAAATCTACGTAACTGATTTTCACGCGGTTTTCGCTCTTGAAAAGCGCGATTCCCGAGGAAGGTGTTAGTGTATAATTTGTCCCCCTATAGTAACGGTGAAGGCTGGTGCGGATCGCTAGTAACACATATAAATGATCTGTGTGCGTGCTTCAGTGTGCGGCGGGCCGTAATAACGAATCGGAGGCAGATGGTAATACGGTCTATTTTAGATGCCATTAATGTCACGCGTTCTGATCAAACAGAATGGCGTGTTACGAATTTGTGTCGCTGAATAGACGTATTTGTACCCGAAGACGGCCTTTTATGACAGTGTCCGGCCTTTTATGTATCGACTCGTCGCTGAGTGATTGTCTAATATCAATTCAAAATTGTATCCTTTTGTAGTTGAATTCAGTGTGTGTTTGAGAAAATAAATGCAAATACATAATTTGTTTTATAATAAAAACAATCCTGATGGTGACGTCTGAATATAATCTGGATCCGATATTAAATCCATTCAATCCACTTACCATTCTCCCGATATTATCATGAAGGATGGAAGTCTCGCAAGCCTCAAACAAATCAAGAAGCTCTTGTTCTGCCAACGCCCCAAATCCCTCAGTTCACCGAGCTGCATTCTAAACCCTAGATCAGAAGGAACACTTCGAGGACACGTCCCTTGCTCTATTGTGCATGTGAAAAATATAGTATTTTTTCATACGTTTATGGAATCGCAAAAAAGAAAGATTGTTTGCGACCTACCAACAATATTGTCCAGTAATATTGACTGAATGCAAAAAAAAACTATTTCTTCATATACGGCGACACCTCTATTTTATACTCTAACATTAAATATTTTAACACCACGCTAAATGGCGTGCCGGAGTGACCTTGCTCGGATATCTGTGGACCTTGTGTGTTTAAACAGTAGATAATTCAATGTCGCTTAAAGAATGGCGTAATTAGTGATGCCTAACGTTAATTATTGATTTGAACACAATAAGGAGAATAGGCGCAATCAGCTAGCATTTTATATAGAATTTTGAACAGAATCTTTATAATTGCTTTAAATCTTTTAGAGTTTTGTAAGACCTGTGTACCTCTCCATGATGTCAGCTTGGCAGTTCCACATTATTCCTCGGCGAGTGCCCTCATTAGCATCCAACTTTCATAGTTACCTAAGTCAAATAGGAAGTTATCCAGTAAGAGGTAGTGGCATACTGACAGAGTCATTAGGAAATTATCTAGTAAGAGGTAGTGGCATACTGACAGAGTCATTAGGAAGTTATCTAGTAAGAGGTAGTGGCATACTGACAGAGTCATTAGGAAGTTATCTAGTAAGAGGTAGTGGCATACCGACAGAGTCATTAGGAAGTTATCTAGTAAGAGGTAGTGGCATACTGACAGAGTCATTAGGAAATTATCTAGTAAGAGGTAGTGGCATATCGACAGAGTCATTAGGAAGTTATCTAGTAAGAGGTAGTGGCATACTGACAGAGTCATTAGGCCGGCCTGACCGGGGACGTGCTCCTCGCTTATAAGATGCCAGCGTAAAGTGTCATATTCAGTGTGGCCCATAGGAGGGGAGGAGGACAACGCATCGGCTTAGTAATTATGCGGATGTTCAAGGGCGGCGGTGGTCGGCAGTTTAGAAGTATCCGATTATTTGTTTGCACTCCATAAAATAGAGAGTCAACATTTAAGATGCAATATGCCTCAATGCATTTGCCTGCATTCCTCCACCCCCCCAATGGGCCGCCCTCTACTCATCAACCGCACAAACCATGACATCCCGACATAGAAGCTGACAGCTCCTACGGCGGTATCATGCGAGCGAGAGGTACCTCCTCAGTGGTGCTAGCCCAACACGGCTGGCATGCAGCATGGCACTACCTCTTACTCTAAGGCTACGAACGTTAAGTTGCTCAGGTGTCTCGACAGGCTCGGTGCTGCTAAACTAGAAAATATGACGGTACATTAGCTTCTGCTGATATCACACCGGAGCGCATCTCAAGTTGTTTATAGATTGTGCGCTTGGGCACTGTGCGGTGTCGCTGCGTATCGGTTACCGGGAGGAAGTATCGTTTGATCTTCCTTATTGCGTTAGTCTGAATCGTTATCGTCTGAAAGTACTTAGTGGGTTAGCGCATAATGAGCTGTTTATTGGCCGAGATTCGACTTCATTAGTTGAGTGAGATCCATCATATTGTATAAAGGTTAGGACACATCCTCGTGACTATCTTTTAATGTAGGGTTGTATTTTAATGATAGCCATCAGTGGGGATATTCCTATTGCGAGGGTAGAAGTGAAATTCGTGGAATATCGTCTCCAGACAAACATGAGCGAAAGTTAGTGGCGTATTAATATGTGCACGTCCGTTTAGGGCTATTACATCACCATTGTTCTCTTGAGACTGAACTGATGGCTTCTGTTATCACCAAAGGCATTTCATATGTCAATAGCCTAATAGCCTTAGAGCTATTGCCAATGTTAAAGCGATAGCTCTCTCACTTTAGCCCAACACCAAGACGTGTGTCAACTGCTCGTTTACATCCTCAATATAATAAAACGTTTCAATGAAAATCATTAAACCTGACTGCTCAAAATACATTTCAGTAAAATGAAATTACAACATTCGTATTCAAACTAGAATTATACAAATTACTTTTTGAACGTCATCAATTAAATCTACCATCGGTTCAACCCTAGCCCTGTCCTGAGAAGAGCTGGCGTAACAAACTCAGCGGGTCTCATCAGTATATAGATGCATAATAGACAATAAATTTACAAGTTGTATACAATTTATCAATTTAGTAAAATGTTTAAAATAAAACTACTTTTACGGATTTTATCGCGGATTATTAAATTATTTATGTAGCCCGACGTTTCAGAAGCTTTATAGCGACCATGGTCACGGGTTATGGTTGCTGTAAAGCTTTTGAAACGTCGGGCTACATAAATAATTAAATAAACCGTGATGAAATCCGTAAAAACAGTTTTATTGTAATGACTAACATTCGCGTAAAAACCTGCGAAGAAGAAAGCAAAAACGGTTTTGTCGGCCGGTAAGTGATGGGGACTCTTTTTCGGGATGCTCGAGAGATTACTTTAGTTGATTATTTGCAAAGAGGAAAGACAATGATTAAAGAATATTATGCAAGCTTGCTGCAAAAGTTTTGTGAAGAAATCCGAAAGAAACGGCCTCATTTAGCCAAAAAGAAAGTTTTATTCCTCCACGACAACGCACATGTGCACTCGTCAAGGGTTGCAGTTGCCAAACACCATGAATTGCGGTTCGATTTGTTACCGCATCCCCCTTATTCCCCAGATCTGGCCCCGTACAACTTCCACTTATTATCGAATTTCAAGAAATGGTTAGGTGGCCGAAGATTTTCATCAAATGATGAAGTCATTGTCGCCGTAGATGAAGTATTTTGAAGGGTTAGAGGAAACATTTTATCAAACTGGTGTAACGGCATTGGAGAAGCACTGATTAAATACTTCGAGGTAGGAGGAAACAACGTTTAAAAATTAAATTGTTTAAGTGCACTATTATAGTTTTTCTTTGTCGTTTCGAATACTTATCTATCACCCCTCGTAGGTCACTAAGAAGTCACTAAGATTGACATGAAAAAATAACATAATGTAATAAAAAATAAGTAACTAAATGTACCGCATAGATAAAAGGTAGGGTATGGTAATTTTATAACGAATAAAGCTGTTTTCCCGTAGTAAATTTGCTTTATTACCCACTAATAAATTATGGGGTCAATGAGACTCCAAACTTCTCTGTGCGCTTGAAATAAAAATTCATGTGCGACATCAACCCGCCCATGGAATAAGTTTTATAGCGTCGTAAATGTGTGAAACGAGTGTTTGATCATGTTTAGTGTGTATTATGGTTCTTAAGTACCCCATACGTTTGTTATTACATATTCATATATTGATTTATTGCATTTCTTATTAACATTATTAGGGTGAGCGCTGAAGGGTTAACTGCTATTATCGAATCTGATAGAAAGTCGATTATTTTATCCCACTATTGCGCACGGGTTGGCAAGATTGTGATTATAATATTTATGGTAGTCATCCTACTACACTAACTAGCTTTATCTATACTCTTTTTAACATAGCTGAAGAGCTTCGTTCCTTTGTACGCGCTGACCAAAGAAAATTCTGTTATATATATGATTTGATATATCTTTCACCGTTAGTTTCCAAAAGCTGTGTGTCTGTATGCGATCGATTTTGTTAAAATCCTCTGCACCTGCACTGCGGTTCTCACCAATGGAGAGGGTTTTCTGAGTAGGGATTTAGTGTATAATTGTTTGTGTTATTCATGGGCAAAGCTTTCGCACATTCTTGTTCTATTATATAAAATAAACCGTTTGTGAATTTGAGAAGTGTTTTTGCTGGGCCGACGGCCTCCGCCCTCCACTTTTTACAGTGCTATCTCGCAATGGTCATTGTCCAGCGACATTACGGAGATTCGTCTCGCGACACGCGCCGTGATGAAAACCGTCACGGTCCGTCAGCGGCGGCCAAGAGTATAGCGGCTGCGTCAGCGGACTTATTTATTGCCAGCTAAGTAGCGGCCGTACTTTATGTTGTTCTCAGCTATCGAATGCCTCAAAATGTTGCACGTTAGCCAGGCTAAAAGTTAAGTTCCCAGGTTAATTAAATGGGAACTTGATGCAAGATGACCCTTGATATTTCAGCAATAGGAGCGCGCCTCCTATGAACCGGAGCTGCCGGCTAGCTCCCATAGAGATAGAGCCTTGAAAGGTGGGTCTAACTAAGCGTGCCTGACAAGCTTGGGCCGGGCTATTGACTGACGCTGTTTCAGGCTTACAACAACTCATGCCATTCTAATTTTTGTACAACTATTAAAAAATACTGTCAATGGGGTCCCTTGGTTTGATGATAATGAAGGCCCTTTTACTACCCTCTATTTGACTGACCATCCGACGATATGCCATGGTTAATTTGGCATACGTTTGTGTGGGATAGGAGTGGCTCCATGCTGTCTGCCACTGTGAGCAACCAAGAGGCATCTACTGAACATACCAATATGCCCAGCTTGTCTAGAGGAATGCCTGTTGCTAGGACAGGCAAGGGTATGGACTTCATCCTTAAATTTAGTGGGGTTGAGCTATCAAGATATACCACTTATTAAGGAACATAAATATGTTTCTACCTGATACACCCATATTTAGAAGCTGCACAACTGTGCGCGACCAGTGGCAGTTGGGGTTGAGTAATCGAGAACACTTTTTGCTTTGCACAATAGAAAGTGGAAAATGCCATTTCTGTCTCGTTTCACGTTCTTTTGTTTAAACGCTAACGCGGCAATCCACTTATAAGGTACTATCAAGCTTTGCCAGGCGTCCGTTTAGTAGCCGGACATGGGCTTTTTGTTAATTATAATCCTAACATTATATCCATCTATGCTGCCTAGGGGAGGTAGTGCCATGGTGTATAGATGGAGGTAGTGCAATGTGCATGACACTACATCCTCCTATGCAACGGAATTGGGCGCGCACGACCGGGGAGGTACCTCTCGCTCCCATAATACCGCCGTAAAGTTGACATCTTCAGTGTCGCGTTTCGAGCGGTTTGTGAGTAGCTGGTGGCCCATGAGGGGAGGCGGAAGGAGGACGGTGGACGTCACAGTAGTTATATGGATGTTCATGGGCTTAAAAGGGATCCGTTCCGTCCTATTATCCGTTTGCGGGGCAAACGAACAATCGGATTCAAATAATCTATGAAAAGGTTTAGTTTGCATAACGTAAAACGCCGAACACTTTCTGGTAGAATTTCACTCAGCGCTACTCAAACCGGCCGATCGTTCACCTGCCGCAATACAAAACGATCGTTTGTTTGAAAATGGCTAGCCGTAATACGGTAATTACTGCGACATACACACTGTAGAATATAATTTGTTTCGCGATAAAAATCCAATGGCAAATATAAAGTAACGTGCCCCCGTACGTAATTTAGTATCCATAAAGCATATCTTCCGCGCCCATGGGAAATTCTCTGATGCTCCACGCTGCGTGTTTCCCCGCCTCACACAATATTTTTATGATATAACATTTCATCTCCTGTGTGCTACAGCACACAATTATATTCTCTCTCTCTATACGGATACAGTTGTAGCTACATAGCTTATGTGTTATTCTGGCACTACATGGGCTACAGCATTACTAAGTTCAGTAAAAATCCGTTTAGTGGTTTTTCGGATGCGTGTGTTTATTAAGAGACTGTTCCGTTGCAGAAGAATGATGCCGGCACAACCAAGGAGGTACCTCACGCTCATGTGTGCGTGGTCCATCACTTTTAAGACGGTATAATGTCGTACTTGCCAATTTGCTCCGATTATCGTTTAGTCTCTTATGCTTAAAAAAAGTATGTACACTTTTTTCTTTCGTGCGTGTCGCCTGCTATTAAAGTTAGTGACTACACACATACGTCATGAACATTACATGTCCGCTGCTAAACAGAAACACTTTGAACGGCCCAGCTACGACACATATTCACAACTAGACATATTGTGAGATAGAGTACTCAAGAACAACACTGTATGTGATGAATTTTCTCAAAATCTACTAAACGGATTTTCATGCGGTATTCAGCTGTAGATTGGGATATTCTCGTTGAAGGTTTAAGTGGATAATTTATCAAAATATTGTTCTTTTCAGATTCTTTTGTGAACAGTCAAGAATGGACGGCGTCACGCGGCGTGACGGAGCTGAGGGTAGGCGTGCTGGGCTCCCCCGACAGCGGAAAGTCGGCGCTGGTGCACCGGTATCTCACGGGCGCCTACATGCAGGAGGAGAGTCCCGAAGGTAATGCGAGTGTGCAATAACTGTCAACATCTCATTACACAGCCTATTTTACAACTAGATTCAGTGAAAATTGATTAATGCAGGGACGAGCTGATGAATTGTGATTACGTTGATGACGATTAAGATTTTAAACTATTTACGTACATGTTAATAAATTGGATGGATAAATATAAGTGACAAATGAGTTGAAGTTTGAGGTCAACAATATACAATAGACAAAAACATTGATTTACAAAAATACCATTGTAAGTCAATGGGTAAGATGAATATTTATTTGTAACTTTGACGCTCGATTAAATATCTAAACTTTATATAGTATTTCCACAATTATTTAATTAAGTTTACATTTACGACCGGTTTCGAATTGTCATTTCAATTATGATCTAGCGACATCTAGTCATGAGCGCGTAAACTTTATTCTTCAAACAGCGCCATCTAATAGCATTACAATGCTACTAGATGGCGCTGTTCAAGTATAAGGTTTGTTGGTATAACAAAACAGAACATCTAGGAACTGTTTGTAATTGTTCCTCGGTTTATTAAGAGATGGCGCTGTCGAGTAGTAATATCAATTTTGAAAAATAGTATTGTTAGGAAATTCTGAATTTTGAACCTGACGACATCATCAGACGTAACTTATTTTTTTCTATGTCTGTGCAAACATTTTGTTAAAGGGGGTTATGGTAAGTCAAGTTCCCGTGGTAAAAGAATCCATAAAAATAATGTATAGTAAAAAAATATACCTATTTCTCTTATATTTTGGGCCTCTTATTAATGTAAATCCTCCTCTCGAACACTGCACGTTATTCGCTTCCTATACCTGCAAGACACAGTTAAATATGATTAATCAATTGATATGATAGTCTATGGGCTTTTTATTAAAAAAAAGTAGGCATTTTTTTTTTGCATTTCCTTCACAACTCTTACTATGCCAAGATTGCATGCATTAGTACTGTTAAGTATTTGGTATTATTATTGTTTACATAAATTACTCTAATCCTAGTGGACAAATCGCACTAATCATAAGAAAATAATTCTTTGGCGATCTTCAAAAAATAAACTTGCGTTAACAATACAATAGTCAATGACGTTATTACAGGAGGTCGTTTCAAGAAGGAGGTGATCATAGACGGCCACAGCTACCTCCTTCTCATCAGGGACGAAGGTGGACCTCCGGAGATGCAGGTTAGTCTTGAATATTTACAAACAGTGAAACAAAAAAATATCACTTTCTTGGACGACTTGGTAAATACCAGAAAAATAATGATTACTCGAAGCGATATCTGGTGATGATGAATAATCACTCCATCTAATTATATTATATAAGTTTTTTTCCCGCTGAGAATGATTATAAACCTAACCTATCGAGTACCTAATCATTGCTGAAAATTAAGTAGCAATTTAAAGTCGTCACCTTATTATTTATCGGCTATTTACTGCAGTTGGGGCGAAGGAGGAATTCTGAGGTAGACTGTCCTTGAAGGGCTGGTCATGGTTTTTCCATGTTATATTTGTAAATATTATAGCAGTACTTTTCTACATATAGTTACGAAATTAGTATATGTTAATTATGAAGATATTTAACGTTTTGTATATCTATCCGAAATACAATTAACTTAATTTTGTAGAATAAAAAAATCGTGAAAAGAGGTCTTCGCAAATCGTAAAACATTTCTTTTTAATTATAGGAATCGAAAAGTTGCAGGAAAATGTTATACAAAAATGAATCACTACAAACTTTACCTATTCTATGTAATCCTTTTGTTATTTTTTGTAATTTTCATTAATTAGGTTTGAAAAATACATTTTGTCGCTTACGGATTTTGAACAACTGGCAGTACTGACCTTACTTGATTTCAGTAATGCATTCAACTCCATAGATCATGAGGTACATTTGGGTTTGCTTTTAAAATTAAATATATCCTCGACGGCAGTAGATTGGTTCCGTTGCTACTTGACGGGACGTAGGCAGAGACGAACAATTCTCAATATCTCTGCTGGTGTTCCTCAAGGCGTTGTTTTGTCCCCACTTCTATTTGCCCTCTTTATACACACGATTAAAAAATCAATATCGTCCTCATTCCACATGTATGCTGATGATCTGCAAATTTATAGGCAAGCATCTCTTTCATTTAAATCGCCTATTATGATGGTATGACATGACATATGAAGGAGACGCGGATTCTATTAAATTTTGGAATGTTGAGAAGTAATAAATGTTAATTTAGGGACTATAAAGTACTAAATGAAATTTTTGTATGCGATAATACTACTTCAATTAAGAGATGCTCTGCTGCATCTGTAGAAGGGGGCTGAAGAGATGAACTAACAAGTGCAAATGGGATGTGTGATAGCAGATAAATCGCAACACCCCCACCAACTCTGTTGAGGCGATCATTTCGAATTAATTCAAACCCTGGTAAACTTTATTGTGTGTGTATTAGTGAACTGGCCTGGGACCAAAGTCCGGGGTCAGTTCACTGGAGCACGTCGGCGGGGGCGGATTAGCGGGCGCAGCCGGGGCGACAGTCTGGGTGTCGCCTGTCATCTCGTCGTCGGAGTCCACGCAAACTATCGTCGAGCGGTGGCAGTGGGCGCTTGAGCGCCGGAATTGTTGGCACCTATGGCACTGTGAGGGCCCCTTGTGGCCGCGCCATGCCGAAATGATCACCCCGGGGATATTAAGGAACTCCGAGATCTCCTAGATCCCCGGGATGGTGTCCCTCGTCTTCCTCAGGGTGGCCATGAAGATGCACCCCGGTCTCCCCTTCCTGGCGTGGATCTGGCGGACGAACTGGGGTTCGTAGTCGAGTCGTCTCCAGCTCCGCCGTGATGTCCTCTGGGCTCGTATTTTCCTCGTATTTAACAGCCTTCTCCGTCGACAGTGAGTACGAGAACCACGCGACGCCTTGTGTACGCTCCAGCTCGCACAGGTAGCGCTGGATTAAGCGATACTTGTCAACGTCGCGTGTTGTAAATCTGACGCCTTTCCCCGCTGGGCGCGCGTTTGGTGTACGACCGAGGTGCTTGCGCAGCTCCGCGAAGTGTAGCGCCCAATCCGGCAGGCGCTCAACCATCAATGCCGGGTAGCGCGGTGTTTTCTCGGGCGGACGTGGCTTGGCGGCTGCGACAGCAATATCTCCCGTCTCGCTCTCGGCCTGTGAGGTGGGTCGGGACAGTATGGAGTCCGTCTCCATAGGCGTCTGTGCGGCTGCGGCCGCGAATGAACGAGCCTCAGGCGCCTGTTGGGAAGTGGATGTAGAATTCGATGCGGTTGCAGCCATGTCTACATACCGCTTTATGGGTGGACTGGCACCGTGTCATCAACCAGTCGGGTTTGGGCTTCGTGGCGGTCTTGATGCGTGGATCTCGCGGCGGGCTGCGCTGCTCAAGCGCACAAGACGCGGGTGCAGGCGGCGCTGGTGCAGGTGGCGTCGGCCGCGGCTAGATCGGGCTCGGGTCCCTGCTGCTCGACGTGGAGTCGCCGTGCAGGGATGAAGAGGTTGCGCTACCCGCTGAGGATGATAGGGGGAGACCTCCCTGGCGGATCAAGTCCACTATTCCCCTGTATCTCTCGCGGGGGAGATTCTTCTTCGTTGCTTCACGGTTGGCGCGAAACACTTTTACGTCCTGCAGGCGAGAGGTGTATTCTGCAGGCGTCGTCTCGCAGGCGTGTCCCATGTCGGACGGAGCTGCTCCGGACTCTCCGGGGGGCGCCGCTGGACTGCATCCGGGTGGAGGGATCAGTTCCTTCCGCCCCGATACCGGCAACGCACTTCCGTAAGGCATGCTCGGTCCTAGCTTCCCGGAACTCTTGCTGGGCGGCGTTCTACTGGACGGTGCACCTGGAGTCTTCGTCGCGCGAGATCGCGACGTCGACCTCGAGTGCGCCGCCGACTTCTTCGGTGCACTTGGTTTGCGTGCGCCATCCATGACGAACACTCTTCAAAAGAACAACAGTTGCTGGGCGTGGACAACCTCCGCGTGACCACTCGGCGACCGCGCTGGCTTGCACGGCAGCCGGGAAGCTGTTCGTGGTGCCTACAACACCAGTAATGTAATCACACTCGTTGATTCTAACTTTTAGGGTAGCCTGGAGTCGTCCCGCACGCGACGAAGGTTGAGCCAATCCTGACTGTCCCGTTGACAGTCATTCTGGGTTACATAATACGAGGGGTGATTGATAAGTATCCGAAACGACAAAGTAAAACATTAATAATCTATTTAAAACAATTATTTTTCAACGTAGTTTACGTTGAAAAATAAAATTCTTCCTGCCTCGATGCACTTAGTCCAGCGCTTCTCCACTGCCGTTACACCAGTTTGTAAAAATGTTTTCCCCTCAACCTCAAAATACTCGTGTACGGCGACAATGACTTCATCAGTTGATGAAAATCTTCGGCCACCTAGCCATTTCTTGAGATTCGGGAATAAGTGGAAGTCGCACGGGGCCAAATCTGGGGAATAGGGGGAATGCGGTAACAATTCGAACCGTAATTTATGGAGTTTCGCAACTGCAACTCTTAACGAGTGCGCAGGAGTGTTGTCGTGGTGGAAAAAAACTTTCTTTTTGGCTAAATGGGGCCGTTTCTTTCGGATTTTTTCACTAAATTTTAAACAGCAAGCTTGCATGACAGGGACAGTATTTATTTTATGTTTATTATTTTTCCTTTTTGCAAATAATCCACTGAAATGAAAGAAAAACGTAACCGCTTTAACAAATGCTGGTGAATTTGTTTTTATCCATCGCAACTCACCATTGCTATATTTTAAGTATTAACTAATTTATTATTATGTAATATTCTAATTTTTGAATGTTATGTGTCTTTTTTATTTTCTATTTTGTATTATGGAATACCGAACAATCAATGAAGTGGTCGAATAGGCCCGATACCGATTATTAGCCGAATATTCGTGGCATCTTTAATATCAACATTCTCTTAAAACAACATCTTGAAAAATACGTGGTTTGTTTGCCATCTTGTATATTTTAGGTATTCGGCCCAATGGTGACAAATCGCCGTATAACATGACGGTCCATTTTCGAAAACAGGGCTGTTTCGTTTTCCTAACGATTCACCAGATTGTCATTGCGAGATGTTCTTCAATATAGCGGCTGACTTTTAGTCCCATTGAATCTCTTGGTTTTAGGCAGTGATAGTGATTGGTGTTATGTATGAAATTAGATCAAGTGTTTTAGATGCAAATAAAAAAAATTACCTAACCCCGAAGGCTTATTCGAGAGCCACGCTCCCTCCTAGACCTTCGGATCTATCTGGGCATAGCTTTTTCTAGTTCTCTGTATTGGACAATCTAAGCCATTGTTGTAGTCATGTCAAGCGACGCCGCGAGTGTAAAAATTAGAAAGTAAAACTTGTCAAAAAAGGCGGATAACGATTCACTTTATTTAACATATATAAAACGCTAGCTTTATTGAATATCGTATAACGCTGAACTCTTTCTGGCGCAGTTTCACTCAGCTGTATTCAATCCGGCTAAACGTTCGTCCCCTGTTTCTGAAGACGGCTAGCCGTATTGAAATACGGCGATTTAGACAATCCGAATGCGACACAGATGCCACGAATACGACCAACGGAAGACAAGCGCGCATAACGACATACAGTTACTACCATCGGAGCCGAACGTAATTCGTATAATACGAATATAATATATTCGTATACTAAGTTGTTTTATTAAAAAGAGATTAGGTAAATAAGCCTAATCATGAGCCTAATATGTCAAGTCAAAGAAACATTGAACGATATACGAATCACCAAAATTGCTCCACGTGTTTGGCCAACATACATACGAAGGAACAACATACATTCATAGATACATAATTACACACATACATTCAAAAATTCATACAAATACGCATACTTACATAAATCCATACATACATACATACAAACATTCATTCATACATACATACATAGAGTACATACAATGGCCCTCTGGGGGTGGGGTGATAGGAGGCGTTGCCCTCCATCATCAATCATGCGAATGTCCATGGGCGTCGGTTGTCATAAAACGTCTTCCATTTCTCTTTTGCCCCATTTTACTATGAAAAAAACCTAATCATGATTTTAAAATATTTATTCAGCGATACCCCACGAGAAATCATTCCGATGAATTTTTAAAATTCTGCATCAAATGCAAAACGGCGCCCCACTAGGCGCGAGTATATATTGGACACCCGCATGATGAAAACGGTGGTGAAAATCATTAAAATATGGAAGGGAAAATAAACATATATAACATGCATACATATTTGCACGCTTACAGATATACATACGATAGCTAAATACATAACCCTCCTTATCGTTGCACAGTCGCTCAAAACAACAGTGGTACTAAATCTAATCCAACTCAAAAACTATGTCTAGTTGATAAGATAACGGTACTTTATTTGTGTTTTTGCTTTTTATAAAATACTCGTTATAACTTATAAATAGAACAAAATGTTAATATAATTTGAAATATACTCAAAACTGAATACTTTTGTTCGTGTTGAATGTTTACTATTTTGCTAAGTATGCAAGGGCGCACACAGGTGGCGCAAATAAATTGCGCGGGAAACGTCTTCGCGTTATACCGCCGTCTGGCGCGGCCGATACGGCGGCGGGACTTCGAAACAACAAGATTTTACGAACACTCAAGGTCATTCGCTCATACTAGCCCTCTAATGAATCCTAATGGTTGCTTATTGTGCGAAATATAATCTAGTTCATTAAGAATTAGTACTTCAATTGCCATTACTAATAGTCCCTATCTAGAACGTCTACAGAATACTTATCACAGATAGAAATATAATATAATATTGATCTCGAAAGGAGTTTGCGTATTCGTTACAACAAAATTACTCTAGCCGAATTTATCTCAGTTTATTTGGTTACTTAACAAGTCCGAAGTTCAGATGCTTAACAGTCCTCCTGTGACAATCGCTCCTGTAAAATGTCTGAAACGTCAGGCATGTTTAGTAACTAAACAAACTGATTAAGATCTGTTGAAGTAGTTTTACTGTGAACCGAAATAAGTTACTCGTAATTCTCTAGTGTACAAAAAGTGTTGACTCATGCCGCGAAATTTGCTACTCGTTATCTTTTGGTTGGTTTTATGCGTCGATAGTTTGATTTATGACGTGAAATTTGTGTGGCTATTTCGTAACCGATCCCAGGTGGTACCTCGTGGTGATATAAGAGGCAATAAGAAAGCCTCGTGCTGAGTTCCGAGTGGTGAGTGTGGAAAGGTCTCTCTCGTATCTGCGAATGTTTGAAAACTGCTCTCCGCCTTCTCTCAAGTGACCTAGTATTTACATGCGTGCGTCCGTCAGCACGTGACACAATACAGATCACCCTGTAGCAGCTAATTTAACGTTTTGACTTGACAGCTTCCTGTATCTATTTGCTATTTGTATGCACGAAACAGTATAACGTCATAGTAACGTTCTGAGTGAACATCATAGTGAACATTACTGACTACAACTAACGGAAGAGCGCAACAAGACAACGTCTTTTTTATATAACTACACACAGCCTTCCTTCGACTACCGACGCCTACGAACATCCACACAATTACTATGTCGATGCGTTGCCCTCCTTCTCAAGTAGTAGTAGTAGTAGGTAGTCACTATCCACCTGCTCGCTAGCCCCTCCAACCTCGCAAAGAAAACCCTAGGGCGTTGTGTTCACAGATTAGAGAACTGTTTTCCCGTAAAATTATATCGTCCGTAAATCGACTAGTCTAGTAGTAATCTGTCACTACTAGTTTTAGCTAGTGTAGGCAATCAAGCAGACGGGAGTCTTTTGGGACTACCGACGCTCATTAACATCTGCTGAATCAAAGGTGGTGAGGCGTTGCCCCTCCTCCGCCCCATCCCCACAGGCCACTGGCCCCAAAACACCATATGCAATGGTACGATAGTGGTCGACTATATCGTTCAGTGCCTTTGGCAAAATCCATCAGGCAGCCGCCTCTGTCGTCCAATATAGGGCAGGTTAACCAATAAATGTTATATTCCACCATTGGCACTGCTCTCTAAACGCTGGCCCCCACTAACCCGAGTCCGTGGCCTTTTGCGCCCTTTTGCTACGGTAACGTACAACCAATACTAATCAGTGAATAGCAGGCACGATGGACTAACACAATAAAAGACGCAATCTACGTAATTTATTATCGTGTGTACGGGTGCGATTCTCGAAAGTATAGGAGTAGAACATTGCTCTCTTTAAAAAAACTGATTAATTTCCACGTGTTACTTGCAAGTATGATTCTCAGCAAACTGTGCAACATAGAATTATTGAACAAATTGCCGAGAATAACTGACGTGTCCCGGTTTGTCTCTTCCCATCTGAGGGAAAAGAGGGGGGTCTGTCCCCCTATCGTCTCCCTAAACCTGGAGACAAAAAAGTCTTCCGTAGTCATTCGAACTGTTAAGGCTGGACAGGCGTCGCCAATCAGTATTAGGTCCCTTCGAAAAAAAAAATACTGGCGTGTTTTGTGTTAACGGAAACAAGTTACAATTATCGATTTTGCAGTTTGGGTAGTTCCATGTCATCATCATCATTTTTCATCATTCTCAGCTCTTATCGGTCTACTGCTGGACATAGGCCTCTCTCGGTGAACGTCAAAACGACCGATCTCCTGCTACTCGTATCCATCCCGGACTGGCTACTGAGATCTGGATCTGGAGATCGTCTTGCCACCTGGTGAACGGTCGACCAACACGTCGTTTTCTCCACTCCAACACCTTACTAGTCCTTCCGCCATCTGTTCTTCTGAGTGTGTGATCTGCCCATTGCCACTTCAACGAGCCTATCCGTTGGGTGATATCGGATACTTTAGTTCTCTGTCTTATGGCTTCGTTAGGAATTCTGTCGGACAGAGAAACACCTAACATAACACGTTCAATAGCCCATTGAGCTACCGCAAACTTACGGACCAGTCCTAAATTAGGAGGCCATATTTCGACCCCGTATTGTTTTTGTAATTTTAATTGGATTACTGTGAAACTGCCGGGAACAATGTTAGTCATAACATGTGCTGTGAGCTGTTGCAACAGCGACACTACATGCTAATAAAGCGGACGCGCCGTTTGTTTTCGTCAATTGGACCCGCCCACGTGGCACATACCTCGAGGATGATGATGTTTTCGGGTGTAGGATATTAGCTGCCCCACACTTTGTTTCTAGAGTTTGTTTTCTAGGGTATCTTACTGCCATGTTGACCGCCTTAGCCAATCGGGTGTGAGGAGAAAAGGATGGTAACGCCATACAGATGGCAATAATGTAGATGTTCATGAGCGTCGTTAGTCGTCAAATGTCTCGTTTGCACACTAAAAAAAATCCATAGATATGCGAAAGTGTGCCTAAGATTAAACAGTCTGCCTAGTGGTCTTATGGTGAGCATGCCACTCAACCACAGATCTTGAGCGCCCGGGGTCCCGATCGAAGAAAAATGATTGCGATTCTTCAATATGTAATTAAATTTTGGAGTCAGGAATTTGTCGGCGTT
This sequence comes from Eumaeus atala, assembly GCA_017140195.1. Taxonomy (NCBI): domain Eukaryota; kingdom Metazoa; phylum Arthropoda; class Insecta; order Lepidoptera; family Lycaenidae; genus Eumaeus; species Eumaeus atala. The sequence goes on from JAFELO010000083.1 coordinate 145,668, forward strand.
ACACAATATAGATAATATAAGTAGAGAAGAAAAGCCTGCCTCAACATGTCCGTCTATGTCGAAAGAGATAGTAAGCTCTCTGTCTCAATTTTTCATTAATTTCTCTCTGTGCAATGCGCATGTGAGATTAGATAAATTAAGATCGAATATCTCATCTTCCTTCTCTATAAACCAAGAAAGACGTTCGTCGTCATGGCTAGCCATAGGGCTATATAATATTAATCTATTATTATATTAATATGGCTAGTGTTAATCTATTAAGGAGCGACTAGTTTCGTAAAAATGGTATCAAAACACCGGCACAAGTGTATCAAGATACCATTCTTGAGAAGGTGGATAAACCCCTTAATAACACCATGTTGAATAACCAAGTTCCAGCAAGACACTGTATCACAAAGCTCTATCCTCCCAATCTTGGTTGAAAAGAACACTCCAGACTTCGTCTGACCTGAAGGCTGCCCTTCATCTATTCACCATGATTTATGGTCAGTTTTAGGGTATAAAGCTTGCTCTAAACGCTATGATAATTTGGGCCTAAAACAATCCATACGATTGGCAGTGAAGAATTTCCCCATGGAAGGAGTACTGTAACGGTAGTAAATGACATTTGCAATTTAAAAACTATTGTTTTTCTTTGTTGCCATATTTATGGCAAGACTAAGTAAATGTCGGTTAATTTTTTTTCCTTAGGGGGCTGACTAGGCGTCGAGGTGCCCTGATGATTTGTTGTACCTCACCAAAGGCGGCACTGATGGTAGTCGAGGTGGTTTTTGTGGGTATTGGGCACTATGATGTGCCACGAGCCCCGCACACCACTGGACCCCACCAAGGGCCAGTGAAGGCGCGTAAATGCCTTTCCTCGCGACAAAAAGGAAAGGTTTATTATTATTGTTTGCATAAGAAAACTTTAAATATATAACTATGATTTACATTAATTGCCTCAAGCTCCTAAAGTACAGAAGATCCAACGACCTAAGCATACTCGTACATCGCGAACAGTTGAGCCAGCGCTCACTGAACCGTGTTCGACCGCCATTTTCGATTGCACGTTTAATTAAACTTTGATAATTACAACATTGAGATGGTCTGTCTTGTTTACTGACCAATTCAATATGTATTGATGAATATATATATATACCTTATAGAGGTTACCAATAACTATGTGCACACTACCTACTTACTACCCTTGTGCACCCCATTATGAAAATCACCGTTATTATTTTAATGTCCCCACCATTATGTACGTAAATAACGGTAATGTTACATTCACGTTTAATGCTGGTGTTATCCAATGTCGTTAAATAACTAAATAACCTAGCAACTTAGTAACAACCACTCTCGTGTAGCGGTTAAACGACAGCTATTACAGACGGGAAGCAGGTATACCTTTTTCTTTTTTTATTGACTCGCGGGGGTGTTTGATTGTGTGTGGGTCTTGCGGCACATTATATAGTGCTTTGGTGAGGTGCCCCGGAACAGCAAATCATCAGGGCACCTCGACGGCAAGTCAGCCCCGAAGGGACCGACCCAACCGACCTCGGGACAGTGCAATGGGGCGAGGCTCCCATCCTCGCCCCCTGCCCCGAGCGCAAGAGCGCCGCCACTTTTTGCTCTTTTGTCCCCTCTTCTTATAAGAGGGGTACAAAGAGCGGCATCTCCCCCTGCCCTTAAGTCCCCTCTTCTTATAGGAGGGGTATTAAGAGCCGCCACCTCCTCGGTTCAATTGACTTCGCCCAAAGTGTCTGGGATCACCGCAGGCTACTAAGCCCCGCCGCCACGACAAGGCTTAAATCATGGTGAGGACACTACCTACTACCTTTTTTCTTTGATGACGAAGGGGAATGCATTTACGCATGATACCTGGGAGCCCGGGTAGGCCCCCAGACCTATGTTGGACTCGGCTATTGGGTAGCAATACCAACTAAAGCCGTAGGGCTTTAGTTGGTATTGCCTTCAGCCACTTTAAGTGGAGGGTCCCGGATCTGTAGGCAACAGGACCCCTCCAGCGACAGGCTGGTCTCGGCGAAAAGGCCAGACTACTCCTCGTCGGAGACCGTCCGGCTACGCTGTGATAGTCCCCACGACGCCGTGTCTTTATGAAGTGGACCGGGTTCCAGTCTACTGAAGGCGCTGCAGATAGCGCCTCTTTCGTACCCCCATTTGTCGTCGGCGGGGGGAGGCCGCGTCGGCTGTCTCCTCTCTTAGCAGCTCGTTCGCTTCCTTCTGGGACATGACGGTCTCACAGAACCAACGCCTGGTAGGACTCGTCGCTGGCGAGCATCGCGATGATGATGCTCGACTTTGACAAGTCCCCTCCGACAACTGATCTGACGATCATGACGCGGCGCCGCCCATCTCGGGCACACCCCGAGGGTGTGCTGGGCCGAGTCTACCGCCGCGTCACAATCGTGACAACGAGTCGTTGGCTCCCTGCGTGCCGTCTTACACTGATACTCACCGAAGCAACCATGCCCGGTGATCACCTGCGTCAGACGGAAGGTGAGGGGTTTGCACCTACGGCGCATCAACCGCTCGAGGACCGGGCGCAAGGTAGCCGTTATCTCTACCGTACGGCTGCCGTGCCAGGTCCTCCCCCTCCTCTGCATTAACGCCATATGCCCTAACCGGCGAATCCTTAGGATCTCGCCATGTGTGGGGCTCAGGCCGAGGGCTCTCGTATCCGAGACATAGGAGCAGCTCTCGGCAAGAACCTCCGCCACGAGTTCCCACGGGGGATCACCGGCTAGGGCTGTCGCTGCAGCCCACGATACCGTACGGTAC
>JAFELO010000083.1:148540-163690 GCA_017140195.1 Eumaeus atala
AATATATAATATAATAATAATATAATTTTGATAATTTTTTGCAATGTTGTAGACCATGTACCATAATAAAACATAAGCTATAAAAATATTGATTTGTGCATGTGGTTCTGTCTGTAATCCACGCGGACGAATTCGCGGACAAGAGCTAGTATTATAAATGCGAAGGTTTGAATGCATGTGTGGATGTTTGTTAGTCAATTACGTCAAAAGTCCCTGACCAAATGTTGATAAAACTGGACGTTCTTGTAGCTTATGTACCGACAGTCCACGCGGATGGAGTTGCGGGCAATACTAGTATAATAATAAAAGAACCCCTCGCAAATTGGTGGGAGCTGGCGTAGTATCTGTTGACCCCTGAGAAGTAGGCCGAGCTTCCACGAGGCAGGCGCATGACATACACAAAATATATCCTGAAATGTCTCCTCTCCCACTTTGTAAGCCTTCGATTTTTGTCCAAATGTTAAGTTAAGGTAGATTTTGAACAATGATCCTCCATGGGTTTTGCTAAAATCATTCCTTTTGTTATCAGACCAGCAGGAGCTGCGTCTTTCTTTAAACATAACTACATTTTTTAAGCAAAGTTGGTAAGTTTATTTCAAGTTTTTAAGTTTCGAAATTGACCAGCTGTTCTTATTACAATAAAACTATTTTTACGGAGCTGTTCTTAGCTTATTATGGAGATGGTAGTGAATTTAAAAATAATTATATGAGTTGATATTTCTATCGACATTTCCTTTTTAACATCATCTATCTCTACTGGCGAGCGGGTAGTCCCAAGACCTGGTCGATGGGTACATTTCGCTCACAAGATAAACCTGCATATTGACCTGCCAATATGCGGGTTTATCTTAAGCCTATCCCTTTTCGTTAGTATTCGTAGATCCATTAGAGGGTACAATGGAAGGCGGGCAACACATCGGGGGAAAAATATGAATATCGCCACAAGGATTTTTGCATCTTTGCACTCTTACACATTTATAAAAATCTTAAGGCGGCACTGTGTACGAATTAACGAGGAGCTGGCGCAGTGGTGACACAGCCCGGCTAATCGTGCATGCTGCGCTAGAGGTTGAGGGTTCGAATCTCGCCCAGGTCATGGATCTATGTGCTAAATGTATTTCTATACTAAAACTCAATTTATTCTTCAATTTATAACAAATATTTCTATTGTCTATTAGGTAATAGTAACATAAACCTTTACGGCACTGAGCACAGGGCTCGGCTAACGTGGTGTGCTAAGCCCACAGATATTATTATTATCTAGTTACGTTACCTCCCTAGAATATGTTTTGGTGTTAAACTACGTGTAAAATAAAAATATACGAAATATAACCGACTTGTAGTTACTGCGACAACATTGTCACGTTGTTGTTACGTTAAATCCAAAAGTAGATTAATCAAATGAGCTAAGCAGCCCCCTCGCAACCAACACTCGGCTATTTTTAGCCGCACGGGCGTCGCCGGCGAGCTGGGGTCAGCTCGTCACATTTCTATGACGTCACAACGAAAGGTGTGCAAGGGTTGGAGTTGGGCTATTTTGAATGAAGGCTGACGACTAACCTTTTCAGTTGGGATTTCAAAAACTGACTGATGTTTGGGGGTGAAAATTAAGTTATCCAGTTTTTTAGATTAGTACAAAGGCAGAGTAAGTAGCATACAGACATCATCCGGGATAGCTTATCGCAGGCGACCGGTGGGATTCGATCTATCTAGAAATATGGACATTGACAAGTGCAGAGCGTTCCCAGGGCAGACAGGGCTACTCATATTCTAAATGCGTCTTGTGTGTTTGTTTGTTGTTCTGTCCTGCAAACATTACCTGTACCTACTGATTTGGTTGAAATTTGACAAATTACAGATCGCAATTTGGAATAACACTTATACACTTGTTTATAATATTAGTTAATTTAGGGAGTTTCGCCGACTATGGCACGTCAGTATGTATGATGGGATCAAACATTGAAAAATTATTGGTGATAGATTTTACGAGCGTAAGACCGCGGGACACAGTTAGCAAAGAACAAATCCTATATCATCTACGTGTCAAATTGACAGTTGCATAGTTGGATGTTATTCAAGAAATCTGAAGAAATATTGCATCAATATGCAAAAGATTTTATAGAAAGTTATATAAGTTAGCATTACCTATAGAACAATAACGGCATAAAAACAAATTCCTAAAGCTTTGTTAATGTGAACCGAGGCTTTTACGGATTTATTATCATTGCCGTTCTTTTAAGGCTCGTTTTTTACTCATTATTTGCAAACGTTCATATTGTTACGACTTTCGAGCGGAATCAAATATTTTTGCAGAGCTGAAAAGTGGGGCGCGTGCAGGGCTGCCAAACTGCACAATTGTCTACTGGGCTTGTAAATAGTACAATAGTGGTTGTCATATGTAAACTATTTGAAAAGAAGATTGTCTTTACCAGTGTTCCCCCTGAGATAGAAACTTCATCTCAGCTGTTTAAACATCGGACTTAGAATACAGTTTGACTGTATAAAACCTTATAAATAAAAACTAAATTACATTCGCCGTAATGTTTCTGACAGTGTCACAATTCGTGTATTTACCTGGGTTTAACCATTGTGTGAGTGCCGCAGTTTGCATATTATTTTGGTTTATTAAAATAATATGTAGTGCATATATTATACTAATAATATGTAGTGCATATATTATACTAATAATATGTAGTGCATATATTATACTAATAATATGTAGTGCATATATTATACTAATGTATTAGCTTTCTCCATACAGTCGTCAGCTGTACAAAATGCGAAATTCCTAGATTCACTCCACGTATTGACTTATTTTCTTCACGTATTGACTACCTAATATATAAATTGAGCATTCTGATTTATTTATCGAGTTTCGCTGCGTAAATATTATCGCCGAGACTCGACTAATCGATTCGAATACAAATAATTTTTTATATGATTTAATTGTTAGAACGTCAAAAGGTTAGTATTTTTTTGCCATACGTAGCTTCTCTTTTATTAGTTTGTAGGCTCTGATTTTGTATTATTTTACACACAAAACGGTATACAAGAAAATGGCCTAATGGCAGCCCTGGGTGCTGGCTGCCTGAGGACATCATATTCGCGTCCTGGGGTCCATTGTGGCGTCCGGAGCCGGGAGTGCGCCGGTAATTGCGCCCCACTTGCCTCATATACCTGGAGATGCGACGCGCCTTATAAACCTGACGCTAAGATTGTATTGTTAGGTTACGACTGAATATAAGTAAGCATACCTAGAGTTTGTTCTTTACGAAGAATTATGCATCCAGTAATGTGAATACCTGTGGGCATCAGTTGTCACCGAAGACTTCGAAGGTTCCCCCCTTACCTATAATGTTAAATTTTTATAACAATAGTTTAATTAACCTTCCATCGGAATTTTCGATTATTTAGTTACGTTCATAATCTAGTGTGTGTGTATTTGATTACTTCTAAACGGATTATACGATATTTTTCGGTCCTGACATTTTGTTATCTACTCACGGGCTAAAACAAATAGCCAACAATTCATAGAGCTTCAGAGAAATCACTTTTTGTTATACATATTTATATTTTTTTTACATTGCAATATTCAATAATATTCGAATATTAGACCATAAATCCGGGTCAAAATAAAAGTTAGTGGATATAAACGAAAGGAGTCAAGTACTCCACATGACAGTTTATGGTGCGTCCTGTGTAGACTTCGTTAGTTTGCAATGCTATATATATATTAATTTATATATTTGTATCATTATGCCTGTAGCATTGCAAACTAACGATCCAAATAATTTCAATGTCTTCTGGCTGCTACTATAGATATTGATAATGATGTTCCAAACGAATGTTAAAATTAATCAGTTGATGAATATCTGTGCGGCCTACAGGCGCCTCCACCTCTGTCCAGCGGAGGCGATATGCGTCGATGAAGTGAACCGGTAATTGTCTACTATTTGTTACTTGTGAGCACTGGAATGACACAACTATGAATTTTTGGAAGTGGTAGTGCCATGCTGCATGGGAGGAGGTAGTGCCATGCATGGTGTATGACGTTACATCCTTCTATGCAACTGAATTGGGCTGGCACGGCCCGGGAAGTACATCACTTGATACCGACGTAAAGTGACAGCGTCGCTGTCGCGTTTCGTGCGCTTTGTGAGTAGCCGGTGGCCCATTGGGGTGGATGCATGATGACATGTCCATGGGCCTCGGTAGTCATCAAAAGGCTCTGATTCCTCTTTTACGTCCTTATGCTGTATAAAAAATTGCGCGTAAGGTTGACGATGCAAAAAAAATGTTTGTATACAACCACGGCGCGTTAGAATACCACGGCGCGTCACAGGCACATTTTCTGATGGGACATCGATGATTTTCTAAATGACATTTCCATTTGCCTACGCTTTCGCTTTTTGTACGACATGCTGAAAGGTCGGCTTTATTCAGTGTTAGTCACAATTTGCACGTAACACTTTTTATTTATTATTATTTCGTCAAGTTGAGAGCGCTTGGGTTTGCAACAGTCCGAGTGCTGTATTTGTTTCATTAAAAAACAAATATATTTATCGTACCCGAAAGGAGAATATCAAAATAAAGTGTGTTCACTCGCTTCCACGTGGTTACTTGACTGACTTGTGTCAGTCAAGTAACCACATAAGAGCAAGCATATAAAAGAAGTTTTGTAAGACAAAAGAATTCAGACGTTTCTGCTTCTGCTTCAGGTTAGAGGTACCTCTCGCTCATTTGATCCGAGTTTCCTGCGCTTTGTAAGTTCCCCTTTCGAACACAATCTCACCTAGACCGTCGCCCAACGTGTCTTATAGTAACCGATGAACTTGCACTGGACACTTCCCTCAGCATAGACCAGGCGGTAAAGAGAAAAAAAATGGTAGTTTATTAACATTTTTGTATTATCATTCCTAATTGAACCTTGGCCAACTTTCGAATAATCAAATTAAAATCAACCACAGCACCGAAATGTACGAGCCTAATATATTTAATGGACGCAAATTATCTGGTGTTAGCATCAAGGCGTTTCAATTGCCACCTCCGCATTACCAATTTACTATTCTTTGTCTGTTTTGATTTTGTCATTACACTTTAGCGTTTATTTCGTGTGAAATACGACGCTGTTTTGATAATTCATAAAGTAACCCTTCAAAGGTTACACGTACCGACTGCGCGGCGCCTAGCGTAAGGTCGGGTTTTTATTTTACCTAGTAGTTTTAAATCGATCGACGGGGGAAAACACGATGCCATGGCAAAATACATGATAATACTCGTACTCGTGTGTGTATTGAAGCCTGTTGTTATGTATTGTGTAAGTAGTAAGAATCATGATATAGTTACTTGTGAGGCGGCCCTAGACGAACAATTAAATTGCACAGTAAAAACAGAACTCACCTTAACTTGTATTCAATCTATGCCCAATCTATAATGTTAATTCTTAAGCGGTCAATAACACAATTCGTAATTTTGTGCAGTATATGTAATTGATTTAGTAATAGTCAAAATCATTATTATCAAGCTCTGTATTTATGCTGTGGCAGATCGGCTTGTCTTATTAATGCTGGACTTAGAATAATAATGTTATTATTCTAAGAGACCAAAAATTTGTTAAGAATTGTCTGGCAAGGCAATGTTACTTTTAAGCTCAGATAAAATTTTAACAATAGAGTTAATGTTCGTGTCTTAATGTTTACAATCTGAAATATTTATGCTGGTTTCTACTCAAGGGCCTGGGTTCGAGAAGCCATGATGTAGCATTAGGATTTCTGTAACGTAGTTTCGCGGACATCTAGGGGTGTGCCAATTCATTAAAGGGTGTGCGTGAAACAAATGTTTACACCCCATTTAATTGAAATTTATATTGTATGTAATTAATTAAATGTAATTTAAAATTTAAAATGAGCTCCGCTTTGGTTTACGTTAAAATAACCCTTATTGAGAGGATAATAGAGCCTATATCACTAGACAAAAGTCCTTAAAGTAAGATGATAAATATTTATATGTACTTGCTTAGAAGGTACGGTAGGGTTGACACACCTAAATGTATAAAGTCCCCTTTTAGAATAATAAAGTTAAGTAAGTCAGTTATAAAAAAGTGAATTAAAGTGTTGACAATATTAAAAGTTTAAATTATGTTTTAATTGAGGTAGGGGGGTACGTTCCTAGCTGGGGGATGTGTCGAGTGTTGAACTCGGACGAGAGTCGGAAACGACCTCGTTTACGACGTTGCTCCTAAATTTCTTCCAACTTCCAACTTTTAGCGTCTTCGGTATTACGCTAACGCTTTTAACTAGTTTTCTTCTAGTTTTTATTGTTATTTTGCTTCTGAAATACTCAATTTGTATATGATATATAAAAGTAGATTTTGTTGAATAATTATGATTATATATTATACATTAGCTGTCCCGACAGAAGTTATTCTGTCATAAATTGAATTTGTTCTCCTTGTAACGAGCAAAACATTTTTAAAAAAATGTTAAGGGTGAACAACCTCTATCACTTAGGCGTATGAAAAATAGTAGCCGATTGTCAGACCCATGCATATAAAATTTGATGGAAATGGAAAAAGCCAAAGCAAAGCCGTTTCGAAGGTGTAAGTTAACTGAAACATTGTGACATGAAAATTTTATATATAAGATTTCAAAGGTTTGTTTCTTTGAGGTTCTACTTAAAAGAGATGATACTTGGAAGATGCAATGCATTATTAGTCATTTGTTAGTAAAAGGACTTGAAGATTACTGATGTTAATTAGTAGAGGCTTTTATATAAGCATTCGTAACAGCCGATGGAGCTGGTATTCTCGCAGCTAAACTTTGTTCGTATTTAAATGTCATGAGTAAGACTTTGTTATCTATTTTAAACTAATTACGAAAAGGCACCATTCAGGGAATGCGCGACTGAAATTACGAGTATAATTTTTTGTAAAATTTTAAGTGTGTCAAATTATTTATTAATCATTTATACATATACTAATGCATACTAATGTTATAAAGTGGAAATATTTATTTGCATTGAAAATGTCATATCGTGCCCCGAACTTTCAATACACTGAACTATAAGGTACTCTGCATAAGAGCGTTCTCCATTGACTATAGATATTAAAGTGCTTAGTAGAAAATTCTAAGTGAAATCGTCAGGCTGATGGTCAGTAACCATCGGGTCGATATTGAGGTGCCCGCGTGGACGGAGTGGAAATTATTCATAAATTCCTAAACAAAAGCCGGTTTCGCCGCCTCGTGTCGCCTTCACACACGGACGGAAAATTGTCTTGTTTATTCAATTATTTGCATAAAATGTGGCGCTACTCACTTTTAACCGTCTCTAGTAAGTCATAACAAAGGAAGGTTACTTTTACCTTTACTTGATAAGAAAAAAGTGAATGTGCAGCCGTTATTTCCCCAGTACCAGGTCGAGGTGGAGATTCCTACGTGGCATAAGTTGTAGGTGCCTTTGTATTTTTTTTTATAATATAGGGGGACAGACGAATAAACGGAGCCTCTTGACTACTACCAGTGCCAACAGACATCCGCATTACTGGGATGCGTTGCTCTCACTTACTTCTCCCCTCCAATGAACCACCAGATATATGTATGGATACTCTTAACTAAATTTATGTGTTAACGGAATCCGACATCATCAAGGAATTTTTGCGTTTCCCTATGTTTCCACTTGCGGTAGGAGATAAGTTGTAAGTTATTTACATTTTCAAAATGTTCTTGCAGTTAGCGAAATGGTTTTATCCCTTCGGCGAAATGGTTTTATGCCAAGAAAATATATTATGCTCAAAGTTGCCAAAAGGTTTCCAAGCTCGTTAGCCGGGGTCCTTGCGTGCCATAGACTAGAGAAGTTTCTAATGTATCTACGTAATTGATTTGAAAGTTTTAACAGCTCTACGTTACTGCTCAGTTTGGTTACCACAGAGAGAGACGGTAAATTAGTAGAGGCCATTTTAATATTTTATTTTTAGGTTTCATCCAATCATCTACTCTAAGGTCTAAGCTAAGGTCTGAAGCTTAATGTGCTATTCACTTTCATAAATCTATTTTTGTTAAAAGTTTTTAGCTTTGTCCATGTTCCTTTTATTGTTCTCAAATAGACTCCAGTTTGATCAGCACATTTATGTATAACTAAAACTTTGATTTACTTGCAATAGAAGTCAAAAGAATCGGCCATTCTTGCCATTTAATTGTTGTTTTCGGTTTTTTTATCTCTTTACTTTCAAGTTAACACTATAGATTCACATTCCCAATCGTTCTTCGGCACTAGAGTTTTTGTTCTTGGTACTGTGTTCAATTTGACTGGGTAAGTCCTGCGAGTGGTACCATGAATCCCCCATGGTGACGCCACTATTGTGTACGGCAACCCTCAAGAGATAGCAGCACTCTGGGACACTGTGAGAAGAATTCGTAATTGAAATTAATAGTCCAGTACTTAGCACTGATTAACCGATATGCAGAAATTGTATCTACGGTACGGTGTACATAAACATTACCGTGGGACAGCTCTTGTACCAGCTGTGGACGAGAGAGGATCCACCACCGTGTCCCCTTGGGATTAGTAGAGTTGTATTAGTGTCATACCTAAGGTCAGCATGTATCAAGCCGCCGAAAAGGCTTTTCGTATTAAGGACTATTACAATATATTATAAATCGATGTGATAATAATCGATATTAACTGTTTTTCTCAAGATCGTGATCGTGAAAAAAAAATTAAGAACGCAAGGCCGTGATCGATTTGTGCGTTGTTTAATTTTGTTGATCGGTTACGAATTTACTGCTTGTACATTTTGAACATGAGGCCGCGAACGTATACGTCATCACTAGGATATTTTATACGTAGCATAAAATATCCTAGTGATGGTATAATTGCGAAAGTTACTATGTCTGTTTGATATTCTTGCATGCAAAAATTATTAAACGAATAGATGAAATTGTGTGAAATCAGGAGTAATATGCCTAACAATGTTTATCTCGAAAAAGGCGGTGAGAAAAAAATGAGTGGGTTGACCCGTGGAGTAGAATTAATTTAATCATAAACAAAGAAGCATTCTCAAATCCAATAGCCTTTATCGATTAATTAGCAAATGGGCCATTGATGCAAAGTGTAAGCCGTTCAAAGTCGAACTATTCGACCAACCGGCCAGCTACGTTTACTTCATAATTCAACGAATGCTCGTGCTGATAAGCTGGCTTTAAAATTCAGATCACGAATGCCTTGCCAGAGATGTGCTCGCCGCGTTCCATTTTCAAATATTTGTATATATAACCTTCTCTGTATCGAGTATGAAACTTCACGTCGGCTATTTAGTTTGTGCGATTGTTAACAAAGTAATGTAGATGAAAGAACAGCGTTGTTTTCTTATACCGAAAATAATTTAAATTTCAATGTAGCAAGCTGATGGGACTTTAAAGTGTATTATTTCACTAAAAAACTGTTCAGTATTGTGACTGTTAATTCGTTACAGAAGAAAAAAGTGAGTAATATTTTTTTCGGAACGCACCGACGTCTGATAGTGACATCGTTTGACTTGTTAAAATTACACCCATTTCCCCTCGCTTAGCGTATTACTACTTAGACTTGTCAGAATGCTTATTAGTGCGTAAATATTATTTTATGTACTAGCTGATGCTCGCGACTATGCTTGCTATAGAATACACATTTTTTTTCTATTTTTGGACCTGGCACCTATCTAAGATATAAACCTATAAAAGGTTACTGTATATATTGTAAACAGAAAACAAAACTGTATTTTATTTTCTTTGGTTACAGGTATATCATTTAAAGCGTATTCTTAGATGCGGGTACTTCGAATAAATTATTAGCGGTTTATCGAATAAACCCGTTGTTTTTAACTGCGTTTGACTTATATTTATAAATTTGTTCTGTTACCTACATTTACACTAATAAGAATTTATTTTAAAGCAGGATAGTGAAGAAGATATCAAAATATCATTAATTTAATTGAAGCTCTACCAGCTTCAATTAATTTAAAAATCCAAAGTTTTCTCTGCAAGTTTTGTTGACCAGCTTCCGTCTCCTTCATGTCAGTTCCACACTGTTCCTCAATAATTCCATGCAATACCCTCCAACTTTCATATGTACCTAAGTCAGAAAGTAATTTAGTAAAAGGTTTTGCAGCGGAATTGGGCCGGCACGACCTGGGTACCTAGCACCTCTAGCTCACAGGATACCGACATAAAGTGACATCTTTGGTGTCGCGTTTCGTGCGGTTTGTGAGTAGCCGGTGGCCAAGGAGGGCAACGCATCGGCATAGCAGTTACACGGATGTTTGTGAAAATCACCAGTGATATAAAGGCTCCGATTACTCTGTTGAAAAATTCAGCGTAATAAATAATAATTCAGCTTGCAAGACTATGGGACGGTTTGAGATAAATAAGAGCTTTTTTTTAATCTGCAAAGTTATTTGGGATTTTTGTCTATGTTCAGACATGCTAATCCCAGCCCAGATGGACTTAATATAATACACAGAATCGAATCAGGCAACATAGATCTTTACATATCTCTGAAATAGGCCGAGACAGAATGGATTGGGCCAGGCCTACGTCCAGTGTGTTCAGATCATATTTTGAAATAAAATACTCCCTCTCTGTTCTGTTCCTTACACATTCCATCCACAAGTGGTGTATATCCTCCAAAGCTCCACACACTGTGCAATTTGGGGTTTCAGCTCTTTTGGTGAGGGAGTCAAAACTTAGTTAAACTTAAAATTAGTTTTACATATGCTGTGCCTAATTTGCATTTTCCAAACCGTGGAACGCAATTTAGGTAGATCTATACCAGTTGTGGGATATTAGCAAAGTGGTCTTTCCAAGTATTACAGCATCTTAATTTGTATCTAGGTATAAACTCTCAATAATCAGGTAGGTAACTGATAGTAGTCCAATCAGTTGCGGCTAATTTACCTATATGATCAAAGAAAATCTTGTATAAAAAACCGCTACTATCGTAGTCTGTAATAATGCGAAATAATTTTAAAAATCTACGATCACCGTTAATATTGTATGACCAAAGGAGACTGTCGATTTCAGGTGTGGTTTTTGTAACGTTTCACTATTTTCATACAAAATCCATAGGTTTCATTGAAAATAAAAAAAAATACTGCAACTAAGTGTATTACGTGCACAAACTAAGAACCACTTACAAGATTTACAAATAGGTTGAAAATCCTATATCAAAATGGCGCCCTTTTATAAATGTCATTAGTGTCAAATTGTAGCACTACGCCATTGGTAGTGTTTCTTATCGTTGAAATATTGGATCATTCTTACTCCAAAATGAAGATGAATTCCAACGAGCAAAAGTGCCCTAAAAATATGCATCCTTCATTACGTGTCTGGTACAAGATCAGATCTATGCTCCATACTATTTTTAATTTAAATTAAAGAATGTCACGAAGTCTACTGCACTCGTTTATTCGACGAAACGTAAAACGGAACGTCCCCGGGGCTGTGAGGCAGCCGCTTGTAGATAATTCTATTACAATTGGGCTTTTTAATTACGTTGTAATTTCCCGGTGCACTCTGCTCGAGTCCCAGCAATCCCCATGGTGTTCGTTGGATTCTAATTTTGTACTTAAAACTCGCTTCGCAACGGTGAAGATTTTAGATTTACTTTGAGAATATCAAAATAGAAAATTTAGTAACAGGAAGCGCCATGGTCCTTTGCAGGTGAAGTGGGTCAATACGACCGAAGAGGTACGTCTCGCTTACATGCTGCCGCCGTAGAGTAACGCCTAGTTTTGTAATCAAATTTTATGCAATGCATATTCATAAAATTTGTATAAAATATAAATAATTTCTTTGATGTCAAAGGTAACGGCAAATTTAATTATATTCCACTAGATCAGGCGAAGTTGTGGGTAAGAAATATCATTTAAATCCATAACAGATTGATATACACTTAGCACTATTATAAATCGAGGCAACAGTTTGTGTAATAAACCCTAAAAGGTGATGGTTTGATAAATTTAAAAGTAGAGTAAGTAGTAGTAAGAAAATTGTTACATAACTATAACAAATAATCACAACGAAAAGGTATCAAGTTAAACGTTTCCGCGACCATAACCACGAAGGATGTGTTAACCACAAAGGTGGAAGCGACATCGGCTATCCGATTTCCAATTGTTTTACATATTTTATTAACCTTATTGTTTGTTTTCTTATAGCACAGGGGGACAAACGGAGTCATTTGGTGATAAGCATAGGGGGGACAAACGGAGTCATTTGGTGATAAGTGTCATATACATGGCACTACCGCATATATCTATACGGTGATTCCTCGAGAATCTATGTAGAGTAGGTACCTAACTATACAATCATACACTAGAACGTATATAGTGTATGTAACTATGCAGTTGTACTCGTGAGTCTATGTTGTGCATGTACCTAACTGTGCAGAGATACTCGTGAATCTATGTAACTGTAGTGTGGGTACCTAACTCTGCAGTGATACTCGAGAGTCGAAAATCTATATTGAGTAGGTACGTAATTATGCAGTGATACTCGGGAAAACAGAACTAGATTGTTAGAACACTTGCAGACGAATTTTGAACGGAGACGATCTCTGTAGAAACTAGACGACTAATTTTATTTGAGTTTATGTGCAAACACTAAGGGAGTCTCTGTTCCTCTGTTCTATTGCATTTTATTCCTGGGTTCGATTCAACAAAATCATACACTATGTTACATAATCGCATAACATGGTAAAATTACTACAAATTGTATTACATATTTGATTAACATGCCGTACAGTAAAAGTGCGCAGGCATAGGTGTTTTCAGAATACGTTTTAGTTGATGTCCACCATTTTGTGTTCATATGGTTCGAATTTGTACATTGAATATATTGACCTAACTAAAGATAACGTGAATATATTTTGAACATATTTCGCTCGTGTCAAATGATAACCGTACTTTACCACATGGATTATCATAATTTATAGTCATTAAGATGTTATTAAGATATTTCTTTTCGTAAAATTTTGGGCAGTACTTAAATGTGGACGTCTGCTTGATCAGTCTGAGGAAGAGAGATAAATGTATAAATTAACTTTGTAATATACAATTAAAATATTTTTAAGAATTACAAAAGTGGTGCTGCTATATGCCAAATCATTACATAGATAGCGGTAGTCATCTAGTATTAGTCAGCCATTTACTTTTAATGTATGCCAAAATTAGTGATCTAGTTCGAGATCTAGTGGTTCGAGTCCCTAGACGGATCAAAGTGTTATTGGGATTTTTCAATTCCTAACAACAGTCCGAAGTCGGTGTTACAACCGCCGCGGTGTGAAGAGGGAGGGAGTGTACTCGTACACTTTAATATGTCCTGCGTAGTTGGCTATTCTCTATAGCGATGGCCACCGTGCCCGAGATTCGGCTAGGAAGGACGACATTATTATTATTAATGTCTAAACTTTAGCCAGGATGTTATTATATATCGTTGTGGTCGGTGAGTAAAAGGAGCGAAACGGTCGAATTTGGAACTTTTTAAACAAACAAACGCAACTCAAATGCCTCCTAATTGTGTTATCCGGTCGAGTCTGACGCCGTAATCGTATTACCAGGATTACACTGGCGGTTAGTCGTCTGCTAGCTAAGTACACATGGTAATGGAGACTTTGGACGCGATAAAAATATATGGATATTAAATTACAGTGTGAAACATTTTGAATTTTTTTTCTTTCGTATGTTTAAGCCATTCAAGGGTGTGCATCCATAGCGTTTTTTCAAGTGTATGTTCTATAAATGTACCTTATATATAATTTAATTGTGTATATTTTTATCCCACGCACGTGTTGACTTAGGTTCGACTTGCTATACCTACATACTTATTTTTCTTTAAGCGGGCATGGCCCACCACACTTTCCCGCCACTGCTACTCTAGCGTGTCTAGGATCGAGAATTACAAAAAAATAATAAATGAGCGAGGGCTCAGCCCTATTACTACTTCTTAATTTATCAAAAAAAAAAACTCTTTATTAGAAACACAATAAAGGCTAGTGTTATAAATAACTAATCTTTTTTCATCATCATCATTTCTTGAAAACAGAGCCGTCATTATAAATACAATCGTTATTCAAGCCAGTGATCATAGGATTATTTGCCTTTCATCAGTTTTATGTGTTCCTCCATCTTTGTTAGAATATGAAAATAAAAATGGATTTTAATAATATTAAAACCTTTGTTCAGCCTATCTTTCGAGATACAATTTAGGTCCCTCTAAATTCCATACGCTTATACAATTCTGTACATTAATCTTTCTCCTTGAGTTTCCTTTTGCATAGGAGGTAAACGAGGAGTTGCCTCAATTATGAAGATGAGCACCAATCGATGGCCAATAACACAACCTCCGAGGAAAAGTATGTTATTAGAGGCACTGTTAGTGTGACGTATATGTGACAACTGCGATAGTAATCGGGATAGTCGCAGAGAGCTCGAGGGAAGAGCTAAAAACAGTCCTGGGACTACGCAACGAATTTAATGCGAAGAGAATAGGAGTAGGAAGTCGATCGCGGCTACGCAATAATTATAAGTACAACCGTTGATTATTGCAAAAATAATAAATCCATGAACCTACATAGGCACTGTTTCATTTTTTACGTCGATAAATTCGGTCTCGGATCTAATCAAGTGACCCACCCCGGCAATTGTGAATTTGTGACCTTTACAGCATAATATCTCGAACACAAAAATATGGTACTTACACGGAAAATGTAATAAATTTAGCTTGAAACATTAAGCTTGTGTTGCGCTGTCAATATGGCGTGATGTTTGAATTATTTATAAGGGAAAATTTCATTTCGATCGACTTGGCCCTTCACAAGTTGGATTTACAGGTTTATGTTGGCGCCGTTATTATGTATGGATACGTGTACGTATATTGTTTTCAGTGTTTGTTTATGGATTTCGTTTGTGTTGTCATGTATTTTTTTAAGAAGTCACTGCTGGTCATCTCCACAGAAACTGTGGGGGGTTACGGGCATCGAGGCGAACCTCATAACCCGGGTTGGGTCGCAAGGCGACGACTATCCCCTCGGTAACGAGGCCGCAATAAAATTGCGGTTTGCCATCCTGGCTTTTGGCTCAGGGAAATGTAGGCCCATTTAGGGCCTGTGTGTTATGTG
>JAFELO010000083.1:166728-200922 GCA_017140195.1 Eumaeus atala
TTGGGATAACACTTATTACAGTTAAAAATCTATTGCTGATTCTGGCCTAGTTAGTTTTGACTATCACACTGTGTACATGTCACCTTAAGTATGCGATGTCGGAACTCTGGCTGGGTGCTCCAATTTGCTATCGTTTTTGTGTTGTTTATGGCCATTTTTTACTTTATACGAGGCAAACAATCGGTCAACTAGTATTTTAAGGGGATGCCGACCCCATAAAATAAAAAATAGAGGTAAAAACAGTATTGCAATAAAGGCCTAGCAGTATTATTTGAACTGTAAACCACTTCCCATCTGCGGTAGAGTTAGACTCCTTTCGACCTCCAACGGAGACACGTCGCACTCATAGCAATCCGATGAAACTGTATTGGGCTTCTCTTCGCTTCCACAGCATAAGTTAAGATCCGAAAAATAAGACAATACTGCAGCATATTTAAATGTACATTCGAGATCTCCTGTCCGTCCGGAGTGTAAAAAAAACATTGCAATAAAAATCCACCGGTATAATTTGAGCGCCAAATCTCCTTCTAAAAATAAATAAAATGCAGAGCACAGTTAGTAGTTACAAATAGGTGCATTGGTACCGAATGTAACGCGTGAGGTGGTAACTGTGCGTATGGAGCTGCACGCAACATGAACGCGCCGTGTGAACCGAACACTTGGAAACTAGCAAACTGTACGATATTAAAAGACTAGGATTTAAATGATTACTTAAGTAAAAAGTGTGTGAGTGTGTACTCTTATGTACACGCGTTAGAAGTTATACTTCTTTCGCGTAACAAGAGATTTTTTTTAAAAATTGTGTCTTTCTTTACGGTTGTAAAAAAAACACTACACTAATAATAGAAAAAAGGTATTTCATACATTTAAAGTTCTGTTATAAGGCATTAGATTTGTTTTGACTTCAGGGTGTCGATTTTTCGTGACGAGCCAAAGATGTATAACTTCAGAAACTGTGTCTTAATCCACAGAGCCGCGTAACGGAGCGGACACACATTTTCTGATACATTTAAATGGACTGCTCAGTATTGGACTGATAGAGACAGGCTGATGATGATCGTAATATCAGTGAGCGTAGACACAGATAACGTATAGGGCGGTATAATGGCAACGCTGTCCTACAAAGGATATAACTGCGTCAGTCTATCGTCGGAACACTGACCCCAAATGAGATTCGCTGTACAAAACGTAACGTCCTCTTCCGCACATGCCGACACTTCCCGCGCGATAACACTTCGCACTGACATGACAGAATATAAGGTCCATGGATCATGCATAACAACACAACAACTATGCGCGGAGCTACCTTAGATTTACCAGCAATTTTTTTCTGGTGCCTAGACTATGTGAAAGGACCAGAGGAACTTGAAGCTTAGCTCCACTTAAGAATTGATCATTTTTGACAGTGCTATGTTAGGTCTTGGCAATATTTTGCAAATTGCAGGAAACCGAAGCGTACATATCTGGTCGCGCCGGCCCAATTTGGCTGCAATCCAGCATGGCACTACCCCTTACTAATGTAACAAAACCACTCCTAAAAATGTCTTTCGAGATGGAAATAATCCATGCGAATGTTGACGTCATCGGTCGGTCTACGTCCAAGACCTTGTGAGTTGGGGGTTGCACAGGAACGTGCTCGAGCCTCTAAGTGGCGGTGCCTCGAGGCTCTGTCCGCACCCCTATTTCATTATGTGATAAATCGAGAATCGGGCGCAACGATGTATGGCTCGTGAAAATACGATCGTATAAATGTCGCGTGCTGAGTTAACTCTGGACGCCTGATTAATCTCTGATGGCTATCAGATTCTGACATATCTGTTGACGGCTCGACGTAGCTATCGCCCGATATGAGATCGATATAAAAAAGTGGGTTGATAACAAACATCAAAATCATTTCCCTTATGGTCCACCGTTCTATGAGTTTCCATGGCTTCCATTATAGTTGAGACGATTTTATTAATCGTTCTATCATATCTATGATGGGCCCCTCAATGATTCAAGCCTTGTCGTGGCGGTGAGGCTTAGCCAAGTGAGCCGAGTGGGATCTTTGCACCCCTCTTATAAAGAAGGGGGCTTGAAGATCAGGAGGAGAAATCGCTCTCGGTGCCCTTCTTATAAGAAGAAGGGACCTAAGAGCAACAGGAGGTGGCGCTTTTGCTCACGGGGCAAGGGGCGATGGGAACCTCACCCCGTTGCACTGTCCCAAAGTCGGTGGGGTTGACTAGCCGTCGAGGTACCCTGATGATTGTTGTTCCGAGGCACCCCACCAAGGGCGGCACTGATAGCGCCGCCTTTGGTGGGGTGCTTATATTTTTATTTATTATTCGTCACTATCATGTGCCGCGAGTCCCACACACCACTGGATCCCACCCAGGGCCGGTGAAGGCACGTAAATGCGTTTTTACCGCGTCAACAAAAGAAAAGGCAGCCCTTTATATTAGTCTGGCCAGAATTGTAGAAACTATGGGTATACATAGCTACATATGTAAAATTATTCTCTACACCATATAAAATTTTATAAAATACGCTAGATCCTTACATTCTCGGGTTCTTGGACCATCATCATCAGAATTTGAATGGTTTAAAAATACATCATATATGTATTTTCATTACATTTTATTAGCCGTTTTAGACATTCCCCCCTCATTGATTTAAAA
Organism: Eumaeus atala; assembly: GCA_017140195.1. Lineage (NCBI taxonomy): Eukaryota > Metazoa > Arthropoda > Insecta > Lepidoptera > Lycaenidae > Eumaeus > Eumaeus atala. Next base: position 169,386 of record JAFELO010000083.1, read on the forward strand.
CAATCTACACTATTTCATACTGAAATGTCATTCTAAAGAGTCTGTGATGGTAAAGAAGCCTTCACTTTTGGAAAGTCAACTTTACGCGCATGTTTTTAAGTCGTTTGTACAAAGCGCATGATTTGATAATTGCACATCTTTTATACTTTTATACTTATGAATATTGGTATTTTTGTAAATCCATACACTTCGTATATAGATGTTCAATGTAAGGTGAGAATATCGTCAGTTCACGCCAGTGTTACGCGAAAAAGGTTTGCCTCCTGCCCGATTCGGTCGCAACAGAACGACATCTCCCAAAAATTCGCTAACATGTTTTATTGATATTTAATTACCCGCTAAATCCCCGGTGTGATCTATATCTAAACGCGATGCAGTAGGAGCTAGTGCACTCCCCGTGCGCGAGTCAGGAGCGAGTAAATGAAATGGGTATACGGAGGCACCGATTATGGCCTCCAGTCCGCCCGCCCGCCCTAGTCGGCACCGGCGTTTCGTATTGCACACTCCGTTGTTCTGTAGCGCGCGAATTTTTTTAAAGGTTATTGTGACTTCATAAGGTAATAATATCTGTGAGTATGTATTTATTACGTCTCCATAGTTTTATATAATCAGAGGTATGATTAGAGATAAGGGTTTAATTAAAATGTCACATTTTTAGATATGGGAGGTTCTAAGTTGATGTAAGAGTTACCACGAATTGCATCCTATTTTTCATGTTGTGTAATTAATGGTAAAGGTCGTGTTATATCATTAAGGGTGCATCGTTATATGACTTAAAGAGGTTTTATTGCGTCTTAAGCTGATTCTCGACCACTGTACACATCGCACTTCTCGCAGACAACCCTAATATTGCCTACCAGGTTGTCGAACTGTGGTGAACTAGATGCAGTCTGCAATTATTGCACATTTCTTTTATCTTTTATTGTTTAAACAAAAGAAATCATTTCAATTCTATTTCTATTTTCACCCGACAAGGCTAGCAGAAGATATTACTTTTTCTCAGTAGTCAAATCAGTTCGATGGAATTTAGCGCCAGAAATTTCTGGAATAATAAGCCAAATTGGCTTTTACACCCTTTTTTGTTGTTTGCATTTTCGTTGATGTTGTCTTGCCAAGTGCGACTTATCTTGCAATGGATTCAAGTGCACTTTATTGGTTATATACTACCAGTTATCAGTAATACCCAGAAAAAAAAACATCATTATGATATATACAATCTCTGTGCTGCATCACCAACAAAATTCATATTTTTTTTTACCGTCACAGGACCATAAAATTCTGCAGAACCATAATTCCAAGTGTGTACTCGATCCTAGGCGTTACGAACACGAGACATAGTTATGAATCCGACTACGAGGCCAGTATACCTATGTACCTTTAATGTAGAGTTTATTTTTTAATAAAGACTATATTCCAAATTGTTTTTATGATATTCCAAATTGCAATATATTCCGAATTGGTCCTGCACGACCTCATGCTCTAGTGTCATGTTCATGTAGGTGAGTATGAACCCCGGTTGGGCTCAAACAAAGTGTTATTAGGAGTTTTCAATTTAGAAGATGAGTCCGGAGTTTGAAAGTTGGTGGCGTTACACCCCCGTGCCTCGAAGAGCACGTTGAGCCGTCGGTCCTGCGCCTGATTATTCTGTGGTTGTGTTGGAAGCCCGTCCCATTGGAATAGGAGAATGAAGGAGTAGAGAGCGAACTTATGCCTGCGCAAGTACTTGTGCACTATAATATATACTGCGCAGATACATATGGCTGCTGTAGCCGAAATTCGGCTAGGACGATATAATTGTTATCTCGTTGGTACGAAACCCTCGATGGGCGAGCTCCTGACCGTTTTATAAATGAAATAACATGAGTTAATTCGAGGTAGCAGAATGCCCTGAGGATTAGTACAATCCAGGATAGCTCAGGAGCCCAAAATGTTTGTACATGCTCTCGAATACCTTGTAGTGTTGTAGCATAAATGCATAAGCTAAAGAATTACTAACTTTTGCACGTGGTTTTGGCTGTAGGCCAAACGAACAAAGTCGCAGGCGATAGCTAGTATTAGGTAGGTAATAATCACACAATCAGACATGCTCTTTTATGGGTGTAAAAGCGAATGTCTGGTTGTGTGTTTGTTACTCTTACACACAAAAACTGCTGAGCTGTTAAGGCAAGCGAACATTCGGAAGCGTTTTGACGACTACCGATACACCATAGACTTACACATTTTTGCTGTCGTGCAGGGGACTTCCTTTCTTTTTCCCATTCAATGGGCCACCCAGCTAACTACAAATCGCACGAATCGCGACAGTATAGTTGTCACTGTACGGCGGTGTCATCTGAGCGAGAGGTACCCCCCCCCCCCTGTCGTGCAGGCCCAATTCGGCTACAATGCCCTCTCACTACATGTATTATAATTTGTTTCCTACAAATTTGATATAGATAAAAGTACAGAAATAAATTTGTCTTCGTCGGCTAAGGCTCAAGAGTAAGAAAATGGAAAAAGATTTCGAAATAGAAATACATGTGTTAGATATAAATTGAGTTGAATAAGTATAAAGTGAAACTTCACCATCGAATAAACGAATGTATTTTAGAAGAAATCTTAAATTGGCCTTTTACTTCATAAATAATTCTGAAGTGAATTGCTTACTTTAGCCTTATAAATTATTGAGCCGTACTAATGAATCCCTAAAGTGACTTTGGAGTGCGAAGGCTGTGGAGCTCCAACAACAATAAGACAAGGTTATCGCCCTGTCTATATTTTTCAAGTACGCCAGTGAGTGGAGTTACGCCTCTTCGAGGGACAACGCACTTCAATATCTCGGAAAACTTAAATATAACAGGAGGGTTCCAAAGCAAAGTATAATTGGCAATATGTTTACGTTTAGAAAACGTTGTTACAGTTTGTTCACTTGTAGTTGTGTGACACTCAGAATCCATGTACTTCTTTTAGTTTTGGTAATAAAACCTTCTTTGTTGGCATATAGACATGTTGTTTACACGTCCCATACGTTTTCGTAGGAAGTCCCGTGCTTCATTGCAATTGGCAGACTAATTGGGCATGCACGACTACGAGCGGGGAGGTATCTCTCGCTTACATGATACTACTGTAAAGAGACAGCTATGCCCATAGATAGCGGGAAAATGGTTCAGGGCGATAGGCCTGCATAACAATTAGGTGGATGTTTATGGTCATTGGTAGTCACCAAAAGGCTACTAAGACTTCCTGTTTGCTCCCATCTATAGTAATTTAATAAATATGAAAAGTTTAATTTGTTCATTTGTTTGGACGCGCTAATCTCTGAAAGCACAAGTCGGATATTAAAAAAAATATAATATTTTTTGCAAGTCAGCGCTGGCTTGTCACGAATTGGAGTACATATATGTATCTGTAGTTAGCCCTTAATTCAGAACTTTACGTAGATAATCACCAGCTTATCTATTTTATATCTGTGTATTGACTCTTAAGCCATAAAACCGTGTACTATATGTCGTTAAATTTCTGTCTAGTCGATACTGAAATCTAGTCTGTGATCTCGAATATCATTGTTAGTGTCTGTTGGTTATCAGCGGCTATACCGCATCTGTTGGGGTGATCAGTGATTATGAGTAATGAACATTACCTTCTACCTTTAATGAACAAAATGATCCGAAAGACGCCGAACTGATACTTCGCGACGTCAACAGGCAGCCTAATAATAATTATTATTTAGTACTTATCAGATAATATTGCACGTTGTTTGGTTGGTGCCAAAACAAAATAACACAATAAAGTCGCTTTCTTTGAACAAATAGATGATATTTTTCTTGGAATCTCATACACAAATCTATTCGATTGTCCGAGTGTCCTGAGGGGCTTTCGAAAAACATTCTATTTCATACATTTTTTTCTGGGCGACATTAATTTCAATTACTAGCGATCTGTCGCGGTTTCGCCAGTGCATACCACGGGCTGGACGGCTACCTTAGACATTAAAACCTTCTACGGGTATTCAATTAGAATTTACCTTTAACGGTTTACGGCTAATTTGACCCTTGGGTTTAACATATTCTCTTTTCTCGGTTATTTTAGATTATAAGCTTTTCTTTAACATTTTAGCTTGAAAGAAAAAAGTTGTAAGTAAAAAATTCCATATCGGTGTTTCGATAACATGTTATTTTTATATTTCAGTAATTTTTTTTCGTGTTAAGTTTTCGTTAGATTATGGTCACGTGTTGTGGACAGTACTGGACCATTCATGGATATAATTATTAGACTTGAATGTGACGATGCTCGCACCGGAGAGCCTATTTCCATAGTCGTATTTTATAGGCGGCGTACTGTTTAAAAAACCGTACGGATCTTGTTTCACTAACTATCTGTACAACCTATGGCTGAAAAGTAAAACAACGCTCACGAATTCTCATAGCAAAGACATATCAGTATTTAATACAGTGTATGCTTGTTTTGTTTCTTGGCAGTTTTGAATGTTCATCAGTTTAAGAATGATAACATGTCACTTGTCGAGTTAGGTAGGTATGCGAAATGTGGAGGAGTGTAGAGATAGCTCCTGTTCTAGTCCACCGTTCACATCAAAGGTCGGCGTCTTAAGGCGCTTAAGACTCACAAATTCGATTCATTTAGCACTGGTGTTGTCACGTTGTAGCTGCTCGTTTGCCACCTATCTCATAAGAAGACAAGACATTTCTTGTCTGCCTCGTGGTCTAGTGCTAAACATTTACAGGCACAGTCGTGAGGTTCTGGGTTCGACGTTACCCTAAAAAACTTGTAAGCAAAGTATAGACTTTTGCGTGAGGAAAGCGAGGCAGTATTATTATTAGCAGTTTTCGGTATTCCCCCCACGCCTCACGGTTTAGTGCTTGGAACAAAAGCGTCGCACTCTTTTGTTTGTAATTCTTTTCTTTTATGCGAGCCGAACGCACGACTCGCCTCCGCTATTCAAGAGGAAGGGGGTGACGTCTTCCTACGCACGTATCTCCATTGAAGTGGAAGTTTATTATACACGGCGAAATATGGCCAGGGGACGGGTGGAACTTTTTATATTTTTAGGGCTTCGGTGAATGTCTCGCAGGAGCCGACCGGAGTGTGCGCAATCGATAAGTTTTGTTGTAACGTGACGTGAAAGGGACAGATATATGGATAATGGGGATGCCTATGTTTTTTATAGCAGCCTTTTTATAGGGGCAACGTGAGCTATTTTGTGGCCCACTAACTTGTTTCTCCAGATGCGTTGCCCTCCCTACCGCCTTTACTCCCCAATTTGCGATTCCCAATCCGCACAAAACGCGATCCATTTACGGTGTCGACATGACGTGAGCCTGAAGTCCTCCCTGATCGTGTCGGCCACGTTCGGCTGCTCTTGACACGACTTCTTACTAAAAGAGTTAGAAAACAAACGTGGTTGTCTGGTCGTCCCATTCTGATCTCTCGCAAAATCGTACCGAGAGAGTGCACTACTGCGGACTCTGTACTCCGCCTAAACCTGGTCGAAGACCGGCTTGGTTTCAGTCATTAAGAGTCCAACACACCCCCTCCGCATTTGCCATCTGGAGTAATATTCCACTGGACAAATCCGATCGCGACTGCACAACTGTGAACTGACGCTAGTCCGGTGCACTGTGGTGGCGAAAGCAATAGCATCGCCGACAGCAGTAGGTATATTTTTAGACACTAAGGGATTACTTTACTAAACGGAGGATTGTGTTAAAAACTGCTTTAAATTACTGATTCGTTAAATGCTGATGTTTTACAATCCTTAGAAATATCTATGTGATCCTTTGTAAATTGTAGTAAAAAGCGATGGAAACAAAAAAAAAACATCTGTTTTACCGAATCTTAGTTTACGTTGTCTTATAAAAGTATGAAATAACAAAAATACTTTCCCAGGGGGTTCATAAATTAACATATGGCCACAACATGCCAACATAGGTCAGAGCATTTTTATGAAAACTAGAAATTGATAAACATACTCTCCGTGATAAACAAACTACTGTATGTAGAAGTACATTTGAATTACAATTTATTGTAGAATTCTCATCAATCTTATAAAATAATGCCAAGGAATGCTTTTTGTCCCTGAATTGAAATGAGGCCTAGAGGTAACTATCAACGTGTTACCACATTCATATCGCATAACCCTTCCGCATTTTATGGGAGGGTGAAATTACCCTTCGCAATTATATCTTGGTAAAAAGAGGGGTGCGGTTTTTGTATAAGGCAAAAATTCCTTTTTCGCGTGCGTTAACAATATTCTACAAATGTTAAAACGTACTTTTAACGTAATTAATTGATGTCTCATAATTTACATCAAAAATTTTCAAGAAAATATTAACATGTTTCCTTTGAGCAAAATCTTACGTTAGTAGTTGAGTGAAGGTTGTTTTTTATTATGTATAAATACTACTAATCTATCAATCATTGCTCAAACACACTAAACTTATTATGTTTAGTAATAATTATCAACTTTAACACTTCTAACATTTCTACTACAATTGATTGACCATAAGGTTAAATATATTTTAAAGTGTTGTTTAATATTTAAATGAATCCATAAATAGAATTGAGTCGGCGTAAGGAGATAAAAATATCGATTTTATTTATGCCCGTCCACAAGACACGTCATCCGTTCAATATGAAGCGATAAAAAATATTTTGTACCTGCGATAGGAATTTAGATCATACCTTTCTTATGTGTTATTATATTATTGCTTACAAAGTAACCAAACTGTAATACATTATTACTGTGTCAAGCCAATAAAGTTTAAAGAATGAAATAGTAAATTTAACAATGATCTTTTGAGCTAGGACCTTTAGTGGAATCCCAAGATACCGTATCAAAGCACATTATGATCAATGGGTTTAGATAAATAAAAAAGGCCACAGTTGCCACATGTATTTCATTGACTTTATCAGAATAAAAATTATGTTTCTCTAAAGTACTATCCATTTGTATATAAATTCATAGTAGTGAAGTATAACATGAGGGATAGAATTCTCTCAAACTAGAGCTGTAAACCATCCGAACCCCCACAATCTATCTAAATACTATTTCACTGGTTACTTTATAATTTTATTTACAATTTTTTCCTTTGTTACAGTTCACAGCATGGGTGGATGCCGTTATATTTGTATTCAGTCTTGAGAATGAAATAAGCTACAACACAGTTTCAAATTTCTTCAATAAAATGTCCCACTACAGAAACTCGGCGGAAATTCCCATTATACTTGTTGGGACTCAAGGTGAGTGTTGAAGATTTATAAACATTTTCTTATCGGATTCTTACGGCGGCTTAACGGATGGTACAGTTGAATTTTATAATGTCATGTCTTTGCAAATAAAAATTAATGAGATAGACTATTTTCCAATATTTTCATTTACATTGCAAGTGTCAATAATGTGCTTAAAACTTCATAAATAATCGAATAACTTGTTATAATAAAAGTGAATTATATCCTTTTAATTTCAACTCCGTCATGAAGCTATGACCAACAGAATATTTCCTTCTTACAATTGTTACCTACTCTTCCAGATGCCATAAGTGAAAGCAGCCCGCGCGTCGTGGACGATAATCGTGCTCGTAAGTTGTCGAATGAACTACGAAGATGTTCATATTACGAAACATGTGCAACGTATGGCTTAAACGTAGAACGGGTGTTTCAAGATGGTAAATATTTTATTACTCATAATATAAAATATAGATAGTTAATCAGCTAAACCTTTGTCTTCGACAGCGTTCAGCATCACTATTAGCTATTTACTTATTCACATTCTTTACATTCCTTGTTAACTCTCTATTAAAATAACTATATGCACGTCAATTAATTTGAGATAGATATTGTATTAAATCAATACTACTTGACATGACAGAATAATAGATATCAGCTTCCTGAGCTGTTTATTCTTACTTTCATTGTTAGCGTGAATTATTAAAATTACAATATAGCATATTAAATAATACACGATTTAAACGAATACAAGTTGTCGGACGATGATATCTGATAGGATGAAGTTTACGCGTAACAAGTTACGACTTCACGCCGGCCGCCGGGATGTCCGACGCGCGCAGTGGTAACACCGGTCTCAAACGGTGCAGTCGTTATGACTTAAGCGTTGACGTCTGCGATTCGTTTCGCGTTGTTTACATTTTTGACGTTCATAATAAATCGTTGTTTGGCGGTTGAGTTGCGTGATATTCGTGAATAGTGAATTATTTCTGAATGGCGATATGGATAAAACGCTTTTATTTAAATCTAATATGTCGCCAATATCAAGTTTGAGGCGTAGGAGTTCTTGTTACAATATACAAAGAGCAGAGGAGCGCGACCGTCGAAAATCGGCTAAATTTGAATGTGCGTGTTTAGTTTTATAGTTTCATGAATGATCCTAAAATCGTGTTAAATTTGTGGATGAACACATGAAGTGTGCTATTTTGCATTCTTGTGATGATATGTATCGGTGTTTTTTGCAGCGTGTCAGAAAATCGTGGGCACGAGATTGTCGGCGTCATCTCAGTGCCTCTCAGCAGGCTCGAGACCAGTAACTCCGCAGCCGTTGGCAAACTCACCAAGCCATAACCATTCGACTTTTCTTTATAAGGTATGACAGTGTTTGATTAACAATTAAGTGAGCGTTACATGCTTCAATGACCGCGTGAGTCGTGATTTTAGATTAGACTTATTTCCGATATCTACCGGGTCCCTTGTATACAAATACCAAAAAGATGGTATTTGACAATAGCTACAATGCTTTGCATTACAAAAGACCTTTCTGTACAATCAGGGTCAGGTAAAATTCCAGTTAATAAACAATACATGTTTTTGAATGTGTATATTTTAAAAGCTACGTTTTACAATTCATTGAAACTTAGCTATAAAACTTTTAAATAATACAATAAAACAAGCCTTATTGAAGTAACATATCTTTTACCATGAGGAGGTTGCCTGTTAACATATCTTTTACCATGAAGAGGTCATCCTCTTCATGGTAAAAGATATGTTACTTTAAGTTAATGGTTATTTTAATGCATAGAGGTATACTCTAGGCATTAAAATTACCAGTAACTCTATCTATTGATAAAAGGTTTCTGTTGCCCAAGTATGTGTGTAACATGGGAATCTAGAAAATCTAGAAAACTATACTCTTCAATTTCTCTGAGTATTTTCTTTTATGGTAATGATTACTCTTAATTTACTTTATGTCTCTGCATTTGAATAACTAAGTTGTATATTTTTACTTACCTTATATTTAGTAGTCAATTAGGTACCTATATAATGCTTTTGTAACATTTCATACTCTTTACTTTTTGAGTGTTGGTATTTTATTTATTGCTAAAGTAAATCAGTAATTGCTTACCTGTTCTATACATGATTTATTTTATGTATTGAGTATCAAATGACAGGGAAGTGTTACTTTAGAGTTTAAATATTAGTCAATTTCTTATTGCTACTATCACTAGATACAAAATGCCATGCTGTAAGAGCAATTAAAATTTTGAATAATCTATGAGCTTATTATGTGAAATTTATATTTATCAAAGCAGTGTGAGTAGACTATCAGTGCTTATCGTGATCAATCAATATTGCATTTATCTTTACAACACCATTTCAAATACAAATAAGATATGTGTGAGTTAGGTAAATAATATTTATTATCTAAAATACTAGACAGGCTAAGTAAACAAGATAATCTATACAAACAGTTCTTGATCTGTATTCTAACTTAACAAGAGACCAGAAAGACTTAGATATCATAGGGATTCAATTATATTCAATTAGTGAAAAAGCATCAGTTCAGAAATGGCCACAATAGCAGAGTCTGTTAGTAAAAAGGAAAAGTATAATATAAAAAAAAAACTTTATACTGTTTAAAATAAAGCCCTTATGTTTGAAGTAACCATATATTAAGTATCAAACCCACTAGATGCATATAAATACACTTATTTGAAATCTGTTGTATGGTGGGGACACTTCCTATATCCTATATGGACTAATCATCACCAGGTAGGCTACGCAATCTCCTGCAGTAGCTTGCAAGCAGTAAGAGAGATGCTGTGGTTATAACATGCAGTTTCACCAGAGTGGTCACTTAAAAAAACACATCTATAAGAGTGGAGTTTCATGACATTGATTCTTAGTGGATGTCTGCACTATATATACTTTAGTTTCTGAGATTTTATGATTAATCAGTAAATGGCATTTTGCTTTTGTAATATTTCCGCTTTCTAGTACTTGAAACACAAGTCCTGAAGATACTTAGCACAGGTCTAGAATAACATGGTGTTACAAGTCCACAGAGATACCATTAAGCTATATGTTATGCTCATGTGTACAAATAAAATATCTTTGGGAATGTTACTCCTATTGCATCTAAAAAGTTTTTTTTTCCAGGACTCATTGCCACGAAGTCATCATACACTTTCTGCATCTTCACATCACTTGCACAGGGGTGCGCAATCATTTGACGCCTCGTCAAACAGCAGTGGCATTTCCTCTACACATGTAGTAGAAATCCATAGTACAAATGGTTCAGATACTTCGTCACGCTGGGGTAATTCTTTGGGAAGCCATGGATCTTCATCAGGACTTGTATCTATTGCCACAGAGAATAATAATGTGAAATTCACTGCACCACATTGCTTAGATAACCTACAGCCCTCTAAGGAAATTAAGGATCTTCCAACGCCTTCATCAACACCAACCACATCGAGAAAATCAAGACGAAGATCCAACCTATTTACACCATCAAAGAAAGGAGATGATAGATTGAAGAATGGAGAACTAGGGTCAGGTAGAGCAATTCCATTGAAACAAGGTTATTTGTACAAGAAAAGCAGTAAAGCATTGAATAAAGAATGGAAGAAGAAATATGTTACATTGTGTGATGACGGCCGACTTACTTACCACCCTAGCTTACATGTAAGTAAAATTTACAAGTTTAATTTAATTACAACCTTCAAATTCAATATGCCATTTTTTTCTATCAATAATTTTGACAAACTTTTACTCAAAAGATATATAAGCTTCAATAAATAAAAAATAAATAGACTTTGAAAGATTCAAATATTCTTCACTTTGTCCACAAGCAATACTTAATGGCTTATAAAAATGTATTTACATTTCAGGATTACATGGAAGATGTGAATGGCAAGGAGATATCTCTTCAGTATGTGACAGTGAAGGTGCCCGGACAGAAGCCGAGGGGATCCAAGTCCATCATTACAACTGTACCTGGCTACAATGGCTATACAAGTGTGGATATACATGACAGTATTGGTGGATTGTCTTTAGGTAAATTTTGTTTATTTTTTTAAAATTAACATTAAATTATTTAGCCCTGATGTTTATTATAATTATTATTATTAGGTATGTGGTACATTCCTCATAAAAATACCTATATTTATTTATATTATTTATTTGAATTTGCTTTACCCATCACTTTTACTTTCACATATATTTTTATAATTAATTTCTACTAATCGGTTCCTGACATATAGAAGTGTGGTTTATTCGTGGGTAAGGTTCCTAGCAGGCTAACTAGTCTTTTAGTTGAAATCTTCTCTTAGTACACATGTATCTTTATACACTCTTCTCCACATCAATTGCATGTGTAGAAGGTCTCTAAACTTTATTTATAGTCTAGTCCCAGTTTAAGAGTAGGTTGCTACATCTTTATAGATTCAATCAGTGACAAATTTTTTTTTTCATTATTTATGATAAACAATGTTAATATCAATGAGCATAATAATAAATTGCAGGTTACAAAGAGAAGCCAACGCGTGCTACCGATAAGGCGCTACTGTCGGCTTTTGACACTATGAAGGAGCCCACATCCAGTCGACAGTCCATCGCGTCGGAGCTGGATGTGGGGTCCACCAACGGCACCGACAAGGACACGCCGCACGTCAAGAAGCGGCACAGGAGGATGAAGAGCAGTGGCGTGAAGAAGGATGGTGATGAAGGTATGGGCCATTTATATGCCAGGCAATGTAACGGTTTTTATTAAATTTGCCTTAAAGATGAGGCATATTATATAGTTTTACATTGTGTAACTATTTTAGTAGTGAATGTCAGGTTCCTATGAGGATGGTTTGAAAAGTATTTGGCCTAATCAGGAAAACAAACATACTAAATCAATTATATTTTTATTTTCCTACTTAATCATCATCAAGTTCGATGCACTTCTGTCATATCCATTTAAGGCATTTAGACCGTTGGAAAAAAAATGAGAATCTTTCGTACGAGTCAAAAAACTGCTGTTTTGACCTCGTCGTTTGATGAAAATGTTTGACCTCCCAAGTGCTTCTTCAGGTTAGGGAACAGATAGACGTCTGACGGTTCCAGATCAGGTGGATAAGGCGGATGCGGTAATAGTTCAAAGCCACAATTGTGGATTTCAGCCATTGATTGCACAGACATGTGAGCACGGGCATTATCTTGATGAAACAGGACTTTACTTCTGCGCATTCCTGGACGCTTTTTTTTTATTTCCTCTAGTAACTGGCGTAGTAAGACAGTAGTGATCACGGTTTATAGTCTGACCCCTTTCAAGATAATCAATCATAATCACACCCTTCGAGTCCCAGGGGGGGGGGGGGGATGAACCCGGCCGTCTCACTGTTGCGATTGTTGTTTCGTACCTTGCGTACAGTAATGTATCCATCCATGTTTCGTCCATGTAATAAACCGATCCAAAAAATAATCTGCATCGGCTTCAAATAACTCCAAACAGTCACGCGCGACTCGCATCCTTTTTTGTTCAACTGAAAGCAGTCGCGGAACCCGCCTCGCAGACACCTTGTTGAAACCAAATTCGTTGACTATGATGTTTTAAGTTCGTCCCTAAAAAATGCCTATAATCTCGGCTATGTCTCTAATTTTAAACCTGCGGTCTCCCATGATTACATCAAGTAATTTTTAACGTTTTCGTACGTAGTGGACGTCGAAGGCCTTCCAGAGCGGGGTTCACCTTTCACACTCTCTCTACCGCGCCTGAATTCTGCTGTCCATTTTTGATGGACGAATAAGACAGAGTAGAATTTCCTAAACTAAGGACCATATCATCATGGATGGCTTTCGGTGATACCCTCTTCTTATGGGGGGTACTTAATGACGGCATACTGCTAGATTTGCTCCATTTGCAGAGACTGTCCGACTGCTTTGTTCAAAAAATTATAAAATCACAACTAATTATTGCACACGTTTCGAACTTCACACAATTAACTAGTCTGAACTGAACTAATAATGTGGGTAGATTTGATTTTTAGAATCGAATGAATCTGTGTTAGGCCGAAAACTTTTCAGTCCACCTGACGGGTATATTGTCTAGGAACCTCTACACTGCAAAAGTTTAAAATAAGCATAATATAAATATTTGCCAGCAGTATTGTCGATTTTGTAGCGTTGATATTAGAATTTATTGCTTAGTCATTAATGGATGTATCGTTGTATTCAGTAAATATAAACTATTCTTGGGTTTAAAAAAGCACAACTTTTTCAAAGTCCGCGAAACGAACACTATATATAGAGTGTCACGTAACGGTTATTAACCACACCGCGGCAATAATCACTATTTCATTGAATAGTTGATCAAAATGTTATAGAGTAAAAAAGTGTAGGGTTATGCTGGGAGTAGCCAGCTTTACAGACCTCAGTCCGCAGTATACTGACAAACTTAATTGAACAATGTCTAGCATCGAAATATATGTTTTGATAATAACTAACTGGTAGTATATTAGTAACACGAGTCCAGTAGAAACGCACTAAGGTCGCCACACAGGCGCTAGCGGATAGAAAAACACAAAATGCCGCCACCGGCTTCTTTTGTATACTTTTCATTAATTTTATACATATAGACTTTCCGCATATGGTTGACGCCGGCGATTGCCAAACACCACACTGTAGATTCTATGAAAATACGCCGGTGGAGGCGTCATGTGACTGTGGGTGGGTGTGATAGGACAGGAACTTGGGCGGTGCCGACTGTTCAATGGTGACAGAGGTCACTTATACAATACCGATATATACCAAGCGTATTTTTAGCGTGACTTTGAAAACAAATAAGAAGTAACAAATTACCCATGCTTTTTGGGTTATGTCATATAGACTTCATCGTATCAGTGTTCTCGCGGCATTATTGTCATCGTAGATATTCCAACTGAACTAGGCCTATAGTAACATGATTGTATAATTATAAGCTGAAAATAGCCGACGCCTTTCGCCCGCCTGCATCATTCTTTGTGTGTAAACAAAATTTTATAGATTTTTAAGATAAAATCTTATTTTTATTTAATTGTGTATGTTGATTTTTAAGATAAAAGCTTATTTTTATTTAATTCTATATTATGTCGACTTTTAAGATGGTGACAGCGCGACATCGTGCGAGTTTACTATCGTGAGCCTTGACGGCAAACGATGGCGGTGGGAGGTAGGCGGGGCGGGCGCCAGCGCGACGGCGGCGGCGGCCGAGCGCGACGCTTGGGTCGCGGCCGTCGAAGCGCAGATACTGGCCTCGCTGCAGGGACGTGTATGTAACATAATTATGTTATCTATTCATTGTAGTTCTTGCGTGACCAAGACCAAAGAGTAATCAAACAGGACGGAGACCGCCAACTTCCAAAATTAATGAAAATAAGTAAAGTTTAACGTATAACACAACTTACATGTTTTATTGTGTATTTGATATTGTAAACACAAAAATTATTACTCGTAATTTATGACTTCCCTCCAATGAACTCTGGTATCGAATTTTAAAACGGACGCCGGTTCCAACCGCGGGTTAATGTGTCCGTATATAACTTGCAGACGTCCCGTCAGCCCGCCCCTACGGGCGCCAACTCGACGGGCGACGTGCGCGCCACCTACTACATTCGTCGCGTCAAGGGCAACGACAAGTGTTGCGACTGCGGCGCACCAGGTACAACAAGAGCGTTTTATAGAAAATGATATTTTTTTACAAACTTTCCTCCCTATTTCATCGTATGCCCAGATTACCGGCTCGCCAGGTGGTAACATAGCTTTGATAATGGTGCATGTTTATCTATGTATTATATACATTTCTATAAAAGAAATTTTCAATATATACAATTTATAAAAACATTAAATATACTTTTAACACTAGTCCTTACGATACTTAGCATATTGGTTGACACACAATTTTTTAAATTAATAAACATTTTTATGCTAATTTCAGATCCAGACTGGGCGAGCCTGAACCTGGGTGTACTGATCTGTATAGAGTGCTCCGGCATACACAGGAATCTGGGCTCGCATATCTCCAGGGTGCGCTCGCTGGATCTGGACGAATGGCCGTGAGTATTTCTTCCCTGTGCAGTGTACTCGTTATGGACGCGAGTGGCGGAGCAGACAGAACAATAATGATGATGGCGATGATGAATATGTTGATGGTAGCCCTCTGTGTGCTGCTCATAACGAGCAGACTGAGGTTTTTAGTAAATGACTAGAAACACCAACCCGAGGTTATGTGATTGATTTCGCTCCATTCTTCTCATTACGCTCTCACCAGGAAACACACTGAAACACAAACTCATAACTTTCACATTAGCAATAAATGAGTATAACGCTAAGTACTTGACTAGCTAATTATCATTACTAAAATTATTATTTTATGGGTATGCCGTATTAAGTGTGGAAATAATATTATTTTAATGTTGACAATGGAACCAGCTGCCTCAATCGGTATTGCCGATCCTATACGACTTAGGGGTCTTCAAGTAAAGAGACACCCGTATCTTAAAGACCGGCAACGCGTCTATGATACGTCTAGCCATTCAAATGTCAATGGACATCACCAATGGGTGGCGGTAGTCACCATCCACCTGCTCGTTTGCCCCTTTCTTAAAAGAAATACTTTTAATTTCATGTATTTGTGTGAATAAATACTTAATATATTATAAATAAGAGATAAAACATGTGTAACAAAATACTACACACGGACCTTTGTGGTGTAAATAGTGTTATTAGGGTTACGCCGCGCTGATCTCGCGTTGTCACCCGTAACACGAACTCAATGCCCGCTCTGGCACAGGCAAATAAACTTAAACAAAAGAGTAATATTATATATATAAAATTATTTCTTTGTGTTGTCGAACTCGTAAATACGTAAATGAGGACGTCGTGGATCACCACGAGACCAGGAAAGACATCAGTCCTTTACAGAACAATTTAGCTTTCCTCTGTGAAGTTGTAGTGTATGTAGCGCACTTAAGATGCAAAGATTTGACTCGTATGAATATATGAATGAATGAAATGTAATATTTACTTTATTGTTCAGGTTACGGCTGGACAACTGGTGAAATGTATAAATATACGTTACCTCGTATCTGCCAAGTCTTGCTGCCTGATGTGCCGAGAATGTAGTCTGCTTTTAGGCTTTCTTAAAAATATTGTACTTTTACAGTTTGGGCCACGTCAGTGTCATGGTGACTATAGGAAATGCGCTAGCAAATTCAATATGGGAGGCGGAGCCGCGAGGCCACGTGAAGCCTATCGCTACCTCCACAAGGGAAGATAAGGAGAGGTAATGTGGTCAACGTGATCAACTGTCTCTCATACTGCAATTAGTTCATTGGGTACAACTGCTATTGCTGCATTGCAGTCAATTCATGTTAACGCGACTGTGGTGGTTCTTCTTCCTGATATTGGTGACAGGTGTTTCTTGCTGTTTGTGAGTCCTGTGGCCAATTTTATTGAAAAACGACATTGTATTTCCATACCCTTTATGCATATGCTTGTGGAATACGAATCAAACAATTAGACAAGTTGCACAGTTAACTTTCGAGCGGACACTTGCAACAATTCGTCTTGCAAGCAGTGAATTTTATAATATATTTATAATAATTGAATTGACTTTATCAAACGATACACATGCATGTCTAGATGGATTCGTTTGAAGTACGAGCGTCGAGCGTTCCTGTCAACTCTTCCCGCGGGCGCGGAGGCTAACGGCGAGGCGCTGCGCGGCGCGGCGGCGCGCGGGGCCGTGGCGTCACTCGTGCGCGCGCTGGCTGTTCCACCTCCGCGCGCGCCTGCGCCGCTCGAGCGAGCGCTAGCGCTGCGTGCCGCTGCCGCTGCCGCGCATCTGCCCGCCGTGCAGCTGCTCATATGGGTAAGACTTGCTTATTTCTACATAACTGAATGGCTGATATCTGTACTGGCCACTGGGGCCTCGCTAACAATCTGATGTGCCCAAGTTTAGAATAATCACGACGGTATGGTTGAAGTGTCGCGTGACGGGCGAACGTGCTTCCGAACAATATAAGTTCTCCTCGGCCTTATATGGTAATTCATGAACTAAAATGTAGCTTTTTAGAAACACACGAAACACACGAAAATTAACAGATCGGTAAAATTTGACGCATGCACAACAAATACATTGAGATCTTTATTCTGTATACTTATGCATTGATTACTCGCGGAGACTTAAATTGGTTTGCGCCTGTTTCACCCACTCGCGTGCGCTTTGTATAAAATATAGACGATGACTTGGTTAAATGTAGAATTCAATAAATTGGTAGGGGTAAAGCTCTAATTATTACTGCGATATTATTATTAATGAGCTACTAATGAGATATTATTATTACTTGCTATCACTATTACCGAGAATTTAGTTAATGAAATGAATATATTTTTTTCTATATATTAACAAATTCTATCTGCAACTATTAGCATTTTGTTAATTAGAACCTATTCTGTTACAGCACAACGGTAATCCCAACTTTCCGGACTCGGACGGCCACACCTGCGTGTTCTACGCCCGGGCGGCGGCCAATCATCTGTCCGGCATACCAACTCAGTATCCAAAGAACCTGCAGATAACCTGCCCCCTGCACCCCAACCCACCAACCTCCGGTTCCGGTACCAACTCGACGAGCTCAACCTCCAGCACAAAAAGCTCCACAAAGACCCCGGAACCCGAGTGCAATTGCATCATATTTGAATTATTAAACGCACAAAGCGCTTCAAATGCACTAGTAGAAATTCTCATCGGGTTACAGAATAACCAATACATGAACAATGGATTTGAACTAGCGATGGGCAGCACCTTTAATCACTCCACCCTGGGCAGACCATCGTTAGGACCAAATTTGTCATTAACAAACGGAAAATGTGGGAGTATTGTGTAAATATGTGTTAGACTTTTATTTATTTGTAATTTTCTTTTGATAACGTAAAGTTACACACGGGCATAATCATTGTTATCTAGTGATTTGTAATTAGATACATTTTTTTCGAAGTGACTTAATGTCATATTTAGATGTCGGTACAAGTATTATTGGCCAGGAGCTGATTATTTATAAATATTTTATATTAAGTGGGTTTTTTTCATACTGGTTACAAATTGCTAGAGGAAAAGAGGTCGATTTTTTAGTAATACCTGTCGGTACTGCTTGCTTAATAGTTACCACAATCACGATATATGTTTAGGATTCACGTAAAGTAGTTTAGAATATACAACAAGGCTGACGAAACCAGTTTCACAGCCAAATAAGAGTTCTCAATGTCTATTATAATATTGCTACTGTATAGTAGCTAAAATGACATTACGTATTTGTATAAATGATTTTACTTTGATCGCCTTTGCGCAACTATGACATCAAGTGACTGATTGACAGTGGCTTTTTTTTTTAAAAATAAACAAACAGTTTGTTGTGGTCTCATTTGTTTTGATTACTAACAAAGTCTTGTATAATCTTTACGAAATTCGAAACATTTTTTTAACATGTAATTGTTGGGTACTTGCTGACATGTCCTTTTTGAAATTATTTTTTCTATAATTTTAGTAGTTAAAAATTGTGCTATTTTATTTACCAGTGCTTAAATTTACTTGTGGGAATGTTTTGTAAATACTATGTTGTTTCGTCAAATTAAATATCTCTTAAATAATTACATAATTAAAAAATTATAAGCATATCCCAATATATCCCTACAATTCTTTGCTGTTCTTGTTAGCAAAAAATGTGTAATCCATTCATTTTTGTATTATTTTTGTGTTTTATTCATTTCATTTCTTACACCACTTGCGAAATTAATTTTAAAATAATAGACAATGAAATGGGTAGATCACATGATGTGTCGTTTAAAATAAATAAATATCAAACACTAATTCTCAGCCGTGGGTTGCAGTAGGATGTTACAGTATGTAACTTGGATGGATGAGTAACTATTAAATATTCAATAGCTAATATGAATATGTAAATTGCTATATTGTATATTTTATTGATACTTTGCACAAAATTATTTTATCAATATAAACACTTCATTATTTCGCTAGATTTAAATTATAAATTTGTATTCAGCACATACCCAGAGAGCAGTTTATGGTTTTATAATGTATATAAAGATATCAGTATTTCATATAATATGCTATCGTAAAGGGAAAGAGGAGACAATGAGGTTGGCAATGTGGCTTCGCTATACACTTAACATGTTTAAACTAACGTAACGCATTTTGTAAGAAAAATATGAAATGACGTGGTATTTTAGAGCTCTGTTATAGTTTCTCTCTCGCACGTCCTCGTTTCTCTTATTTTACTTTTATATAGAAAAATGTACTAAAAATAAATCGTATAGTTTATTCTTCACAAGCTTTAATGATCTATGTATTCAGAGACCGTACGATAGGCTGCTTCTATAACACAAAATTTTACAGTTTACACAAAGCTGTTTTGTATCGTAGCTGCCACTCAAATGTTTATATTCCAAAATAATAATTATTTTAATTATTATTATAAAGTTAATCTAAATTATCTTTATACATATAATTTACTAGTAGGAGGAAACAATAATGAATTTTATCATTTTACATTTGTGTCGTTTTAGCATAGTATAGAAATTTTATTAGATAATACGTAATTTATTGAATTAGTATACAAGATCTCAGCTCAATGCTACACTTAGGGTAAATTTAAAAGTAATTATATTTGTATAGTGGTAAATTGTCGCTTTTAAAAGACTCCCTTGGGTGCTTATTAAATTTTATTCTTCATTTTTTTATAATTAAAATAATAAACGTAATTGTTTTTTAACCAATTAAAGTATTCCAAATACTTGTTATGAGTTACAGTCGTATTGTTACTAAACATGTAATAGTTATTTTATTTAAAACAAGTTTTAAAGAGTATAAGGTATCGCTTACATTCCATTATATTCTTAAGACACACTTTCCCAAGGGATGTTATGGTAGATGTGATAAGAGTTTCCCCTATTAAGCCAAATGTACTGAACCCTTCTGTGCCTGCTCTACTTAGTCTATGCTGTGCACTGGATTATAGTGATGGAGAATAGGATTTCCTCCTAGACTATAATGCAGTGTTTGTAAAATGTTGTACTTCTTGTTTATAGTATAAAGCTGCGATGAAAATTGTTCGAAGGTGCATTTAGTCTAACATAGTAAATTTTTTCAAATTTTATGATAGTAATTATCTGTATACTTTTCTACTTAATTTTTTTTTGTATGTTTTAAAATTTTGGTCACTTTCGTAAAATTTACAATTATTTCAGAAAGTTTATATTTCAAAATTATTTCATGATTTTAAATTTTTGCACGATTCTATTGTCGTCATATTAATTGTAAATTATTTCATATAATTTTAAGATGTAAATTTTGACGGCGAACCGATTTCAGTATTTAAAACTGCATAAATATGGTGGGGTGTATGATTTTTTATTGTTCAAAGTTGAATTTTATTATATAATTTTAATTTCGTTACCCTCTATTGTGTTTGGTAGTTTTATTTTTTTGTATATTTTTTTTGTACAGGCCAAAGAGCTCGATGTAAATATGTGCGCAGCTGTTTACTTTAGCTGTAATTAGACGTTGGTTATTGTAATAAGAGATTTGTTGATGTTCTTTATCTTGTGAAAATAAAGTGTAAAATGAACCCGATGATTGTGTTTTATTTCATTTTCATCTCCAACGTGAATGTACTTCAAACAAATGAGTATCAGACGAAGGTCCGAAGGTCCCATTAGGTCACCTTTTTTTTGACCGGCCCTGGGTGGGGTCCAGTGGTGTGTGGGGCTCGCGGCACATTATAGTGCCGAACACCCACGGAAAAACCACCGCGTGTGCCATCAGTGCCGCCTTTGGTGTGGTGCCCCGGAACAGCAAATCATCTGGGAACCTCGACGGCTAGTCAGCCTCCTAAGGGACCAACGCCACCTCCACAAGTGGGGTTGCCCCACACCAGGACAACCAAACCAGAAAAACTCACCAATTTCGGGACAGTGCAATGGGGTGAGGTTCCCATCCTCGCGCTTTGCCCTGTTGCCCTACCTCCTTTTTCTCTTTTCTTATAAGAGGGGTACGAAGTACGGTTCCTGCTCTTTAGTTCCCTCTTCTTATAAGAGGGGTATAGAGAGCAGTCCCCTCGTTTCCATAAGGTGTCTCGATCTACCCAGGCTGCTGAGTCCCACCGCCACAACAAGGCATGAATCGTTGTGGGGGTGTTAGACCACATAGGCATTATACATCAAGAATAATATCTAGAAATCCAAGCAAATACAGCAACTATGAATTGCAGAACTAAATATGTAACAAGATCAGTCCTCAGCCTATCCTGGAGGATGTCGGTGTTTGGAGAGAGTCATGGGAGCTCGTCTTACCAGTTCTCTGGAGAAAGTTGGGCCCGACCTAACCAATAATCAGTTCGGGTTTCCATTTGTACTATCTCTAAAGTAAGAGCGATGATCGTCGAGGGGACCTGAGGTGGGCTGGTTGTAATGTCCTTGGACTCTTCTAGTGCGCTTCTTTATCATGTACGGGAAGTGCTGTGATTTCATGCAGTGCCCCGGTATGTGTGGAAGATCATCGCCAACTAACATTCCGACAGGGAGAAGTACGCCACCTGCACATCAGAGGCGTCGTATGCGGATTATCACAGGGGTTGGATTTGGGTCCGAACATGTGGAAGATCGGATATGATTGGGCGCCTTCGGGACACACCCAAAGCGAGCGTCTTGTCTTATGAAGGTGACCTTAGTGGTGACACGAGACGCTACAATCAGACAAGCGATTATTCTGGTGACGGCAGCTGTCGCCCTAGTAATATTCGGTGCATAAGCGATCTAGGTCTGGAAAAGTCCAAAGCCCTTGTGCATGCACGCATCACGTCACAGGCAATCACGCGCGCTGTCAATAGAGGTTGTCGTCATCGGGGCCACAAAAAACACCCAATAGTGATGATGATGAAATAATATAAAATATAATATACCAGGCCGATTGAGAACTGGCCGAAACGACGAACTTAAAAAGATAGGCAAACGAAATTTATTACATTACATTCTATCATCTTTTCGAAAATAGAACATCAAATTTGAATTTATTCGAATCGATAGAGTTTATGTTAGGTGCCTAGAACTTTCTCTGCCGTAAATTTTCTCAACGATGGAAAGAAACGAAATTCATACGGTGATAAATTAAAAAGGGAAAACAGCAACCCAGATTAAAGTCAAGCTAGGCAGTGTTTTAGGTAATAAATACTGCTCCTGCATTGAGTACAATTCACACCGGCTGTGAGTACACCAACAGGTCTGGCCTTCCGAATTAAGTCACGAATCCGGCATGATCAAAAAGATTCAAAAAATCGTTTTGAATGATCGGCGTTTTAGATGGTGTACAAAGTACAGTATTTCTTCACAATTTATTTGGTTAGGTCTGCCTCAGCAATATTTATATTAATTATGTTTGTTAAGTAATTAATCAGTGTTCAAACATCACTCGTTGAGTTCGGTTATTTCTCACCCCTACTACATTGGAACACGCAGTTCCTTCTTATATATTCTGTATATACACAGTATAGCTGGACTAAATGCATCAAGGTAGAAGGGAACTACGTTGAAAAATAAAATTGTTTTACATAGATAGTTTTTCTATGTCGTTTCGGATACTTATCAATCACCCCTCGTACCTGTGTCTTAAAATATAAATATTTGGACTCTAAATAATTATAGTAAATATCAAACAAAATTCCTATATGGACTATCGCTGTTTTCTATAACATTTATAATAATTGTTCCACTTACTAAAGCGTTATTTGGATTTCAAATTGACCTATTTGTATGCAAGACGGACCGGACCACTTTATTCGGACGATAGTCGATATTACGATTCTACGTGATCAAAATGTATAAACGTTATTTTCATTGTGATATAATTAAGTGACAGACCAATACTATATTTTCTGAAGAGCTTTTCGAAGAGACGCTTTGATCAAGGTTTCACCATTGACCCCGTGACAGACGAACAGTTGGAGCCTTTTGATGACTACTGACGCTCATGGACATCCATATACGACCATGAGTCTTTGTATTTGACACGAAACCGGTTGTTCCTGCCAAGGGCACAAAAAAATGCAAAGTTTAATTGTAAGTAAAAATGCATCTCGATATTATAATAATACGAACATAAAAATGTTTCTTACACCTGTTACTATAAATTACCCTTATATCGACCCGGACCGCATAAGCAATTCGCATATGGCTGACAGAATGACAAACTCACACACCGCTTACGGAAACGAGCCCGGGTTCGAATCCGTAAGACGTGAGCTTAGATAAAAGTAGAAGTAATAAATCGCGATCTTAGAGAGCTCTAAAAATAAAAATTAAATTATTATCACGGCTGCTAGCCGATTTCAAGCGCAAATCGACCCCACCCGTCAGAGGGTGGGGGAGGAGGCCGGCCTCCTCTGACAAGCCGAAAGACGAGCTCAATTTTTCTTAAACACGTCCCGTAACATTAAACGGCATCGTGCGCGCGCCGTCCCACTAGCGTGGGGAGGGGGACCGCTCCCCCTGTTCGGTCCCAAAAATAACCACGATAGGGTAATGTCCACTAAAATTCCGGTTTGCTTCTTCCCATCTGCTGGAAAGGAGGGGGGTCTGTCCCCCTATCGTCTACCTATAACCAGAAGACAAAAAGTCTTCCGTAATCAGTCGAACTGTTAGGGCTGGACAAGTGCCGCCAATCAGTAGTAGGTCCCTCCGAAAAAAAAAAATACCGGACCGCATATAATCACTATACGCCCACAAACAACCCGGTTCATCTCTTCCATCTGCGGGGAAAGAAGGGGGTCTGTCTCTATCGTCCTATCGTCTCCCTAAACCAGAAGACACAAAAGTCTTTGCTAGTCAGTCGAACTGTAGAGGCGGGAGCAAAAAAAAAAAAAAAAAAGCACCGCCACCCAGTAGTAGGTCCCTCCGAAAAAATACCCGGACCGCATTGGTTGATGACTTGAGTTTATGATCCTTCTGTTCACGCATTCATGAGATAATAATCAACTGTGTCGCTGTAGGTGTTTGTACAGAAGTGAGCGTAATGTTAAACAGTTTTTATGATATCGATATTAATCCATTGATTAACATCGACAGAATAAGTTCGATCGAAATCAAGAATTGGTCAATACTTGATTTTTTCGAAGCATAATTTTCAGTAATGATAATAACCTAATGTTTAAGAGGAATATGATGGTTTTTGTTACAGATTCAATTATAAGGTAAGCTTTGTCATTTGTAATGGAAGCTTAACTACTCTTCCAAAATTTACTTCGTAACTTTCTACTAAACTTTATTTATATTAAGTTGTAAGCCTTTCATTGCTTTTAAATTACCAAATACGGGCGGGTACACTTCTTCTAAAATTACAAAAAAGAAAAGCTTAACTAAGTAAAGTGAGTTAGAATTTTTTATGGAGATCGTGATGGAGATGCCCATAGCGTTTCTTGTAAGTACGTCGATGTATCGTATATCCTGCGATCGACACACGATATCTTTGTAGATGGTGAAGGCGTGTATCCTCTAATATACACGCCTTTATATATACTGTATTATATTTACAATATCTTAGCTGCACTGCAGTAGAACCGGTATGACACACAATATAGGCGTGAAGTGACAGCGATGCATATCGTATTTTGTATAAGGTAGCGCCATGATGCATAGGAGGAGGTAGTGCCATGCATGGTGCATGTCACTGCATCCTCCTATGCATTAGGCCGGCTCGACCGGGGAGGTACCACTCGCTCACTTGATACCGTCGTATATCACATTTCGTGCGGTTTGTGAGTAGCCGGTGGTCCAGTGGGGGGGGGGTGTGAAACGATGGGCAACGCATCGGCTTAATTATGATTATGTTCATGGGCGTCGGTAGTCGTTGGAAAGCTCCGATTGCTCATTAGTCCCCCTATACTATAAAAAAATCGTCTGGTTCTGTGTGTGTCCGGTGGCCCTTTGGGGGAAAGGAGTGAGAAATATCCTAACACGTTAGTATAATTCCCATGCGGATATTTACGGGCTCACTAAAAGGCTCCGACTGCAAAGTTCTTCTCATAGTTCACAATAGAGCGCTATTTTGAAGCATCTTTCAATCTATTGATATTTCTAAGGTATTTTTGAGATTGACAACTGTATAATGTTGAATTGGGAATACTGGTTTCACCCGCCTTAGATAAACGCGAAGTATAGTGGATTTGGCTTAAATTCAAATCACAAAAATTTTTGCTTTACATTCTCCTATAGGTGTGCATAACAGTGCGAATGAAAGTATTTTTTGATAATGTTATTAACATTCTGAGCTTAGCAGTAATGTCCCTTGGAGCTCTTGTCATAAGGGAATTTTAGTGTACATTCAAAGCTTATTTCACAGAAGTACCGAATGAAATTACAGGAGCTTTTGTTTCAACTGAAGTTTCAGATAGTTGTAATTAGTTCAGTAGTAACCGCCGACATTTGACTCTTTGACTAACGTATCTTTGGTGTTTAAATAAAGTTTACAGGATAGTTTCAAAAGAGTAGATTAAATCTATTTCAAAAATATAAAATTATTTTAAAACCATAATTAAAAATTACTAAAAAGCCCGCAAGACTGAACAGATTTTCTACCCGAGACCTAAGTTACTTCTACTTATGGGCCTCGCTTCGCTCGCTCGTGAGTAAGTAAGGTTAAGCCTTCGCTTGTCCACTGATGATACCCCTTTTACAGACGCAGACCTGTAGTTTTTGTTATAAGTACAAACCAAAGCAAGTCCAGGGCATGATGGTATGGCCGGACATATTCACTACTATCCAAACCGACAGTAAAATATTTTTCGATGGCTAAGAAGTGCGTGTCGCTGTCATACTTCCCAAAGTAATCGGAAGTAGCCCACGTGTGCATTCTTCAGATAAGACTCTTGCCATGTCTTATCGTCCGTAACGACACATGAACCTCCAATATGTGTTGAGAAGATCGGAAAGAAGTTTCTGGTAGGCAGACTGCAATGCAATCTTCTCCCCATTCGACACAAATATCAGTACTTAATTATTCCACAACGTGGTACAGAAGACCTGTGTGATTTAATTGCACATATAAATACAGAAGCTAATGCCCAAAACTTGGTGCTCGTAGTTTAATTGGAGGCAATGCCTCTGATGTTACATGATGGTCCGCACTACAGACACAACCAGCAAACAAGGCATGTCCAAAAGTCTATTATCGTTGTTAAGAGCTAAACGAAATTGATACCAGCGCGTCTGTGTATCTCAGAATCAAAAATTATATATATTAAATTGTCAGTACAATCTATACTATTATAATAAAAATTTATAAGAGTTAGTTTGTTTATTTGAATTTATAGGAGCGCCTTGTCCAATTTGAAAATTTATTTCAGTGTTAGATAGACTTTCTATCGACGAAAACTATTGATCAGGCCTTCTCAAGAATGTCTTGACTTACCTTATATTGTCTCATATAGGTAGCAATTCGGGTAAGGATATACCTTTTCCCAAACGCAACCTTAGGGTAGGTCCCGAAATTTGCATCCTGAATGAGTTCTAGCTCAAACGACCACTGCAATAGGCTACATACCATCCCCTACCTGGTTCGAGTCTAATCGTGGCGGTGGGGCTCAATAGCCCAGGGTAAACCCAGGCGAAGCCAATTGAACTGAGGGACCTGTTTTTGTACCCCTCTTATAAGAAGAGGGGACAAAAGAGCAAGAGGATGAGATGCCTTAGCTCATAGTTTAATGGTATGTAATATGGTATAATGTAAATTAAAAATAAATGAAATGGGAACCTCACCCCATGACACTGTCCCAATGTTCGTGGCATTGCCATTTGCTGCGGCGCAACCCTTCCGTGAAAAAGGTGTCTGTCCCTTAGGGGGCCGACTAGCCGTCGAGGTGGCTTGGTGTTTTGCTGTTCCGGGACACCTCACCAAAGGCGCCACGGGTGGCACTCGCGGTGGTTTTTGTGGGTATTCGTCACCATAAAGTGTCGCGAGCCCCACACGCCCTCGACCACAAAAAAAAGGTTATACACCATCAATGAACAACGAATAGGTACGCGGGATATGTGGGTGAAACTGCGAAGAGCTCTTGTTAAATTATAATTACGTTGAAGACGACACTAAAACAATTTGACAGTCGAGGAATTGTACCAGGGGAGCAGCAGCATGTGGCACTTCTTAACATCCCAAGTACTCTACAAATTGAAAACTGTAGCAATTTATGTAAGTTTCTTGTCGCACACCTGCCGCTTGGGAGCTGCGCAGCTGCATAACGTAAGGTAGCGCACTGCTGAGGAACCACAACCTGGGATGTACCTCTCGTTGACACAATGCTGCCGCAAAGTGCCCGCACATAGCTCTTAAGTTTCGTGTAGTAAGTAGTCTTACCAAAACTCTGAAAGTTCATTAGCAAATGAAAAAAATAAATAAATAAAAATTGTGTTAACGTTTTTTCGTTGAAAAATCTTTTCCATTGTTAACGCATGTACTATGATAGAAATCTGCATAATTGTCATTCATATGCTTTGACCCTTCACCATTGAATTTGTAACTGTTATATATATATATATAACAGTTACAAATTTTTATATTTTTTATAGTAAACTTTATATGTATCTATCTATTTTATGTGAATACCAAATATTTTTATTTTTTATGTTAGTAGGATCGATGAGATGAGATATGAAACAGGTAAATGTATTTCATTAATCATTATATATTCTAATAGTGTGTTCGATCGATGATATCGTATGATGTGACCGTAACTCGGAGATATACCGCCACGTTTCAGACTGAGTCGGCATTTAACAGGTTCCATTTCATAATAATAGATGACCATAATAATAGATCAAAATAATAATAGATCAAAATTTCTATTGTTTAACTATTGTGTCTATTGTCGGGACATTGAATAGATAACGTCTTAACTAACAACAATTGTCATCAATTTAATAACAAAATTAAGTTAATGAATTTCATGTTTTCGTTTAAAATATAATGTCCCCTATAAAACATTTCCTTCATTTTGTGACTGCTACAAGACTACTCCTCCATGCGATAGGACCGTCTCCTTTGACGTATTTAATAAACACTGAGTTTATAGCCGCTATGTTGGCGGGATATGCTAAATGGACGCTTAAAATGCTAATTGAGTTGGAGTTCATCAGCGAACTAAGTTTCATCAGCCTTCTCCGCTGGCAATTATGACGGTATTCTAGACTTATTCATATCGATTTTTTTAATTTGGTTTTTCGCGACTATGAAATAAAAATAATAAAAATATATTTATATTCCAAATAAATATAATATCTTTATTTTCCAGTGTGTGGCCTTCACACTGGGCTAAGCCTGTGCTGTGATGACCTGAGGTCACTTTGTGTGACGTTTCGATTTTAGACGTTTGGAAGCATACGTCACTATTGTGGGAAATAAAAAAAGAACCTGAAGATTTAATATCTTAAGAACCCGGAGATCGAAGGCCCATTCCAACAGAGAGGAGAGGAGTATGTATACATATCCCACTACACATTATGTTATAATTCCGTACTGCTCTTATGCGTTAATGAATTGCAGGATGGCAAATACAAACAACGTAAAGATTTTTACAAAATAATGGAATTTTTTTTCAAACCGCAGACTAAATTCAGTTTACCTACGTATACGTAACGTACATACGTCTTATTATTAGGTAGGGTACTTACCCTCCCCGCCACGGTTCACGCCTTGTCGTGGCGTACCTAATTAATAATACAGATGTCATATTTTATCAGTTACGTTATGCGTAGCCAGGTCAAATCGATGGTAGTGATCCGTAGCCCGGAGATTCTTAGCACCCGGTCTGGTCCGCAAGTTTGCGGGAGCTCAGCGGGCTATTGAACGTGCTATGTTGGGTGTTTCTCTGTGCGATAGAATTCGTAACGAAGTCATAAGGCAGAGAAATAAAGTATCCGATATAACGCGACGAATAGGCTCGCTGAAGTCGCAATGGGCTGGTCACACACTCAGAATAACAGATGGCAGATGGGCCAGTAATGTTCTGGAGTGGAGGCCGCGTTTAAGAAAACGAAGTGTTGGTGGACCGTTCACCAGGTGAGAGGACCTATTTCCGTGCAGCAGCCGGTCCGGGTTGGATGTGAGTAGCAGGAGATCGGTCGTCTTGGCGTTCATTGAGAGAGGTCTGTGTCCAGCGGTGGACTGATAAGGGCCGATAATGATGATGATGAATCAAATACGTATTCTACAAGTTTTATCTCATTTACAAAACTGTACACGATTGGAATATCCCGTCCGTCACGCTAAAATAATTTAATAATGAATTATATATAAAAGGAAGGCCGCCGGCCGGTTTTGTTACAACGTAAAAATATGTAACGTTACGTTGTAACAGAACCGGCCGGCGGACGTTATCTAAACTTGTTACATAATGCGGAAACGATATTATCCTAGACCAATTGTAAAAGTACTTAGACGGATTATATCATAATATAACTAGTATATGATATACGTTGTTCCAAAATCAACGTCCAACCGAAAACCCGAGCTAGGCTAAGGTAAGTTGGTTCTTCTAAAAATTAAAAAAAAATCTACCTCATCATTGTTTGAGACTTTCACATTTGTTACACATTTTGGAGCACGGTTGGTGTAACCCGGTCGAAACGTAAAGCAAGGTATTTGCAAAAGCTTATCCAGTACCTTGTAATAAGTATTTTAAGTATCGCGTTAAAACCCGACAGATAACTACAAAATGTACCTCATGTTCTTTCAAAACTTTAAAAATTGACCTGTGATGAGTTTGCGACTACTGTGGCTACAAATCAACTTCTTTCTTATTTTTTTTTATGTGGAGGATTCTTATGCAACAATCCTACGAATTCCAATTCATAATTTGCACACAACTTCCTTGGAATTGTAGAATCCGTTTTATGCGCAACCATGTCCAGAAAATTACTTAATCACTCAACTTTAACAGTCTGTCTTGAAAAAAAAAATTTTTTTATAATTAGCAACTTTACTTAGCCTAGCTCGGGTTCTCGGTTGGACGTTTAATTTTTGGGACATCCTGTATAGTGAAGTAATTCGGGTATTTCGTTCCAATGGTAATCTACACATGCTATGAAATCCTTACGCGAGGATTGGGAAGTATCTTACTGAATCATAATCTATATTACGCTTATATTGAGTTAAGATTATGTTATACATAGTCCCCGGTAAGCTTCTTATGAACTTAACTGGCCAGTAAGCTACAAATTTCGTTTTCACAGGGTATTTTTTATAGAAAAAGAGGGGGGGGGGGGGGCAAACAAGTAATTTGATTTTGGTTCGTGTAACAACTCAAAGACAATTCCATGTCCTTGTTTGCAATTTGTCAAGATTTAATCTTGTTAGCGTCGCCGACGTAGTCTGGAGCTGCTAATTACTGTTCTTCACGAGTCGTTTCTTCGTACTGTTTAATTTAACAAAAAATCTTAATTAAATGTTACAAACTGGTCCTAGGTTTTAATTACTACCTAATGGGTACACCGTTAACCGAAAAGAATCGTCTGCTGGTTGTATTCCATGGTGTTATTTCTATATTGGAGTTAGGCCAGCGAGACTGATGTGGGGTGCCACATTTCTCTCATAAATGATATGACCGGTGTGAATAACAGCTATTTTGTTAGCTATGTCTACTAATATGTTAACAATATTTATTATTTGTATTCAATCACCGTTAAAGAGTGTTTGTGTGGTTCTGGCCATTACCAGACCATGCGTGTATGCGCGTCAATTTAGGACTTGTAAATTAATTATAATTTTAAAACCATCATTTTAAGTTTCGTTATGTTTGTTTCGCCAGTCCTCTTCAGGTCTGGGCTAGGGATTTTGCACACACTAAGTTGAGTAACTCCCGATAAGGATACCATCTGTATAGGGCACAATCTGATTTAATAGAATATTTGAATGAAAACGCCCTTAGCGATGATTTATTGTGCTTAATAAACTGACCCCTACCCTCATCTGCAGGTATGTCATCTAAATGGTTTTGGAAAAATATGCTTAGAAATGTTGTCCTTGTAAAGTGATAAGTAAGACTCGTGTTCGGTTCATACATTTCGCTTGCTCATTAAAAATAGGACAGTTTATATGTGTGTAAAATTAACACCTGAGCCTTGATTTTTAATTTAAAAGACAGGATATTTAGAACAATATTCTGTTTTTTTTTTCACGCTGAAAGGAAGAATTACCATCTATACACAGTATACACCTACAGCTTATAAG
>JAFELO010000083.1:201064-223321 GCA_017140195.1 Eumaeus atala
TTGCACCCCTCTTGTAAGAAGAGGGAGGATAAAAATCAGGAGGAGGAAGCGCTCTCGATACCTCTTTTATAAGGAGAGGGGACCAAAGAGCGACAGGAAGAGGCGCTTTTGCGCACGGGAGAAGGGGCGAGGATGCGAACCTCAACCCATTGTACTGTCCCAAAGTCGGTGGGGTTGTCCAGTAGTGCGGTGCAACCCCAGCAGTGGAGGTGGAGCCGGTCCATTAGGGGGCTGACTAGCCGTCGAGGTGCCCTGATAATTTATTGCTCCGTGGCACCTCACGAAGGGCGGCATTGATGGCACTCGCGGTGGTTTTGTGGGTATTCGGCACTATAATGTGCCGCGAGCACCCACCCAGGGCCATTGAAGGCTCCTAAATGCGTTTCGCCGCGTCAACAAAAAATATGTTTTACTCGATGGCTTGGTGCGTGTTCCGTATAGGCAAAGATAGGCTTTGAAATTAGACAAGGCCATTTCCAGCCCTGAAACATGGAAGCGCCGAACAACTTGAGAGACTGCTAGTGTAGCAAGAAGAAGGGCCCCTCTATAGATTGCTCTTGTTGAAGTTGCTTTTCGTGCTTTTGGGGGATAGAGCCAATACCTGTGTGAAGGAAAAGGGGACGAAATGACATTTCCACATAACATACTAACACTAAAATTATCACATCTGTAAGTAAGTTTGAAAAATAATCTTTCTGTGCTAAAATTACGAAACAGGTGTGATTAAAATTTTGCACAAATATAGATTACATTCTGGAATAAAAAAAACTATGTTTGTCCCAAAAAAATAAATGGATATAGACTTTAACCGGCTGAAGCCGCGGATGGCAGCTAGTCATTTATAAATACATGACAACAATGAATAGGAAACAAAACTAACTCATGACATGACTATTATGGCTTGAGTCAATAAATAGTCGAGCAAAAATCAATCAATCAGCGCTAACGAAGCGTGGTATTGGAGAAACGCTCGACTGCCCGCAGAGGTTCGCATTAGACTTGATTGACATTGAATTATTTACGAAGTAGCCTCGCCCGAACATATCGCAATACAAGTAGGCATGTTAACATCGTTGTTACTAGTGAACAGTCAGGTACCAGTCAGAGAGTGAAGGAGTAGGGACCGTTCCCCGAATGCTCCTCCCCCGTTCAATATCTCTATGGACCAAACGTGAACGCAGGGGGCCGGGCGCCCCCAAATTGTCCAATATTACTTCTGCCACTCTACATCTGATACTGCTTTCCTCCTATTAATCCTTCCTCTTCCTCTTCGTTCTATTTACAAGTCCCCATAGTGGGTATGTACACGTACAAGGCCCCATGGCTGGTTCATAAACCAGCCATGGGGCCTTGTTTTCGTTGCCATAGCATGGGTTTAGGCCCAAAATAAAAATTGACACCAGTGGTAACTATTTCGTTCTTGACTTGTGACAAAATCACCGGGCACGGCACTTTGCCTCTGATAGAGCAACGTTACATCTGTGCTCATACCATATGTTACATCTGTGCTCCTTGTTCCCCGTGATAAGGGTGTCGTCGGCTCCCGTCACATCTCGCCGACTTGCCACCTTGTCGGTACTCCACTGGCTCAAACCCAAGGAAATGAGTATGACGATCTACTTTAAAGGATTTTCTCGCGGCTTATTAAGTGTTTTACAATTTGGACGTTTCAGAAGCTTTACAGGTACTATGGTGACGGGTTGCTAGTGGGTGGTCAACCCGTGAAGTAGTTAAAGTGTGTAACATTCATGTATTACTAAGAAAGCATGTTCGTGACCAAAAAGATTTTAGGTGCGTCGGCATCCCTTGTCTGAGAGTAACGTGCAACATCTTTTCATAGAGATTTATTTTATTAAATATCATAACACAATAAGCAGTCGGAGCTTTGGTGACTACTGCCGCACATATTAATAGCAAATGCTTTGCCTTCCTCTACTCCAAAGAGCCACTAGCCACTCATTAGCATTGCGGTGGTATCACATGAGCTAGTGGTACTTAATATAACCCGTCGTGCTGTCCCAATTCGGCTGCAATGTAGCACAACTTCTTTCTAAATTCATGTGGGTAGAATTTTAAAATCCGAGTCACAAACAAAAATAACAGCATCAGCAGCATTAAATCTTCAGGATCTCCGTGATGAATATTCAACATTTTCCCGTATTAACTGAGGGAGCGAAGTTGGAGTCACTTCTAACTCTCCCTATTTCCATCTGATTAAATTTGTTGCGGCTCTCCAGACAGTTCCAGCTTTTTACGTCGGGTTCCCTGCGATGTTTTTATCCAAGGGAGTGGTTGTCGTTTGCAATCGTGACACTAGTGATACAGTAACGATAGGCACAAGTGAAGGGACCAAAGCCTTTCCCAAAACTCTGCCGTTTAGACAATGTATGAATATGTATGAAAATAGGTACATAATGTAGGTGTACCTTCTTTTCTCGTTGGGCTTACCTCCGAGTTGGGGAAAACAAGAGGGTATGGGATTCGGGAACTACGGAGCGATTCCTCTACCCACAAAACCCCAGCGGTGCTCCTTTCATCCATAGCCGGCAACGTGATAGCATACGACCGCAACGCTGTGGATGTTATGTACCAACGTACACAACAATTTGTTTAAAAACAAATTGTTGTGTAGGTTGTTGTGCAAATTGCAACAATCTACGCGAAAGCGAACAAGTATTTAATAATTGTAAGTATGTGTTTAAATACATTCGTACAATATGTAATAATTCATAAAGGCGCTCTGTGGGAGAGGCCTCTGTCCAGCAATGGACGTCGTACGGCCGATGATAATGATGATTTAAATACATTTGTACTTATGTTATTATGATGTGCTTAACGTACCTAATTTCACCGCGTTATGTTGATATGACTTATTAGCTTATACCGGCTCCCCACCATGGTTCAAGCCTTGTCGTGGCGGTGGGGCTCAGTAGCCCGGGGTGATCCGAGACACCTTAGGCGAAGCCAATTGAACCGGGGAGGTGGTGGCTCTTAGTACCTCTCCTATAAGAAGAGGGGACTAAAAGGCAAGAGGAGGTGCCGCTCTTCGTACCCCTCTTATAAGAAGAGGGGACAAAAGAGAAAAAAGTGGCGGCGCTTAAGCGCACGGGGCAAGGGGCGGGGATGGGAACCTCACCCCATAGCACTGTACCAAGGTCGGTGGGGTTGTCCTGTGGTGCGGGATAACCCCGTCTGTGGAGGTGGCGTCGGACCCTTCGGGGGCTGATTTGCCGTCGAGGTGTCTTGATGATTTGTTGTTCTGGGGCACCTCACCAAAGGCGGCATTGGTGGCACTCGCGGTGATTTTTGTGTGTATTCAGCACTATATAATGTGCTGCGAGCCCCACACATCACTGGACCCCACCCAGGGCCAGTGAAGGCGCATAAATGCGTTTCCCCGCGTCAACAAAAAAAAAGGACATACCTCGACATAAGGCTCAGTTATTATTTCATAATTTAGGAAGAAATTACGACACAAATTCAGGAAAAAAATTGAACTTGGAATTAATTCTCGGCAAAAGTTTATTATCATCGTAAGATGTTATCTCTGATTTTTCCAAATCAGAGATAATATCTGCCAGGAGTATCCAGCTGCACCGGCTACAAGGGATATATCGTTATTTTCAATGAAGTGATAACGTCTTGTAAATCGATAACGCTCGCTGCATGCAGGGAAAAAAAATGTCATAGTAACGTTCCGAGTCAATTTAATGTACCGAATGGGCGAGCCTGCAAGTAAGAGAGGTTAACAAGCCATCTCTTTCACTTCATCGGGCGCTGCGATTATTATACAATATAATATATATCAATTGGACATATCAATTGGAGAACCGTTATCACATTATTATTATATAGTTGTAACCTGATTCACACACAACCACTTTTTTCGCGTAAGGAAAGCTCTTACGCCGTTTCGGCACAATATGGGTCCCACCCATAATATACAGAATACCCACACTTTTCAGTAACCCATTTGCTGAAAAGCGTGGGTATTCTGAATTTACTAGTGAACGTCACTACCACTCAAATTTCATGGAAGCCTTTAGGGGGCCGAGGTGAACCCGGAAGGGACTGTCCTAGCGAAGGTCGAAATGATAGATCTTGTAAAAACAAATGCAAATGAGCAGTTACGTAAACTAATAATCATGGTATATGATCACAAACACCCATATACTTCCGAAACATAAAGGAGCACGTGCGTGGCGTTCTTTATTAGAAATGTTGTAAGGCCTTGTCTCGAAGATCAAAATCATTTCCATTCGGAAAATACTTTTTGAATTTTTATCTTGATGCTCTACTCTATCTGGGACTAGAGTAAAGTATATTTTTATCCGTTACATGAGTTCCAGGTTTGTGTAGTGGACACCGGTTGTACTTGGCTGCCAATTTCCAAAAAAGAGCCATCTGATGAATAAACCAACCATATTATTTTTATCCCTGTTTATACCGTCTATAGAAAAACACGAAACGAAGTGGGATAAACGTCGACGTCGTCGATTTGAACTGAAGTCGTTAAAAATTATCAAACGAATTATTTCGTTTAAATTTCTGTAGTTTGGTCTACAGCCAAGTTCACGACGCTCCGATTTAAACGTTTAAGTGTATGTTTTTATCAGCTTAGGGTTTATCTTATTGTAGTTTTCGTTGTCGTTCAATTGAGAGGAAAGCGAAAGTAAATAGGGAAGCTTTATAATTTCCAGTGGGGCAAGTTAAAAGCTTAATACCTATTTCAAATATTTACTACGTTGTAAATTTATGTTAAGCTAATCCCTCTTTGTTGATCCTATATACTTTTATTTATATATACTTTTTTAGCATAGGAAACAAATGAGCAATCGGAGCCATTTTGTAACCACCGACTCCAATTAAATCCGCGAATGCAGATGCCATCGATGCCAGACATCACCCAATCCCCGGCCACTTCCAAACCACATGAAACACGCCCGTATAGCTGTCATTTTGCAGCAGTATAATGTGAGCTAGGGTTACTCCCCCGGTCGTGCCAGCACAATCTTAATCCATATTGTGTTAGTTATACATTTTGTTTTATTAGTAATAAACAGAAGGTCTAATGTCATCCATGTCGTGCCCATTTTAATTTAAAAATACACAATACTATAAAAGTAATAAAACAGTCACTCAGTAGCGACTCTATGGTCTGGTGATTTGCGCTTCAGACTTTCATTCGAGTGATCCAGGTTCAATCCTGATTGTGTACCAATGAGTTTTATTATTTTTAACGTAAGTACTTATTCTGAGTACTCTTGCGGTGTTTGGAAACAACGTAAAGGAACCCGGTTTCGTGTATTTGTATTCGACCTAATATAGGATTTGGCCTGGTTTTCCTTCTGGGTTACAGGGGTCAGATGGCAGCCCTCATCAAATCCCGCAGATCAGGTAGCCGACCCCGATGTGATCTGATATAGAAACGGTATAAAGCTAGGACGATGAAAAAGAAATTTTTATTGATTACTCTACTCAGGTTGCAGGTAAAATTCGGAGTCTCGTTTTAAGTACACGTTAGTACGTACATATAGTGCATGTGCGTGTACGTGTGTGTAGGCGCGTGTGCATGTTTGGGCTGGTGTGAAAAATTTTTTTTTAACCCTAAGCAGAGAATCATCTTGGTGTGTCGTTCGTGCGTCAAAAAGTGGGCGTAGAAATGGAAATATGAGAAGCTATTCCATCACACTTATATACTTAGAATAATTTCAATTATTCTTAATAGAGAAATAATTTAAACAAATCCTCTCACGTTTGCAAGAGATCTCAACCATTAGTGGGAAAATTAAATATTAAAAATAATATTTCTTGCACCAAACTTAAGTACACGTTAAGTACTGTCCTCAGGAGCTCGAGGTCTCTCGTCATTACAGAGCTTTAGACAACTTTCGGAGCTTATTTAAGCGAGGCATAGAATAATACTCGTATTACTGAAGCTTTTGTTTCAACTAAAATAACATAGTTGTTATTACTTAAGAACTGGCTCTCCGGTATCAACCCTACGTTATTATGTTCTATTTATTTAATCTTTTATGCTAAAGTCAATTTTCAAAGCTTCGTTTCTAACCCATGAATAGTCTACTGTGTCTTTACCAATTATAAGACTGCTAGCGATGTGCCCTGTGTGTGGCTGCTCTTAAATGACTCGGACGGGACTGCTACCAAATTATACACTAGGTCACAAGGGTTTACATTGATATTTTTCACATTTTGGTTACATTATCGAATTATTCATAATGACCTATAAAATTTTAGAAAATGTTGTATAGCCATCTTTATGTTCATCCAGTCCAGTTCCAGAATTGGTCCAGTAGTTTCGGAGCCTATTAATGGAAACACAAACAATGTAATGTTTCCTCTTTATAATACTAGTATGGAAAATCTTCTTCGAAAATAGGTGTATCTACTAATCTCTAACTCTATCCACCAGTGACCGCATGAAAGTCAGTTCTGTAGATTTTGTAAAAATCGATCACATACCGACAGACAGCTTCTGGGTGCTTTCTTTTAGTGTGTAGATAGATGATCCTGTAGCGCTACGGTGTCAGTAATCTGGAATAATGAGTAGCTTATTGATGCTACCATCAGGTGACTCGCATACATATCATATATTTTTTTATAGAATAGGGGAACAAAGGAGCAATCAGAGCCTTTTTCAGGACTACCAACGCCCAAGACCATCCACATAATTACTATGCCGATGTGGGTAACACATCCTCCCCACTCAATGGGCCACCGTCTACTCAAAAACTGCACGAAACGCGACACAGAAGATGTCACTCTACCTTTTTACTTTACGGCGGTATTATGTGAGCGAGAGGTACCTACCCGGTCGTGCCGGCCCAATTCCGTTGAATAGCAGGATGTACCTCCTTCTCTGCAGCATGGCACTACTGCTTCCAAAATATATATGTACAATAAATTATTAAAACATTGGAAAGTGTAAACTAAAGATGAAACCTTACTTTGAATAATAACGAATATTAAGGCTCCTACATGGTAAGTTCGTCACTTCATCCAAGTTGTCCGTAACACAAGGGGAATCCCTCACGTATGAAGTTACTCGAACTTACATATTATATTAACTAACTTTGTTTATGTAATGTAATAACATTGTGTTTCACTTACTTGGTTGTTCAGTAGTATAGACTCTTTTGACCGCATCATTGTTGTCATGCAGGTGCGTTTCCCTCCTTTCCTTCACCCATTCAAAGTTGTGCAAATTTTACCTTTAATGCTAAGAAACGAAAATATTATTGAATTATACATAATAATACAATTATATTTTAAAAATTAAGCCGTCGGTCCTCTGCTTGATTAATTTCTGGTCGCGTCGGATTGCCGTCCAACCACGTGAATTGGTGAATAGGGGAATAAGGGTGCTTGTGTCTGTATTATATTGCACAAGTGTGTCTGTCGTAAACACTGGGCAATATAATATCCAGCGCAGATGACTTTCCTTAATAGATGAGACCGCTGTAGCCGAAAATCGTTTAGAGCGACATTGTAGATTAATGACAAGCGTCATTGGACATCGCTCGAACTCTCGATCGAGAGATGTCCTCGATGATGATGATGATGTGATGTGAAAAATCCTGTCAGCCACATAAACGTTCATGGAGTAACGGCTATTGGTACCACGAGGGGAGCGCACTATATACAGCAATGTAAATGTCATATTGCTATTACGCCCTTATTAACAAACGATAGTCTGAGTTTTCACAGACACATGACATTTCGTAAGCCACGGTCGGCGCTATGCGTCCGTTCGTGAATATGGGCGTTAGTGTTAAATTTAGACACTAAACAGGTAATGAATAATGAAAAAATGACAATGATAGATAATTACGTGCATCATGATTGTAGGTAAATTCTGTACACTTTAGACATTATGACTATACGTTTTGTTACAACATTCTTTTATGTGTTTTTTTACATTTTTTTCAATTACTTATTCTAGCTTTGTTGCTTATAAATACTAGCTATTAATACCTGAAAAATGTATGCCGTCTCAAGTGCACACTCGATTGTCCCCCGACCCATCGGCTACATAATATATATATAACCGTTAAAATGCACTTTACCAGTGCTAATTCTATAGGAGTCATATTTCACTTAGCCTTTACTAAGAAAGCTTTAAACAAGGTCTGTCTCGAGATAATGTTACTAACTGCTAGGTTGGACTTGAGTATTGACACTCCTTATAAATAATTTCAATCGAAGAAACTTTATATTTTATTATAATAAGAACTGATATCTAAGTAATTATGATAAACATCAATACCGACCTGTGACTGGATTTGAATGAACACGATTCTGGCACAGAGCCCCGACCCAAATAGAGCGTTTGCTGAGAATGTAAAATAGATTCTTACGCATCACCACTGGATGCCCGTGGTACATTCGAAACATCGACCTACATTCCGACTTTCACTTAACATCGATAAAAGGACACTTGAAAGAGCTGTCTCAAAAGTTCTTTGACCGTGCCCTTAATCACAAAAACAAATTGATCGTTCAAACGTCGGAATACGATCCGACGTTAATAACCAACTCCCGTTACCGTCGGCCGAAGCACGTACTGCACGACGCCGACGACGCGACAGCCATAGCAGTTGCTAAGTCCGTCCTTGGTCA
Organism: Eumaeus atala; assembly: GCA_017140195.1. Lineage (NCBI taxonomy): Eukaryota > Metazoa > Arthropoda > Insecta > Lepidoptera > Lycaenidae > Eumaeus > Eumaeus atala. The sequence goes on from JAFELO010000083.1 coordinate 209,705, forward strand.
CAAGCAAAGAAACAACACGACACACATCCGCAGTAAAATACCAATAGGGCTAACTTACGGATAGCAGTTTCTAGTCGGTAGTAGCTATCGGTTGACGACCTGAGCCCGACACTCACTCCAGGCCCCCTTGGGTCGGCTGGATGGTGCGTAAATGCATTTTTCCTGCTAGAACCAATGCCATACACACCGCTCGTACCGGTCGAGCGCTGAAACCGTACATATAGTTATAAGCGGTTCGCGCGCCGTCCTACTAGTGTGGCGAGGGGTACCGCTACCCCGTTTTCGGTCCCAAAATATTTACTATAATGAACCCACATCCACAATGAACCTGGTGCATCTCTTCCCATCTGCGGGAAAAGAGGGGGTCTGTCCCCCTATCGTTTTCAAATATCGTATCTATCGTCGACAAAAGTCTTCACTACTCAGTCGAACTGTTAAGGCTGGACAAGCGCCGCCAACCAGTAGTAGGTCCCTTCGAAAAAAAATAACACGATTCTGAAGTGTTTCACAAGGTCAAAGGTGAACAAGATACATAAGCAGGGACTCAAAATACCTCGATAAACTGTACACTTTCATCAGTGTTACATAAGTATTCCTTTGGGATGGACCTACCGGAGTTCTCACGAACCATACGAAATGCGACGACAATTCACACTGCCGTCACTTCACGTCAATGTTAAATGAGAGACGTTTCGCTGGCATACTTAATAAAAATATGCATGGCGCTACATCTGTATTTTTTCCCAAAGCCCTAAAAGACGTATAACGTCCAAAACTCAGCTTTACGACTTAGGTAAAGTGTAAATGTAATTCTGTGGCTGTATAAATATTGTATTCTTAAGGGCTACTGAACGTGCTATGTTGAGTGTTTCTCTGTCCGATACGAATTCGTAACGAAGTTATAAGGCAGAGAATTAAAGTATCCGATATCACGCGAAGAATAAGCTCGCTGAGTTGGCAATTGGCAGGTCACACACTCAGAGGAACAGATGGCAGAGTGGAGGCCGCGTTTAAGAAAACGAAGTGTTGGTCGGCCGTTCACCAGGTGAGACGACGATCTCCGTGCAATAGCAGGTCCGTGATGGATGTGAGCAACACGAGATCAGTCGTCTTGGCGTTCATTGAAAGATGCCTATGTCCAGCAGTGGACAGATAAGGGATGATAATGATCATGATGATGGTAAATATTGTGGAGGGTCTTAATTATATATTTGTGTGTGGGTGTGCAGATTATTGTCTCTGAGATATAATTAATATCCAGATAACAGTTGTTACAACTTACTATGGCATCTGACATCTCGACTTTGACGTTATTAAATTTAATTATAACATCAATCATTATGTTATCTTAGGCAAAGCACTCACGAAGCGGTTTCCACCCGTGACCGCCGCGGTTCCCCGCCCGCAGTTTCTGTAGATTTGCATTATGTGTATGTAAAAAATCTAAATCCATTTCACGAAGCGTTTCTGCCCGTGGAGTGCGCGTCGGCGGTTAGCCTCAGCCGCGGTGTCCCCGCTCAAGATCCCTTCCTTGAGCCAAATGTTTACGTCAGCTCTGAGGCCATTCTGGCCACCACACGCGAGCTGCCCCCGACCTCAAAGTCGGGGGAGGAGGGACCTCTCGGTTCCTCTAGCCATTTTTATAGCATAAGGCGGCAAATGAGCAATCGGAGTCTTTTGATGACTACCGTCGACCATGGACATTCGCATGATTGTTACACAGATGCGTTACCCTCCATGATAATAATAGTTAAATTAGCTGTTACAAGCACTCTCATAACAGGATGCATCTGTCCCGTACGGGAGAGAAGAAGGTCGATCTAAAGAGAGACCGACCTTCCGTGGAAGCTTCTCTTCGCATCCTCAGCATAAGTTCATCCTCAGTTTCAGTTTCAGCAGTTTCAGTACGAAAAAAAAATCCCGCCGCCATTTCTGACCACGAGCTCTGCGATCGTTTGATGGCCTGGACTTCAACTGATTGTTTACCGTCTCGTGAGTTTTGAAATAGAACCGCAAACCGCCACCTCCGGGAGCGCGGGAAAAATCGCTCTGTGAGTACTTAGCATTATATCTTAATACATCTACATTAAAACATAATATTGGAATAGAAGTGCTTGGGGCGTTTCTTATCATGTTGTTCATAACTGATCAAGTAAGTTAGACAGTGTTCGGTGAGGTCTGTATTTTGAATACCTAAAGAGTTTACGGAGCCCTCGATCAAACGCAACCTTCGTGATATATAACTTGAAATATTTAAAGTTGCATGCGATAAAATTATATTATAAACAACAAGACAGCTATGTATTGTGTCTTCTTATTCGTATTGAGTTATCATTTTAGTATCGGCTATAAAATTATAGCAATATTAATATCGATAAAAATAGAATATAATACATATACCGAGGCTGTTGTAATGTTATTTATAATTGCTTCATGATCAAGCACATACTTGAGGTCCCAGACACTAATACCGGTTCGAATCATTCAAAAAGTGTTATTGGAATTTTCCACTTTGTAATAAAATTCTGGAGTTAGAGTCTGGAGGAAAACGTGTCCATTGCTCAGATTCATGACTAGGGTTGCCATCCGTCTCGGTTTTGCTGGATTTACCCAAGTTTGGGGTTGTCCGAGGAGCGTCCGGGTGGGGTTTTATTTGAAGTCTGGTTTATGATTCTATTTCAGGATATACTTTAAAAAATGTATTCTTTATTTTTTAAGAAAACTACTTGGACTACTACAGGCTCACTTTGAAATAAATGTTAGCGTCCGACCGAACATTCGGTTTCGGTTTCGTTTTCGTTCGAGTTTAGGCAAACAACTTGTTTCGATTTAGTTTCGGTTTCGGTGCCAAAACCTGCCGAAACTACGACCGAAACCGAAACTGCATTTGGGAGTTCATGCGCTGTGTTCTATCGTTGAATTTCATCCTAGCGACGAATACAGTTTGGACTGGCCTGTTTTTGCAGTACGTTTAGTTAATGTTTGGTGTGAACTTTCATAATTGTCACACCAAACATTATTTTTTTAATTAAGTTTATTTTTTTAATTTGATAACATTATATTGAAATAAACATTCACAGGTTAGTTCTTTAGCGGTGCTAAAGTTATGAATTTAGAGTTTCAAACTTCATTTTAATGTTCAATTAGATACTAAGGTAAGTGTTAGTAACTGCTAGGTACCTACGTACCTATTCGTTTATTTTTCATGTAAAATTAAGACTTACAAATAAATAAATGGGTACGCATTTATATCAACTAACCTACTCACGGATACCATTTGGTAAATTAATATTATAGTGTTTCACTTTAAACCTCCCTTAAATTTAAATCGAGAGTTTTTTTTATTGTTATTTTTTTCTCTTAAATGTGAGGTTGTTGTGCTGATTGCCATGAAGCGAAAATGTCGAAGACTGCATATCTATGTGATTTAAAGATAAAAAGTAAAGAACGATAAAAAATTAATGTGTTTTAGATCACACGCCCGAAGTAAAACTTCTTTTGTTATAGGAAATGTAACTTTAAGTAAGTAAGAGGAAGTGGCATGATGCATTGCAGTGGAACTGGGCGGGCATGACCGAGGAGATACCTCTCGCTCACATAATACTGGCGCAAAGTGATAGCTCCGCTGGCGCGTTTCATGTGGCTTGTGAATAGTCGATGGCTTATTCGAGGGAAGGAAGATTGGAGGACGACGCATTTGCATAACTGTTTATGGGCGTTGGTAGTTATTAAAAGCCTCCTACTGCTTTTTTGTACTCCTGTAATATATAAAAGAACTGGCTATGAGGAAAAGAAAATGTGTGTCGCACCTCTCTTTTTCTCTCTCTCTCTCTTGCCTATACAGCAATATGCAAAACGTGACTCCCATTCTTTCTGGGTTCACTGACTCGTAACTCCCTCTTTCGTCCGCCTCGTCCGATCACACATTTCGTGACGCTCCCGTCACGCATTCAGCGGCTTTCTTCACAAGCCAACTTATTATTATTATTATATTTTTTAAGTAAAACTTCTTTATACATGCTTTATTTTGTGCTTTCCTTTATTCACTTGTGAAGTAAGGTGGTGAATGCGTGACGAGAGCGTTACGTTTAAGCTTAGGTAGCGTCAAAAAGTGATTCTTGTCGGGAAGTTTCGTTTTCGGTTTCAGTCGGCAAACCAGTTTCGATCGGACACTAGTTACTGTTGTTGTTCTGTTACTGTGTTCTAAAACTTCCAGCTGCGTGTAATTTATCAGAGGCCAATCCAATAACGTCACAGTGTAGTACTTACGGTATTTCGGAAACATTCGATTTCGGATTATCATTAATACTAAGCTGTATCCTTGCACACTTGTTGGTACACAACCACTCGCGTTTGAGACTCACTCGCGTACAACTTGGAAGAAATCACTGACAGTATCACCTAATACCTCCCTCCGGCCATGATCCTCACCATGAGCTAAACGTATAAGACTGCGCCGAGGCTATTTTAGCTCCTGCGCGCGAGCTGCCCTCGACGTCAGAGCCGGTCGGAGAGGAGGGACCACTCGGTCCCTCCGGCCGTGATAAGAATTGTTAAACTAGCTATTACAAACACTCTCATATAGGATCTGTACCTCTTTCGACCAAGCCCTGGTCTCACCGATAGCAATCCGATGAAGATGTATTAGGCTTCTCTACGCTTCCACAGCATTTATTATAGCATAGGAGGCAGTTGGGCCACTTGTAAGTAAGTGATCACCAACGTCCATAGACATCCGCAACGCCACTCGCAGATGCGTTGCCGGGATTTTAGAGATAAATAGGCTCTTTTCTAAAAATCTGACCCAAAAAAAATCTATCAACCCCAAAACACCCATATAGGGTTTGAATTTCTAAATCATTTCTTATATAATGTTTTAGATATGTAGACTAAAATCACTTACTATTAAATTTGTAGAAATCGAACCTTTTCGCGGGTTCCGCGATCATGATATAATGAGACATATGACGAAGTAAGCCGCGGGACTACCGCCATTATGTTCTTTGGAAGATCCAATTTACTAGCAAATAAATACGGAGCTCGACTTTGAGATACATTCTGAAAGGTTTTATGGAAAAAGTTATATAAAACATAATATACATCTAAAATAACTTTCATTATAATGATTGATTCTATAACGTCCTCTACCTGTTTTTAGTTTATTGGTCTAAAACACGCTCAGGAATACTCTAAAATAGAAAATACTATACTATACAACATAAAATCCCCGTTGAGTGTAATCGCGTGCCCAATTCATTGGTTTGTTTTTTTTGTTGGAAATGCAATGGACAACCATTGTTCGTGAGTGAATCAGTTGAATAAAAGCATTGGAAGAGTCATGGCGATATTTGTACGAGAAAGGTTAGTTTAATGTGCTATATAATAAGAAAATAAACTGAAAAAAGGCTGTGGTAGTCACATAAACAACACAGCCAACAAAAGTGCAAAATCTACGTTCTGTGACGTGACGGTGCCGTGATAATCGTACTACCTATTGGCGTAAGCCGCATGAAAATCCATTCAGTCGATTATGCGAAAATCGATCTCATACATACATTTTGGGGGATTTGTTTTATTACTTAGGAAGACAAAGGTCTTTCCATATGATAAGAAGACTATTAACAAATTAAATTATATAAACAACGTAATCTGCTAATAGTATTGAATAAAATTATATTCATATCTTGATAAGCAAAATGAATTTGTCAAAAAAGCAAAGGTAGGCACGACCCGGCGACTTCTCATTTTAACTTGCAACTTTTTATTCACCTCTCTTTCATTTTCACACAACATGTCTTCTCATCTTAGCTCATAATGGAGAACGATGCCAGATGATTATGTTAAATGTATACACCATATCACTGTAGAAGTACCAACGGCAATTTAGTACATGATGATTTTGCGGCGGCTTTGATTAATAAACCGTAAACTGTTGTTTCCGGACATGAAACGCCTAATGTAGAACTCAAGAGACGATTGCGTATACAAATAAATGGTTGCCATACGATATGTTGAGTTAACCTGGCAAAATTATCTTTAGCAATAACATGCGAAGATGTAAATAAATTTAAATAATATTAAAATAAAGAGCTGATCCGGCCTCGTACTGCGGTGCCTGTTATAATAGTTCATATTTTTTGTATGAAGCGAAATAAATTATAGTGTGCAAAATTTTATTAAAATTTAATCAATTTCTTTAATACAATATAATCTTTTATACGTGTTATAAAACTGCAAATGTAAAAATATAACTTTTCGACATAACTAACACCCTATTAAATTGCTCTCATTTCTATCAAGTAACAAAGCCACGAAATAAGAGGGAAAAATTGCCTCCATTTATTACTACTGCCTGTGGTCCTGTTTTAACTTCATTATTTTGACGCTTAAAGCTGCGCGTACACGAACACGGCCGAGGCGCGGGGGATGACGGCCTTCCTGACGCACTTCATTACGTTTGGCTTTATTAAAGTACTAGCAGTGCCTCACCATTTCACCCGCATTAAATTTATCTACTAGGAACCAATCCTTCTTTGAGATTAGCAACTTTTGGGTTATTCCAGATGGTCTCTACTCCCAATTTCACGTATTGGCGTTCTGTAGGTTTTGTGTGAAAGAATCACAAGTGTATCTACAAACTTTCCAACATTATTACGGATCAGTGCCATGTTGCATTGCGGCCGAATTGACCACACATCACAACTATTCTATCGCGTTCCGCGCGGTTTGTGTATTTCCGGTGGCCGATTTGTCTGAAGGAGGGAAGAAATGTCACCTGTATGACAAATATGCCGCGATGTCTATGGGCGTTGGTGTACATCAAACGGCTCCAATCCCTCATTCCCGTTATTCTACAAAAATACGTTTTTAGTACGTATTGTTTTTAGTACGTATTGTTTTTAGTACGTATGGTTTAAACGAAGTTTACATAATATGAGGAGTCATCTCTATGCTCAGCAGGAATGGATGCATCCTGCCTGTGGCATAGTAGATAAAATATATTTTTCTTTATCCGCGCAATTAACTTTGCAGTTTGCACCCACAAGTTGCCCTGCTGCTGGGTGCAAAAATGTACTTGTCGTATAATTTCTTTTTATCGTATAGGGGACAAACGTGCAAGCGGAGCGTTTCAACGACTACCGACGCCCATGTACATCAGCATAATTATGCCGATGCGTTGACTTCCTTTTCACCTCTCCCCCACCAATGGGCCACCGGCTACTCATAAACTGCATGAAAAACGACATCGTAGGTGTCGCTTTCCGGAGGTATCAACTGAGCGAGAGGTCCCCCATGGTCCAATTCCGTTGCATAGGAGGATGTAGTGTCATGTACCATGCAGCATGTCACTACCTCTTACAGAAGCAAAAAAATAATTATTAGACTGTGATAAATTTCATGTCATTGTAGAAATGGTACCGATTGCTATCATTGCCTCTGATGAGGTTTTTCGGATGTTTATGAGCGGCGGTAGTCAACCAACCACCTGATAGTTCGTTCCTGGTGGCTATTATTTGCTTTAATTCTGTATAAATAATATAGTTGCTGGATTCTGTACTCACTTCACATTAATTGAATACAAATAATATGTAGACACACTTGTCAACCTCAAATAAGTTTGCTCGACATAATGATGTTTGCCCAACTCCGATCTGAAAAAATATTATGCTTACATTAATACTATCATCAGTATTAAATTGGAAAAGACAGTGGCATGCCTGTATAGGAGGAGGTAGTGCCATGCATAGTGCATGACACTATGCAACGGAATTGGGCCGGCACGACCGGCAAGGTACCTCTCGCTTACATAATACCGCCGTAAAGTGAAATCTTCAGTGCCGCGTTTCGTGCTGTTTGTGAGTAGCCGGTGTGCCATTGGGGGTGGGGAGGAAAGAAGGTGGGCATCACGTCGACCTTGTAATTATGTAGATGTTCATGGGCATCGGTAGACGTAAAAAAGGGCCTGATTTCTCGTTTGCCCCCCTATTCTATATAAAATTGGCCTCGATATACGAGTACCAGTACAACTGTGGAACTTACAACCCAAGACATTTTTATAGAATAAGGGGGCTTTCATGTAAGCTTTGACTAATAAAGTTAGGTCAGGCAGGTGTATGTAACATGTAGGTGCTTGGACATTTTTTGGGGGCAAAGGAGAGATCGGAGCCTTTTGGTCACGAACCGCACGAGACAGGGCAAAATTTATCTATTGAGACTAAGACATCATTGGCCGAGCCGCCCTGATCCAGAAGCAGTGCAGCAGTCCTACTACTTATACAACCGATATAGCGATAATGAAAAACATGAGAGCGCAGTAAACACATTAATTTTATATTTATGTGGTGCATTACACTACATCCTCCTATGCAACGGAAGTGGGTCGGCACGGCCGAGGAAGTACCACCGGAAAGTGACGGCGTCGCTGTCGCGGTTTGTGAGTAACCGGTGGCTCACGGAGGAGGGAGGGATGATGGGGGACAATTCATCTGCGTAACTATCACGCGAATGTCCATGTGCGTCGGTAGTCATCAAAAGGCTCTGATTTCTAGTTTGCCCCCTTGTACCATAAAAAAAAAAGATTTTTTGTTACATTACACAGTACACTCGTGAAATACAGTAATTAGCAGCTCCAGACTACGTCGGCGACGCTAACAAGATTAAATCTTGGCAAATTGCAAACAAGGACATGGAATTGTCTTTGAGTTGTTACACGAACCAAAATCAAATGCCGACTTCAATGAACATACTTCGTCCTAATTTCATTACAATTTGTTGTGCGCCTCAACGTTTGATGTTGGGTAGTACAAAACTCGACTATTAGAAAATAGGCTGTTCTACGAGCTTCAAGTACTTCCAATTTATTCCTAATTAACTTTTATGATTAACTAGTTATGTCATCCAGTTTTATCAGAGTAAATTTTTTACCATTATTTTTTCGGGAATAAAAGTAAAATTATGTTATTCAAGTGTCAAACTTCTTCTAATCCATATTTTTGCTAAACTTCATGATAGCATAACAAACGCACATACAAACTATTACATGAATATAACATATAAGCCTTTATTTTATTATTGACTGCCTCAGGTCCAGTGTTAAGCACAGTCATGAGGTCCTGGGTTCGGGTACTAGGTCGGACCGAAGCTTTGGTGGGATTTCTCAATTTCTGATAAGATTCCGAAGTCAGGAAATAGGTGATGTCACATCCCCGCGCCTCGGAGGGCACATTAAGCCGTTGGTTCCGCGCCTTACTTCTTTGCACTCGTGTCGGATTGTCGTCCCATCAAAATAGGAGAAAGAGTACTTGTGCCGGCGCACACACATGTTCACTATAGCATGTCCTGCGCATGGCCGAAATTCGGCTAGGATGACATTATTATAATTAATAGATGAAGAAAAAAGGATTAGCGAATATCACCCATTACAATACATCTACTTAGGCAGATTTCATTCGACATCACCGAGAATACGGTTACAGTATAGTCACTGAAATAACGATCCTAAGATTATAATTCACTTCAAGTACTTTTCCAATCGTCTATCACAGACGATGCCGTCGTCTCTCTATTATATTACAATTACAATATAACGTTTTGCCCTTAGATACTTTTGTAAAGCACGTTATTAAGTTATTTTGGTTTGATTGAGGCGGTATTCGTTAACGTCTCAATAAATGGAATAAAATTTATAATATAATCCCCAATAATTGACTCTTCATCCTAGAATCGTGTACCTCACTGTTGAGAATCATGACATCTGTGTATCATTAAGTGCACAATTCTGTGTCATTTGGTTCGGTCTTCCGCGGCGTGTACAGAATCATCAACTCTGGTGTTTAGGGAAGTGTGTCTGGTGCCTCTCCGTCCGCGTGGTCTCCTGCCGTGTGTGATGATCACCGGCAAAGTGGATACTTTGCCGGTGATCATCACTTCTCCTAGTAATGACCCTTTCTCCTTGAGTCTCAGTGGTTTAGTGGTTAGCGCTACGGACTTTCACTCGGGTAGTCCAGGTTCAATCCCGGCCATGCACCAATGACTTTTTCTAACTTCAGTACATTTTCTGAGTGCTCTTACGGTGAAGAAAAACGTCGTGAGGAATCCCGGAATCTTATATTCTAATTCGACCTAATCTAGGATCGGGTTTAGTTTTCCTTATGGATTATAAAGGCCAGATAGAAGTCGCTTAAAACTGGCGCCCTCGTTAAATCCTTTAGATCAGCCCCTAGGCAGCCGACCCCGATATCATCTGGTGTAGAAATGGGTTAAGGATGAAGGAGATTCTATTCTCCTGGCGATGTGACCGAAAAAGTCAATGATTCTCTTTGTGCAGATGGACGAGTGATTATCTTGAGCACGTTCACATTGGATGCATTGAATTCCCTGTCAATTGGTCGCATAACGCGTCTCCATCAGTTCACTATAGTTCAATGCCAGCAGGGGAATAGGACTTTATGGCGTCCGACGGAAGAAGAAATGCCATGAATGGGCTGATCATGGTGTGTGATGTTTAATATTATACAATAACATTCCTTGTGTCTATACTAGTAAGCAGGGATTAAAAAACACCTTGATAAATGGAACACTTTCATGTTTTCAAATTTTCAAAAATATATTGACAAGTGTTACCGTTGCTACAATTTTAAATCAGTTTTTATTTGAATGTGTGTTTCCATTCGCTATTGTAGTCTCTTCGTCTAAAGGGAAAGAGACAGCAAGAGAAGCAGTGCGTATTTTTATGCTACGCAATAGTTACTCACACCTCCAATCAGGTATCTTTGAATACAGACTCAAAGTGTTGCACTTGAATTTTGTTTCAATCAGTTTGCGTCCGATTTCCAATTGGTGCGAACTGCGACCCGTGCGATACATATTCGATTTTATATATATAATTCCTTATTGTATAAGAAGTATATATATTTGTATTACCTATTCTACATATTTCGTTCCGCCGTTATTCACGAGACGCGACTGTTACTGCGTAAGCCGGCGCGCGCCGATTCCACGCTAGTGAGCCGGGGCGATCCCGAGCCTCTGCGACCGTTGCCGACCGGCCAACTCGACGACCGTGAAGGGCGGTGAACTTGACGTATGCGCTCAGCCCGTGTTGCGTCATCGCATTCTTTAGTTTTCGCGCGAAAATAAAGTGAGTGTTGATACGTTGTGTTCGTCGCGATCGGATTTGTTTTGTCTGCAGATAACATAAGTAATTTTAATTTATGAGAGCGATATTCACATAACCTATTTCAACAGTACACTTAATTTTTACTCTCCTTGTATTTAGCAGCCGAAAAATTTATTGAAAATATGGCTGCTGAAAAGCAGTTCATTCTGCTCATGAGGTTTGTTCGGACCAAATTCCCGGATGCTATCCGGGCTTTTAAGCAGAAGATGAGTCTCGCGTCGCCTAGCCCTATAGAGGCATTAGAAATGGGGTCGACCGCTGCCAATGAGGGCATGTCGACATTGGAGAACGCAAGCTCAGACTCTGGCTCTGATGACGCTGACTTCACGCTAGTGAAGAAGGCTAGAAGGCCGAGGAAGAGGAAGCTCCGCGTCGAAAGCTCCCCCTCTTCTCCGCCTGCAAAGGCGGCAAAGACCGTGGTGGCTGAAAAGCCATACGGCCAACCCCCATTGCAGGGCCGTCGCCTGCACAATCCCCCCAGAGGGAAGTTTCTGAGGCCATGAAAGAGCCTCTAGCCCAGAGGGAGAGACGCCCTCCCCCGATAGTCGTCCACGATAAAATGCGTGGACAAATGTCGCCGATTTAATTGATGCCCAGCGCATCAATTATACATCAGCGGGTGCCATTAGGAACGGCGCCCGTGTCAACACCGCGTTATCCGGCGAACACCGCCGCCTCTTAAGCTTTTCTTTTCTTTCGCTTAAGCCCTTCTGCGCGATAGGAATATCGCGTACCATACATACGCCCTGGAGGATGAACGCCTCCTGAGTTTTGTCATAAAGGGGATCCCGAAAGAGATCTCCAAGGACAGAGTGACGGCTGACCTAGTCAGTTAAAACATCCCGGTATTGGAGGTACACCGGATGTACCATCACTCTAAAAATGGTGACAAGGAGGCGAATGTACCATATAATGTAATAATAATAATAATATGTGTAAACTTATCCACACCACGTTGGCCTAGTCCTGTGGTAAGTACCGTAAGGACTTGTGTTACAAGTACGAGACAACGGAAAACATGTATAATATTGTTATAAATTTAAGAAATTTTATATATTTAAGATTTTTATTATAGAAATACATATAATTACATAGATAAACGTCCATGACCTAGGTGGGATTCGCACCCGCGACCTATGACGTAACACGCGGACTAACCGCCACGTCACCAACTGAGCAAGCCATTCGTCAATAGTCAAAATATGGTGCTGGCAAGTTCGCCACACGGCCAGCGTTCAGCTGGCGACATTCGCGGATACGGCACTGTACATTAGATACCCCCAACTACGGAGCCAAACTACTCCAAAAGGCCGTTCCCGAACTCGGTGAATGGCTCTTAAAATGGAGAATAGAGGTGAATGCGGAGAAGAGTAAGTCCATACTCTTCTCACTAAGCCACCCCTCGCATAGACGAGGAAACATGCGTCTCATCCTGCTAAACGGTAAAGAAATACCTAGAGTGGAGATGGTGAAATACTCTGGTGTGGGAGTCACTCTCGATAGGTCGATGAGCTTCAAGAATCACATAGATAACGTTCTGAAAGAAACATAACACGTCCTGTTTAAACTCTATCCTCTTATAAACAAAAAGAGCAAAATGGCGTACAGATATAAGCTCACTTAATCACTGCAATACGACATGATCGGTCGAATGCATGTAATATATGCATTCGACCGATCAAATCCGCTGATGGTCGCAGCAAAGTCGCTGATGGTAGGCATAAATTCAATTGACCGAAAGAGCACGTTATTACGATATAACTAAGTACCGAGCCAATCTGTATGAGAGAAAAAAAAGGGGCGCTACATCTGCTGGTGACAAGCAATCGCACTGTTGTATACAGTTTCTAAAGTAGTTGGCCAGTTTGCAAGCGTTCATCGTGTTTTAAAATCAACAGTGAAAATGGTTTTCACTTTAGAATTGAGATGGAATAATATCCATGATATATTTTTTTTATAAACTTACTAAGCGATAATATATAGGTAGGTCTGTCGGGAGCGGAAACATCACCTTCCGCCTGACACAGGTACTCACCGGGTATGGCTACTTCGGTGCGTATCTTTATCGGAGCGGCCTCAGAGGGCCCAATCAAATTTGCCACGCTTGTAGCACTGCCGTTGACACGGTCCAGCACACCCTCGAGGTGCGCCCTGCGTGGTCTCAACAGCGTCAGGAACTACATATATCGTACTTCAACGGGAGGACCTCTCACTAGCGAGTATCGTCCATTCGATGCTCGAGAGTGACGATACTACGGTGTTCCTTTGAGAGGCTGTGATGTCTTGCAAGGAGACAATGGAAAGTATCCGACAAGGAGTGGCTGGTGATTATTTACTCGAATAGGAGCTCGCAAAAGGCCCTACTTACAGCATCTTGTAAGAAAAAAATCACAGCCGTGGTTCGAGGATGGTCACCTGACCTGACCTAAGGCTCTGAT
>JAFELO010000083.1:223565-273310 GCA_017140195.1 Eumaeus atala
CCCTACTTACAGCATCTTGTAAAAAAAAAATCACAGCCGTGGTTCGAGGATGGTCACCTGACCTGACCTGAGGCTCTGATAGAGTGGCCCTTCTTGTGGTGTAGTCCGGTCCCTTTGCGGTCGCCCAGTCGCTGGGGTGTCCTGTGGCTGATAGATCCGGGATACCCCATCACAGCTACCGAGGTTTTTAATCGGTAGTGGCACGATTCTCACGCTGAGACCGACACTCCTTGCTGGTTCTCCCAGGGTCAGTTGGATGGTGCATAAAAGCATTTACCCTGCGCAAAAAAAGAAAATAAATAAATAATATATTTTTACCTAAGATAAAAATTATGGTATAGTATAAAAAAGAGCTAAATAAAGATGTATTTTTATAGAATAGGCGGCAAACGAGAAATCGGAGCTTTTTACGACTACCGACGCCCATGAACATCCACACAATCACTAAGTCCATGTGCTGCCTTCTTCCAGCCCCCCTCAATGGGCCACCGGCTACTCACAAACCGCACGAAACGCGACACTGAAGGTGTCATTTTACGGCGGTATTAAATGAGCGAGAGGTACCACTCCGGTCGTGCCGTTGCATAATAGGATGTAGTATCATGCAGTATTCATGGCACTACCTCCTCCTATGCAGCATGGCCCTACCTCTTCCTAATTTTTTTCCTTTTGTAATTATGTTATGCATAATTAAGCAATCTTAATAAAACAAGCACAATTTTTTTAAAAAAGTCATTAGATTTCTTCGCCCTGCTACAAATCCATCAAAAAGTACTTCCTTCAGCTTAGAAGAACAGTTGCGACGTTGTTACCATAGCTCTGAATCATGGGAAATATAAATTACAATCACATTTTGGCCAGTAACTTAGTCCAATCAAGGCTTTACAATCATATCTAGTCCACTAAACTACCACATTTTGGTCACTACACTATTCCTATAAACACTTTCCAATCCTAATTTGGCCACTAAACCATTTCCATAAATCCTTTCCAATAACACTTTACCCACTAAACTACCCCTATAAACACTTTCCAATCATAATTTGTCCACTAAACTAATTCCATAAATCCTTTCCAATCATATTTCAGCGACTAACTTACTCCCGTCAAAAAATTCAAGATTAATACACATGTGATTTTATCATCAAAATTAGTAATTCCTATCTCTCAGCGTCGGGTGAAACGCGTAGCTCTGTAAGTAAGTTTCATAACGAACATACAAAACTATTAACTAGCTATCCAACTAACTTAATTAGTAATTTCTGTCCAGGAAAATGTTACGCCACGGAATATATTCAACGTAGTAAAATGTAATGTATTATGTTATTATTATTATTTGCCGATATGTACTCTGTATCAGGCAGTGGACGGACGAGCATACAGTAGGATTGACGGAAACCAGGTAGCTGTCCGGATTGGAGGTCAACAGAGGGTCCAACAGGGAGGGAGCATGGTCCACGTCTGGGATTCGGGATTGTGTCAAACCGTATGCCAATTCAAAGTCATGAAAAGATCTTCTCGCATGATCGGTAGTAAGTGAACAAAGCCAATTGGCGTGATGGGCGTTAAAATCACCAATTATCACGATCTCTGCGGTTGAAAACTGTTTCAGCATAGAATCTGTAGCCACTTCTATGTACTAAAGGAGTCGCACACCGAAATGGCTAGTTTCGGAATTTCAATTATGGAATCTGTATACGCATAGACGCAGGGGTCTTCATCGCTATCTACACGCAGTCAAATGATGGTTAGATCCCTGTCTTCAATTATATAATCGGTACAAATAATTGTTCTAATGTATACCCTGGGTAGGTAAGGTAAGATAATTCAACCGGAGAAGATATCTGCGTTTCCCTCAGAAAGAGTAAAGCCGGCTGACTCATGGTGTTGGTGGACAGCGTCGAGATTGGAGTGGAATTCCCTGATGTTGCAAAAAACAACAATGAGACAGGGGGAGCCTTCGAATTTTCTTTCGTTTGCTCCCAGTAAAACGGTCACAGAGCACAGATCTGCCCCTCCCCAGAATACGTGGGGCAGAATAGGCATTCGGGCTCAGGTTACGAACCTGAGCATAGAGGCCCAGGGAGGGATTCTCCAGCTGCTACGTTGCTGGTACTCTCCTGGGGTAACCTATTCTGAAACCGTGTTGCCATGAGTGGAGGGGGGGAGGGGTCTGGGCCTACCGGAACTCTTGCAAACCGACCGAAACACGACGTTGACAGAGTCAACGTTAGTGACGTTGACTCGTCGGAGTCATGCGTGATAGAGATACTTCACCGGGTGCGCAGGCCCAATTCGGCTGCATACAAATTGAATGCAATGTACCTCTTGTAACATATAAAATATAACATATTTTTTTTAAACATTTATGATACGCCGCCAAGTTCGGCCCCAAGGCGGTATATCAAGACTTGTATTAAGCTTTCCAAGCGTAATAAAAACTTTGATAATATTTGGAATTGGAAGAAAAATACAGCGTATACAATGAAAAAAAAATATTTTATACAAAGGTGTCTGAATAAAGAAATAAAAAAATCTTGTCAGTATTTTAATGTAATATATAATTCAATGTAATAAATAATAAAAAAAGCTTTGCGCGCCTCTATTCAAGGTTTAATTCAAACTATATTTAAACACGAAAGGTAAAATGGTACCGAAGTGTAGAATGTAAACGGTTATTACTGGACTAATTACAACTATCCGATATTATAGTTGAAAGAAACTCATCAGTAAAGTTATTCGATGATTCTGTACTTCGATGCTTATGACGAGAAACTTGATGCTTCAGAAGCCATTAGTGCTAACCTCGGACTTGTGTTTGGTATAAGTATTATATTATATTTATACTGGTCTCTTTTAATAATAATAAATGTTCCTTTTCCTCTCATTTTAGGCACACATATAGAAAGAATATGACAAAAAATATTTTTATATAAATAAAACTTCATCAATAATTTTTTTTAATTGAGTTTTTAAGTATAAACTTAATTACAACACGTGCACATTAGAGCGGGGGGGGGGGGGTTTAACCAGTATACCCTATTCGACACTAGAAGAATCGATATTGAAGAATGTTTAAAGATCACGTTATATGGCCATTTTTTGTATTTTTTGGATTTTTTTTCTGACGGGAACTTATGCTATGAAAGATTATGAAACAAACAAAAGTCCAATACAGCTTCATCTGATTGCTATGAGTGCTCGTCGAGCGACGAGACTAGGTTTGGGGTCATAAGAGGGACCAACCCAAGTTCCTGCCAGAGATGGGAACGATGCGTTCCGATTTGAGAGTGTTTGTAAAAGCTAATTTAACTATTATTATCATGGCCAGAGGGACTGAGAGGTTCCTCCTCCCCGAATCTGGCGTCGCGGGAAGCTCGCGTGCGATGGCTAAAATGGCCTCGGCGTTGACGTCAACGCTTGATCTTGGAGAGGATCATGACCGGTCGGCCAGTACCAACCTCCACCCTCATCCGGGTTAAAGTCGGCCGGGCGGTAGTCCCGGAATACTTAACCGGTACGGCAGTATTATTTGAACTAGGCAAATCGCGAATCATATAGGATTTTTTATATTACCGCGCTCTGCTCTGTCTAATACCGAATTCTGATGTGGACAGTAAGAGTTTCTTGAGGGCACTCCTTTCCCCTTTCCCGCAATAAGTTACACAAATTCAAATCAAACAAAGGGCTTCCCCAAATCGGAAACATACAAACCGAACGAGACGCAACGGCAAAGCTGTGACTATGCACTGATATTACGAGTCAGCATTCGACTACAATGTAACAATGACACGAGTTATAAATGAGGTAACAATCTAACTTCCCACTCCTCCTATTCTCCTCTGATTAAACTCGTTGCGGGCTCCCTGCTATCATACCAATGAGTTCATAGTGGATACAGCTGTTGATCCCGGCGACCCAGTACCAGCAGTGGTGGGAGCAAGTGGTGAGCCAATCCTATCACACCCATTACTTGATGTGTTACGGTACCTGAACTTCCTTGATTACTCTCACATCCAACTCTATAAAAACCTACATGCCACGGTATCTAGGTAGTCACGGTCTTTTCTTATTGTATAAGTGGGCAAAAGAGCAGTCTTAACCTTTTGATTACTTTAAACGCTCATAGAAATGGCGCATATTTATTATGCCGATGTATTTCTATAGCAGAGGACATACCAGCCTTCGGAGCCATTTGGTCACTATCGCAGCCTATTACCCACCTTCCCTCCTCAACTCCAAAGGGTCACATGTTGCTTTAACCACAGTTGTGCCAGCCCAAATCAATACACTGTAGGGACTCATCAGCGGTCTCCATTAAAAATTGTAACTAATTTCAGTAAAAAAAGAATAGCTATTTTAAATTTCCATTTCAAAGGAACGTAAAGGGTAACAGTAAAGAGAAATACAGTTAAGTAAAAAGTTAATTTACTTAGGAGCGGCGTAAATTTTAGATGAGCAGTTAAGCTTTGAATTCTGCACATAAAAGTTATAAAGGTTTCTGTAAGAAACCTTTATAACTTTTATGTTATATTTGTAAATAAAACAGGTAAATGTCCTACAAAAATGTACATAAGAGATTTTTTTTCTACAGTGAGATTGCGCACGGTCATGACTGATTTAAAGTAAAGTAACTGTTGGATTGTAAAAGGTTTTACCTAAAGTAATTTTATCGGCGCTAGTGACATTCAAGATCTTCATTAAAATTTTCGAAAGCATTATATTGAAACAACTTTTACGGATTTAATCGCGGTTTATTTAATTATCTAACTTGCCCAACGTTTCAGACGCTTAATAGCAACCATGGACACGGGCGGACTAAATAAACCGCGATAAATCCGTTAGAGTAGTTTCATTGTAATGAGTGTTGTTACATTTACGTAAACTTAAGAGATCAATAAGTTCAGAAAGCAATTAAAGATTGTCTTTGATACAATTTAGGTTAGATAACTAAATTACTAATTAGTATTATTTTATACTATAAGGGAGCAAACGAGCAGACGAATTTGACGTCTTTCAATGACTACGAGCGTCGATAGACATGTGCGCACTTGTTATGACGTATTGTCTGCTACTTTCTACTAACCTCCTCCCCTCCAATGGAACACCGGAAACTCCATGGAAACACAACAAACGGCACGCAACGTGACAGCATATATCACTTTGCGGCTGTACTATAGGTTAATAAATGATTCACTAAAACCACAAAATATGAATTACAAGCCAATATAACTACTATAATATATTTGTTTGCGTGCTAAGAAGAAGCGCTTGTCAATGTAAGCAAATACAAACAATGATCAGATTATTTTAACTCGATTATTTTGCACAAACGGACGGTGGGAATCTCTCTCAGCTACAATTATTGTTTGTACAAACCAATAACATGGAAGGGATCGCATTTGAAATTGAATAAGTAAATAGAGGCCTTGATTACGTCAAGTTCAAAATTGGATTTCTTGTAAGGAAACCACAAATTATTTTATTAATTAGAATGTATAGACTAGTGATCATTAACTAGTTTTCTTATTTTAATAATGCGAATGTCTGCTGGAATATCCGTTAAGAGATAATAGATTGATACGTTATTAAAAAATATATCTGTAACTTAGTTATTTGACAGTGAAAATAACGTTATACATTTTGATCACGTAGAATCATAAAATCGACTATCGTCCGAATAAAGTGCTCCGGTCCCTCTTGCGTACAAATAGGTCACTTTGAAATGCAAACAACGTTTTAATATGTAGAATAATTCTAAATCTTGCAGAGAAGAGCAAGAGTTCTTAACAGAAAGGTTGGCTAACATTTATCACGATTATTTAAAGTGCAAATATCTTCTGAAATAGTAAATATGAAAGATTTTTAAAAAAGTACCTTAACGCCAGTTATCCACGTAGAAGTAGGCAGAGGTGTGCTGCTAGTACATCCACAACTCGTAAGTATACTAGAACACCCACGATTAGCCAAGGTACTGAGGCCCTTGATGTCATAAGTGGCAAGCCTATGGCCACTTCAGGCACATTCCAATCCCGGACAAATGTAATACACGTGCTCAGAGTGATCTGAGAAACATTCTGTTTTAATGTAAATTAACTCTTAAAAGATATATAATTTATAACTTTCCCACTAAGTAACCAGATGGCCATACCGTTTCTTAAATTAAATTTTCTGTCCTCATAATGGTTGACTTCCATTGGATATGAAGGGCTGGTATTTTAATTAGTTAGCTATATATTCTAATTACGCTGTTGGTTTGATCGAAGATTGTGCGTTTTACTATAGACAAAATTTAAAAAAAAACTCAAAGTCTGAAAAATATAATGAAAAAGATCACAAATTCTTGTAAATTATTATATTATGGTGTCTATGTATAAAGTGATTCTAAATTTGATCTCTACATTTGTGAAGGGTCAGATTAAATGAAAATAATTCTAGGGGCCGCGTTTTCCACAATGATTTTTAATGATGTCTTTAGTATTATTTCATTTAAATATTTAAAGGACATTTTAATGAAGCGCTGTAGTATTTTAATGACTATTAATATTAATAATAAGTGCCTTCATCTGATAGCTCATGATCGCAAGACTTGTAATACTTTCACTACCACTGCCAGTGAACACAACGGAATATACGGAATTAACGGCTCTGAAATTGGACCCATCAAAATATCAGGAGAACACATGTCCAGACACCCAACAAGCGACCAGTTCGCGTTAGGAGAAACGAAATATTTATAAATCAGCTGAACACGTCCTCCGATGACAATCTCTCAGTAGTAGACGTTTGATAAATCATACTCCTTATGAATCGGCTACACGGCGGATAGCTAGAATGCACTGTAGTTTTTGTTTTCATCATAAAATCTTAGAAAACTTTATCGCTTGTTTCTAATTTTACCATAAGTATACTTTAGCTATCAATGTTTAAAGTAATGTCTTTCGTGACTTTTATTATTCTTATTTATGCGTTAAACCACCTCTTCTTTAAATCGATACCCCAATTCTGGGGGTCGCGACCTCATTTTTGGTTTCCGGAGGGAACTGTTTCCTTTATTACCGTCCTCCATCTTCCCCGGTCCTGTGCAATCTGTAGGGCGTCGGCAAATTGTGTGTCTGGGGTCTGACCAGCGCATCTGATTCCTGCCTCTTGTTCTTCTACCGTCCACCTTGTCGGCCACAATCAGCTTTTCTGGGTTGTCAACTGATTTATGCGCGATATGGTCGAAGAATTCGAAGGTGCGGCGTATGCAAATGTTAGATAGTCTTGGTGTATTCTCTAGCTTGAGTTGTAGCAAGAATGATTTGTTAGTCTGATGCTACGTCCATGGTACTCTCAGCATTTTTCTCCAGCACCACATCTCGAACACATCTATGCGCTTTCGGTCTGCTACCCTCGCAGTCCACGTCTCAGAACCATGTAGAAAAATGGAGAATACAAGAGTGTTTACCAACATTTTCTTCGAGCTTAGCAAGATCTTACGGTTTCTCCAGATTCTATCAAGCTAGTTCATAGCGTTTTTGGCCATCCCTACTCTTCGACGAATCTCATGTTCGCAGGAACCATCGTTGCTAATAGTAAAGCCTAGGCATACGAAGGTCGTAGTTGCCTCCAGGGTAAGCTTGCCTGTGAGAATCTCATGTTCGCAGGAACCATCGTTGCTAATAGTAAAGCCTAGGCATACGAAGGTCGTAGTTGCCTCCAGGGTAAGCTTGCCTGTGAGAATGTCATGTTCGCAGGAACCATCGTTGCTAATAGTAAATCCTAGGCATACGAAGGTCGTAGTTGCCTCCAGGGTAAGCTCGCCTGTGAGATTGAATTTCTCTGAGCGATCTATGATCACGATCTTTGTTTTCAGGGAGCTCCAGTTTTTCGCTCGCTCACTCCATTCTGTTCAAAAGCAAGCAGATCTCATCCTAGTTGGCTGCTAAAAGGATTTTGTCGTCAGCATATCGTAAATCGTTACTTTTATGCCATTTACGGTAATGCCACCCTCCCAGTCGTCGCAAGTATTTCGAATAATGTGCTCGCCATAAATATTGAACAGAATAGGCCATAGCATACATCCCTGTCTCACATATTTCTTAAAACACAAGGGTTTCGATCTTATCCTATCCACACGAACAGTTCCTGTATTATTTTCAAAGAGGCTTTGCAGTAGTTTTGTCAGATGATTCGGGACTCCCATTTCGTCGCAAGCGAAAGCTTTGTGTAATTGAATTGACAAAACACATCACCAATGGGATGTTAAACTCATAAGCCTTCTCTATTAGCGCCGGACAATGAGGATTTGTTCCCGCGTGCTCACTCCCCGCACAAAGCCCGCCTGCTTTTGACTAAAACCACCAAGTGACTAAGATAAATATTCTTTTTTTTATAGAATAGGGGATCAAATGAGATATCGTAGCTTCTCCCCCCCCCCAATGGGCTACCGGCTTCTTACAATCCGCACTAAACGCGACACTGAAGATATCATTTCACGGCGGTATTATGTGAGCGAGAGGTACCTCCCCATTCGAACCGGTCCAATTCCGTTGCATAGGAGGATGTAGTGTCATGCACTAAGCATAGCGCTGCCTCCTATGCAGCATGGGACTACCTCCTCCTAAAACTACGGACCGGAGAAAAATCAGGCACAGTACTGACGGCACTCCGACTCCGAGGCAGGGGGCGGGGGGTGAAACACCGCCAATTTCGTGACTCCGAACTGTTATTAGGAATTGAAAGATCCCGATAACCGTCCCGGACCTCAAAATTCATGACTGTGGTTGGACATACTTACCTCTTGACGACGAGGTAGAAAATTGACAAACAACTGTGTTGTGTACCATGCCTCAGCAAATAAATAAATAAATTCAAACCGTTCTTTTTAAAAAAAATAGAACGGCAATGGTATTTATTCCCAGTACACAAGATAACAAATAAAATAGCAGATTGGTTCCACTGAGTTTGATTACACTGAGTAGCGCTGCTTAGTTACTTAGTTGTGCGGTTCGAGTAGTTTTCGTGTTTTTTAACAACTTTACTTTATTTACGTAAGCCTTTAAAAAGTCATTATGGCAATGTGTAGTAACAGCAGCTTTCTTTTCAAGTTTATAGACTCGTGTTTGTATGTTGTCTAATACATTCTATATAATTATATTTCAGCTTGATTTAGAAATCAAGAGAATTTACGAAGTTTGTAAGTTAAACAATGACTGAATCCATTAGTGTTTTTATTGTTTCGCGAATAAATGTATACTAATTATTGCCAAACATGTAGGGAAAGGCGTCATGTGAGGTACATACCCCGATCGTGCTGGCCTAATTAAGCTGCAATGTAAAATGGTACTATCTCGTACTAGGCTATGCCCTAATTAATATTTTTTCTATAATAAACAATACTACTCAATTTATCTCAGAGAAATCTCGTTTACACCATTACCAAATAGAAGTTACAGCGGAAGGACTTGGACGAAAAACCTTCAAAGAGTTCTTAACAGTCTACTATTCTACAATAATAACAACAACAACACACCTTCACGCCAGCTCCCTAATAGGGTAAGCAGAGAGAACAGGGTGCCACACGAGCCTAACGACGTCTACTACTGGACATAGGCCTCCCAAGTAGAATGCCATATGTCATGGTTACTTGAATCGAGCGGCCGTCCAACACGCCGTGTTCCAGTGTGGGGCCGCCATTCGAGAACGTCACTCCCCGAACGTTTGTCGGTTCTATACTATACTACTATTCTATTTACCTATATAAAAATGAAATACGAGGCTAAGAATTTGTCAAAAAGATGAAGAAAAACATAATTAGGTCGCAATTAAATAACTGTTGGTAGTAATACAGAGCATACGAAGAATAAATATTGACCTATATCATATTAACTAATTTATCTATTATTCTAATTGCCTATTTAAAGATTAAATAAATACTTCAAGAGGCTAAGACTTTGTCATAAAGTTGACGAAAAGCATAATAAGAAAAACACATAAAAATGTTAACATTACTATTGGCAGTAACACTGAGCATGCGAGGAATAAATATTCCCTTCGTTGGTTAGCGGAATGTAGTAAACCTTTTTGTGTCGTAAAGCTGAATAACCATACCGTCGCGTAATGAGCGAAGTTACTTAGTACTTGTCAATATACACTATCTTATATGAATTATGAAGGAGATAAAGATATAATCGTTGCTTCACTGCTAGACGATGAACGCCTATTCGACTATTCCAGAAGGAAAGAAGGTACGTCTTCAACTGGTTTTATGAATAATAACATCTATTCTTTCCAAATCACTGCACACGAACACCTCTCAATGAAACACAAACAAAACGCAAGGGTACCCATGAGATGTTGTCTTTATTAAGCAAGAATGGCTTTTTTTAAAGTACAGGGGTACCTTTTTTGTATCCGCATAGAGGTTATGCAGATGTGCCCTGATTTCTCATTCCCTCCAAAAAGCCACCGGAAACTAACAGCGGACGTAAAGCGACAACATATTCAGACAGCAAACTTCACGTCGATATTATGTGAGGGTCAACCAACCTGGTTGGGCCCAGCCCGAAAAATCTGCAATGCAGCACACTACCTTTCAGTAAAGTCTCAGTTGATCAGTTATAAGTAACTATTTAAGTGCTACATAGAGCGCATCTAGATACGGAACGCTGATGGATGTCCTCAATAATTATGATTGAATGCGTTCGTATGCACATCCCTTATCTATATTGGCGATCTATCAGCAACCGTCGTGGTAGTTTGTTGTGTCATGATCCGATAGATTTTTACTAATACGTGTATAGCACATTGCACCAATTAATCCTCCTTAAGAAATATTTCCATGCGACATTACAGACAAAATGCGCCTCTGAGGACCATGGACTTCTTACGTTCGGGGACAAAGGTGGATGAAGATTCGCACAGCCATATGTGTTGTCCTATACCATCTCTCCCTCCAATGGGCTATGTGGACTGTAGTTCTGCAATGGGCTATCTCACAAACAATACGAGATGCGTCGGCATACCATCATAGTAACCTTGTGGGCTGTGACACAATCCTGCAGATATGCGAAAGTGAACGATAGATTCTAGATGCGTCATACTTATACTAACTATTTATTATCAGAAGAAAGAAGAGGTGTTATAAATTGAACATGTGTATCTATACCAAGTGAGTCTGGGTGTGACATTACGATGTCACACCCAGACTATAATTTATATGCTACGGCATATAAATTAATGGATGGAATGGAGTGGGCTAACGTAGTGTGATAAGTCCGCAGACATTATATTATATTATTGGCGAGGTACCATAAATCATTAGGACATCTCGACGGGTAGTCAATCCCAACTCCACCTCTACACCCCTGTACAATTCCCCGATTGTCCAGCACTGCTGCAAAACCCCACCAACTTTGGGACAGTGTAATGTTGGTGAGGTTCGCATCCCCTCCCCTTGCCCCGGGCGCAAAATCGTCGGCTCCTCCATTTTTTAAGAGTCTTTAGTATCCTCTACATATAACAGAGGTAATAAGAGCGGCGTCGTCGATACAACTGGCCTCGCCCAAGGTGTCTGCCTGGCTACTGAGCCTTTCCGCCATGGTAAGGTTTTAACCATTATATATATTTTAAACCATGGTGGGAAAACTTTAGACCTTGAGGTGGTATACATAACGCGAAACAACAGCACGAGATAAAACTAATCTTATAAGAAGAGAAGGACAAAATCAAAAGAAAATTTATAATGATGAATAATCGTATGTACGACTTGACGCCGCTCATCATTAAAAGTTCAAATCGAAAGGTTGAAACGTTATTGTTTACACTTTAATGTATTTTTCGTTTCGCTGTATACATAAATATTTATTTGTTTATTTATAAAAAAGAAATTTGCTTTTTCGCTAGACGATACTTCAGTCTGCGTTTTTTCACCTTCTTAGTCATCTAATTCTAACCGCAAGAAAATCACATTCATTCCAATGTATTCTTTACAAATTTTATAAAGAGGAGTAAATTGATTTTGCATTAACATGGCTCCCAAATTACTGCACCAATTTTAAAAAATATTTTACCATTTGTTTCTCCGATGGACATAGGCTATATGACATTTGCTAAAACATTAATTGAAGATCAGTATTAAAATGTTAACGTAAAGGCAAATCCTTATATAGCTGATGAAATTCCTGACAGCTAGCCGTGTCGTTATTCCGTCGTAAACTGAGTTTGTTGTGTTGTTAACGTGTAACGTTTAGGTCGCCCGAGATTAAAATTTATAATTTTTGTACTTTGGTAAATCGATGAATCTTTCCAATACTTTGTAAAATATCCGTGCAAAGACGTGACCGACTGCTAGCTCTGTATATATCCAATTCCAGTCGTCGGAGTCGTACATATTTCAATGTAACCTACGTAATAACAGTTTCAATAAACAGTACTGTACTAAATTATTATATTCGATTAAAAATATGTTTTTAATTAAGTGAAACAAAGGGGAGGAAAATTAGATGTCCGTTCCCCATCTTCATAACGAACGCCAGCGTACGAATAATGAAATTAAAACGGGATCATAGCCAATGGAGGCAATTTTTCATTTTTATTTTTGGGCTTAAATTACTTAATACAGCATAGTTCAATAAATAACTAAAAAGAGGCTTTTATTACAATTGAACTAGAAATTAAAAAAATAACAAACTGAAAACCTTTTAATGAAAACATCGTATGACAAAATATTTCTTTAGTACCACAAACCTACCCACCCACCCACACACTTGCTAAGCAATATAATCTTATTAAAGATGACATCAATTTAGTAGGGTGTTAGGCATGTCCAAAAATGATGTAAGTATTTGCGTTTTTATAAGTCGATATTATTTATCTATCTATCTTTAGATATCATTTGCAATTGAATTTCTCACCCTTTTAGCTTACTGCATGTCTCAATAAAAATATCAAATAAAATAAAAAAGAACTTCAATATGTTTAAGCAAAATAAATTTCTTCCATCTATTATTAACAAATCAAACAATTCACAGACGCTTTCTGTAAATGAAATACACGAACAAAACAATTTTGCGGTATTTTTTTAGCGTAATAGATACAAAACCAGGTTTGTCAGAATTTTTGCTTTCATGCACATGCGTTTATTTACACTTATCTCAGAAACAGCTTAATTTATTTACATGCAATTTAACGTATGTATCTGAGAAATCTATACTTATAATAAGGTGCTTAATAAAACGCATTCGCCATGTACAGAGATTTATTCTAGACAAAGTAATTTTATCCTACCTTCATTCTCCTAAAGCAATAACAAGAGCCCACATTACACCTCCATCAATAATATGTATTTAAATCACTAAAACAATATCTGTGTTCTAAGGGCTAACATGGAAATATAATTAAACTCCAACAGAATTATTAAACAACATTTTTTTTATCCTCATATATATTACAATTTTACTTTATATACTATTAATTATTTTTATTTAACTCAATTTTGGGATTGAAATTAAGGATAGTTTATGACGTCGAGAGACGTGGGTACAGTAATAAGGGGATCCATGACAGGACAGATAACACTAACACACATATTCTATACAAAAAGTCCATTATTTGTGGAGATTATTGCTTTTTATATTTCTGTGCTCTTGAGAATATTATTGGGAGATAATTTAATAAATCATGGGTTACAAAATGTTCTTAAAGCTTGAAGAGTAATGATTTATTAATCTATGTGAAACGATACTTTTTATCATGCTTATCTACTCTATGCGCAGGTACATCCCTAGGGATAGAAAAAATAATTATCATAACAATGTCGTTATTCAGCAGTGTTCTCCATTGTCAACTAAGGCCAAAAGACAAATTGTGTGAAATTAAACAGAGGTGAATGAAAAGGTGCAAATTAAAATGAGAAATCGCTGAGTTCTGGCTTTGTCGACCCTTCAATGTATGACAAAGCCGCAGATTAATTTTGTTTATCAAAATTATGAGCATTTAATATTATCGTCATGTTTACTAAAAAATGTTCTAAATATAAATAAAATTTACGTCATTTATTTCTTTTTAATTATCTTTTATTCAAATTTTTCTTTTTCCAATAGTTAATTCAGCGGTATTCTTTTTTCAGTTATTAATTACCACAAATTGAGTTTCTATAGAACTTATTACCAGAAGGGATGTAACTGTTGTAGTTTGTGATGTGGTGTTGAGGCCAGTGAATGAGTTTATAATATAGTTATCTTGGTTGTGCTGAATTTATGGGATACAAAGTATTAGTGATGTTGAAAGAAGGTAATAGTTTGTGTGCTGAACATTAGGGTAATTGCTTAAATATCCTGTTTTAAGTACGGTAGCAGGAATGGCTTCTCGATTTGTATAATTTTGTGCATCCCAACGTTATTGTATGGAAGTGAAAGCTAGATTACCAAACAATCAGGGTAGTCAACATAAATAATAGTTTTACTAACCTAACCTAACCAATTCCACTTATCTACCGGCAGGTCACAGTACTAGTAGAACCTATTACCGGTTCGGAAGAAGTTTCTCGAGTGTCGGCCCCACGGTGTTAGTCGGAATGTTGAACGGCCTCCTACCCAGTGGACTGACGACTTGTTTATGACGGTGGGGAGCCGCTGGAATTAGGTTGCACGTGATCGTGACCTATGGCGCTCTATGGAGGAAGCATATATCCAGTGGACATCTTCCGGCTGATCATGATGATTAGGGCTGGGTTGTGCGTCTTTTGTATGAAATTAGGATTAAAACGGACGAAATCGTACCGATTCAGGTTACCGTCGGCCGAAGCACGTACTGCACGACCCCGAAGACGCGATAGCCCTAGCAGTTGCTAAGTCCGCCCTTTATCTCAAGCAAAAACACACCCAGACACGCATCGGCAGTAAAACGCCAATAGGGCGAACCTACGGATAGCAGTTTTTAGTCGGTAGTAGCTGTCGCTTCACGACCTGAGCCCGACATACACTTCAGACCCCTTTGGGTCGGCTGGTGGTGCGTAAATGCATTTTTTCTGCTAGAACCAATGCCATATACACCGCTCGTACCGGTCGAGCCATGTAATTTCTCACTTAGTGACACAGTTATAACACATATGACTGACAAATGACAAACTCACACACCGCTTACGGAAACGAGCCAGGGTTCGTATCCGTAAGTTGAGAGCTTGGATCTTTAGAGATAAAATAACGCGACTCTAGAGAGCTCTAATAATAATAAATAAATCAAGTACACGGATTTTGCTGTTTTGTATCGCAAATCAACCCCTCTCGTCACGGTGAGGAGACTGGCCTCCTTAGATAAGCCAAACATTAAACGAGCTCAATTATCTTTATCCACGACACCACAACTTAAACGGCATCGTGCGCGCGCCGTTCCACTAGTGTGGGGGAGGGGGACTGCTTCCCCCTTTTCGGTCGCAAAAATAGTTACTGTAGGGTACGCCCACAATCAACCCAGTACATCTCTTCCCATCTGCGGGAAAGGAGGGGGGTCTGTCCCCCTATCGTCTCCCTAAACCTGAAGACACAAAAGTCTTCACTACTCAGTCGAACTGTTAAGGCTGGACAAGCGCCGCCAACCATTAGTAAATCCATCCGAAAAAAAAAGGACGAAATCGTTGAGAAAATATATGACGTAAATAAATACCCATGATCGCTTTGGGAATAGCGAGTAAGAGTATTAAATAAATCAATAAAGCATTGAGGGGGGGGGGGAGGTGATAGGAGGGCAACGCACCTGTGTAAGAATCATGAGTATTTCTCAACGATTTCGTCCTTTTTTATATATAGAAGTTACATATCACATGAAATTCATCGGGTGCTGCCTGAAAGTAGAGTACAGTCTTCGTAACTGGTGCGATTTTATGGAGAGAAAGGTGAAGGTAGTCTGTGAAGGTAGCAAGGGAAATCTGTTAGGATCATGGCAATTGGCACTCCGTTTTCTCTGTCAGTTAAAAAAACTGGCGCAAAGATGTGCTGTGTTATAAATTTTGTACGGCAAAATATGGCATTAGTTTTTGTGAAATAAAAGTATATTAGTTTTTATTTCAGTATGTACTGTATGAAATGTCGATTACGTTGACTTCTTCAAAATCATCATCATCAAATCACTTGTAATCATCAGAAACCTATATCGGCTACGCCGCGCTCGACGAACAGGAACGGAATGGACGGGTGGCGTGGTTGAAATTGCAGATGCTATCACTAAAAAAAAAAAAAACATTCGCGACGAGCGAACTAAATGTATAAGCGAACCGTTTCAATCAAATATATCCCGAGTTATTGGCAATTTCGCCACGCAATAATATCCAATCGACTCGTAGTAACAATGACAATTGAAACTTCCGAGCCAATCATAAAACAGCTCGCAGGCATATTGATAAAACATCATGGCAAGTAGGAGGCCATGGTCATTGAATAGCTTGTTATTACTTAAATTGTGAGTAATACTGGCGTAACTCTTTAATGCGCTCACGTCGCTTATGTCGTACGCAACTTTCACAACAGAATCGCGAACAAATTTTCGTTCGCATGTCATCTCTGGCACACAACATTTTATTTTGTAGATTTTATTATGTGAGTATTTATACATATTATAATGTGGTGTCCTCATAGGCTGTCTGTCTGTGATCATAGAACGGATTTTCATACGGTGTTCACCCCAGCTATCAAGTAATTCCAGGGGAAGGTTTAGGTATGTAAAGGTATAATTCGGCTCCTGTCATTCACGGGCGTAACCGGGGCGGGTCGCTGATTAATTATAAAATAAAGTCAAATGTGTTCTCACTTTTGTAAGTAATTTTTTTACAGACATGGTTCGCACAACACTGGTTAAAACTTTATTTAAACACAAAAGGTAATAAATATAACACGGTAACAAAGCGTCGAAAGTCAGCGGTTATTACTTATTGAATTAGTTCCAACTAACTGAAACTTCCGTTGAAACAATTCGAAAGCTCTGGCAATGTTATTCGATATTCTGGTTGAAGAAGCACAGAAAGTCCTCAAAGCTCTCTAACGACAAGAAGCCTTCAAGCGTCACAGGATATTTGTATTCAGCTTGGACTTATATTTGGTATAAGGAATATTGTTAACGAATAGGGATAAAAATGTAACAATTTATACCTCCGTTCGGTAAGAAACTAGTCATTTTAATTAATAATTAATATTTCTAGCTCAACGTTTTCTTTCCTGTTTAAATCCATATCAGTTTAAATTCCTTTAGTTAAGTTGCCTTTAGCCGTTACAGTTTAAGAAGAGGTTTACAGTAAACTAAAGTTAACTAAAACAATTACAACCACGACGCAGATTTTTTGAATAAAAGGAGTCGAGCCTTGCCTTCCCCCATGGCCTATATATCTTCCTACGCCTTATTTTTAATTAAGAATTTATTTTAATTTTAAGGATGCTTGAAATGAAAATAACATTAGAATCGTAAAAATCCCAAACATCAACATTCATAGCTTCATATTGTATTTCATTCCCATGTGACGACTAGTGATCTTAGATGATGAAATATATAAGTAATGTAAAAAAAAAAAAAAATAATCATTGTAAAATATTTAACCACACTTCGTCACCAAACCCTCAAAATAAATGACAATATAACGTTTATTTTAAATCCTGATTGGTATTAAGACCTACTTTTTTCTCTTATCAACATTTTTTTGTTCGCGGTGAAATGCATACACGCTGCCAACGGCCATCTGTGTGCGGTACTCACAGATGAACCGAATACCAATTAAATCCCGTGGTTGCCATCAGCTGCTTATCCTGAAGGATTCGGATCAGTCAACCACAGGGTACTTCTGCTATTGACTACTATAAAATACTTATAATGACGTCAAATTGTAAATCTTTTTTGATAAATAAACAAAAATTGTATCCCATTTATATTTTATTTTAGTACCATTTTTTACGAAGGGTCAGTGCCATGCTGCATAGGAGGATCTAGTGCCATGCATAGTGCACTACATCCTCCTATTCAACGGAATTGGGCCGGCACGACCTCCCTGGTCGTGCCGGCCCTCTACGGTACCGGTACCTCTCGCTCACATAATACCGCCGTAAATTGACATCTTCAGTGTCGCGTTTCGTGAGATTTGTAAGTAACCGGTGGCGCATTGGGCTCGGGGCAAAGGAGGGCAATGCATCGTCATAGTAATTATGTGGATGTTCATGGGCGTCGGTAGTCGTAAAAAGGCCTTGATTGGTCGTTTGTCCCTAACAAAGAAACATATTTTTTCACAGGAAATCTATGTTAAATGTGAGAACTATAGCAATATAGCCTACTGGGTAAATACTGTGGATAAATGTTTTATAACAATTGCTGCTCTCTAATCATGTAAGATTATTGTAATGCTGAAAGGAACCGTTTAATTTTTAATTACATGTTAATACTAATAGCGCGCCCTGTTTTCATCCGCGTAAACTGATTTCAACGGTGTAGAACTTTCATATAAAAATTTTCCATCCCCTTCACTCACTTCGGGGTGGTATTTACAAAAATCCGCTCTTAGGGATGCACGTAGAGAAGCACTACACATTCCAAGGAGCATACATGTCAAATGTCGGTTTTTGCGTTCGTTACTTTCGGCTGTGCGTTGTCTGCAATTCAGTCAAACAAAACATCCGCATAGACAGATGTGACAGAAATTCTTAAAATTAATATTTAAATTTTTAACTTAAATTTATATATAATATAAATTTTAAACAATACTCAATTTTTCACAGATTATATTGCTGCATAGCCATCTGCATATGCACAATGTTGGGCTTAATAGATGAATAAATTAAATAATTTTTGACTAGATTTTGTACTAACACAGACTAAGTTATCTCTCTCCATGTTTTTATTTTTTTTCCACTAACAATTTATGGATGTTAAGTCTGCAATATTTTTTATAGTAGCAATCCATGAAATTTGCACCTATTGGATAGTCTTCCTCGATAAATGGGCTGTCTAAACGCTTCAAGAAGATTTCCAACCGGACCAGTAATTCCGGAAGTAGCCCGTGCAACGGAACAAGCAAATCCTTCAGCTTTATATTACAAGTATACGTATCATTTCAATATATCCGCTGTAATTTAATTTAATTTGTTTACAAACTCAGAGCGTAAGCGCTATTTGTTGATATAAACTACAAACTTTCATTAGATTATTGTGAACAAACAAACGTAGAGAACCTGAAATGTCTCTCCACTACAATTGTTTGCGCGAACTGACAACAAAGCTGGGATCGTGTTTCGAATGTGTTGAGGAAATAGAGGCCGTGATTACAAAGTTTAAAATTGGATTGTTCGTACGTAAGCTGGAATCATTAAATAACTAGCTGTATCCCGGGGTTTCATTCGCGTATGATTTGGAAGAAATCACCGATAGTGGTTTTTAGTAACGATTCACACAACCCCAAAAACAAAATCTGTGGGGTCTAATTTTGAAAAATCCCGACTTAGTAACAATGTTGTAAGGAGCAAATGCCTGCCATGCAAAAGTTGTAATTATCTTGAAGTTTCTGAGATTTCGTGATCAGTAAGCGTATAATCTGGATTTAGTCCCTTTGCGTTCTAAGGGTTACTATCACATTGATATCTTAATTTTGCGCTAAAGCTACGCATTAAAATATAACTACTTTGATGGATTTTATCGCGGTTTATTTAATTACTTAACTAGCCCAACATTTCAGAATTTCAAAATAATTATATTCTTGGAATTAAGACCAGAAATGAATTTTTAAAAATAAATTTAATCTTACCTGCAGGAATAATACCAAAACGAATATCCAATTTAGTTACACTGTAATACTTAACACAAAATCACAATCTAATGTAAAAAACATTTTAACATAACTGATGAAATCCAAACTAAATGAACATTCACAAAACGTCATATATTAATTATGACGCACTGACAACCGACAGAGAAAGAGACCTACTGGTCCCGAAAAAAAAAAAGCATAGCCTGGTTGCCGGCGCTGTTGCTCCAGCCTCAACAGTTCAACTGACTAGCAAAGACTTTATCCTTATCCACGTCACCTCAATTTAAAGGGCATCGTGCGCGCGCTGTCCCACTAGTGTGGGAAGGTGGACCGTTTTCCCCTTTTCGGTCCCAGAAATAATCACCATAGGGTAACGCCCACAAAATATTACGGTTCGTCTCTTTCCATCTGCGGAAAAAGAGGGGTGTCTGTCCCCCTATCGTCTCCCTAAACCTGAAGACACAAAAGTCTTCGCTAGTCCGATGAACCGTTGAGGTGGGAGCAACCGCCGCCAACCAGTAATAGGTCCATCCGAAAAAAAAAGCGAAGACTTTAGTCTTCTGGTTTAGGGAGGCGGTAGGGGGATAGACCCCCCTCTTTTCACGCAGATGGGAAGAGCTTTACCGGATTGTTTGTGGGCGCACCCTATAGTGATATTTTTTGGAACCGAAAAGGGGGAGACGGTCTTCTTCCCACTCAAGTGGGACGGCGTGCACACGATACCGTTTACATTGCGATGTCACGGATAAGGATAAAAGAGACGCCAGGCACTGCACCGCCTTATATATGAATTTCCCCCTCGCCTTATCTTGCAGAGGCAGAGCTTCCGCTTGCTTCTGTATTCAGGACAGGAACGGCCCCATGACTGAGCTATCTGTCAGCTATATAGGCATTGTCCCTCCAACGTATCTATAATCTCCATTTCCGCTAACAATATTACTAATTTTTAAATACATACCAAGTCTTGCTATAAATATAACAAATATGTCTACGAGTGACGAAAAAGTCCCATCAGTCAGCATGTATATACAGATTAGTATATGTTTGAGAGGTATATACACGAAAGAAACTGTAGTAGCTTTATTGTAGCTGAATTAGACTGGCACGACCCCCATCTGTCATTACAAGTTATACAAATGTGTCCTAGTACATTTATATTTCTTGTATTTAATAGAACATGATGTATAAAGCAAAGTACCCGAAATTGTGTGTCTGTGTGTGATCGACACCTGGTTGGCGCGATGAGGCTCTGGATAGAGAAAAGTGGAAAAAGACGGGGAAGGTCTTTGCCCGACAATGGGACACATGTAGGGCTTAATATAATTATGTTAGTGAATCTGATTCTTTATTATTTTACATTTTTCGCGGTCAGTGTTCCACGCGGCTTTGAAAGTATGATTATGTCCTTCACTAGCAATTGTGATTTTGAGACGACATGAAACAATAGAGAACCTTCAGGTAAGGTAATACCTTTTACCCCTTTGCCTGTTATTCAAAAGTCTTGCTCAACAGACACAGGTAAAAAGTTTATGAATTTACATAATTTTTTTTGACGCGGCGAAACACATTTAAGCACCTTCGCCAGCCCATGGTAGGGTCCAGTGGTGTGTGAGTTTCTAGGTTAGAGTTCTTCTTCTTCAAAATAATGCCGAATACCCACAAATACCACCGCGAGTGCCATCAATGCTGCCTTTGGTGAGGTGCCCCGGAACAACAAATCATCAGGGCTCCTCGATGGCTAGTCGGACCCGGTAGGGACCGACGCCTCCTCCTCAGCGGGGTTGCCCGCACCACAGGACAACCCCACCTACTTTGGGACAGTGTGTGACTCCTGTTACTCTTTTGTCCCATCTTCTTATAAGAGGGTTAAAAAGAGCGCCTCTTCCTTCTGTTCTTTAGTCCCCTATTCTTATAAGAGGGGTGTAAAGAGCATCAGCCTTAGTTAAATTGGCTTCTCCTGGCTTTACCCCAGGTTACCGAGCCCCATTCCCATACCAAAACATAGTGGTGGTGAACTTATACAACTGCACTATATATAAACTTTATCTTTATACAAAATTTACTTTTAAAAATTTTAAGGTTTTCGCAACCGGCGTGTTATTATGAAGAGAGCTATGAATGTGGTGTTGCAAGGATCGCGTTGTGCGGCGCGTAGATCTTACCGCCCACGCCCTTAGGAAACTGGCGTCAAGAAGTGTTGTTGTTTAAAAATCGATTTGAGAAATAATCAAATTATTGAAAAGTAATAAATAGATTAGTGATCATTATCTACTTTAATCATTATATACCATATAAATAAGGTCAAATATTGAGATTCATATGCGAATTCATTGGGTTGAAAAATAAATAGCAATAAAAAATTCAATCACTTTGTTCCATAGTATCGACTTCTGTCCGAAATAAGTGCTCTTACCCTGTGAAATACGAATGGGTTGCTCTGAAACCCAAACAATGTTTCGATAAATGGAACAATGATACTTTATTATGAAAACAGTAAGAGCTCTTTATCAAAAGTTTGTTTCAATTTTACCAGTAATCTTGTCCCAAAGTCAATCGAGTTGCAAACATTTGCTTGTAATAGAATTTAATTTTATTTGGTACCTCAGAAATTGTCTCTATTTTATAATTTACATTATTTGAGGTGAAAAGGAGGACAACGCATTGGCATAATTATGCTGATGTTCATGGGCGTCGGTGGTCGTTGAAAGGTTCCGATTGCTCGTCTGTTCCCCTATACTATAAAAAATATGTCATTTTTTTATAGAATCGGGGGCAAACGAGTAATCGGAGCCCTTTTATGATTACCGACCACCCATGAACATCTACGTAATTACTATGTCGATGCGTTGTTCTCCTTACTCCCTCCACGGCGGTATTATGTGAGTGAGAGGTACCTACCCGGTCATACCGGCCCAATTCCGTTGCATTTGAGGATGTAGCGTCATGCACTATGCATGGCACTACCTCCTCCTATGCAGCATGGCACTACTTCTCCCTGCAATCAAAAGCCCAGTGCTTGAGATATCCTGTACAACGAGCGTTTTAGGTTTCATACTACTTCTTGACTTCGGCCTGTTAATAGAAATTGAAAAACCCCCATAAGGATTTGGTCTGACCCGGGACTCAAACCCTGGGACCTAATGTGAGTGTGAAAAGAAAAATTTACGTTAGAACCGTACAAGATCATTCATGAAATGAAGCGTCTCCTTTTATCCCTATCTGTCCAATAGAATTAATTAACATACAAACTTATATGTTTCAGTATTAGCCAGATATACGAGTATACTTGGAAGACATTATTATTTTGAAATTAAAAAAGGAACTAATGACTTATTATGACTTTACTTCACTTGGGCCATATTTATTCTAAGTTTATATTTATTCCGATTTTCACGTCCATTCTATTATCGGTTTAAGCCTGTCACGGCCACGGCTGACCGAGAAAGGTTCATTAAGTTTTAACAAAATAGGGTAGATAAGTTTAAAAAATATTTTATGTTAGCTTTTACCTGCGGTTTCGTTTACGTTTATGCCACCGTATTTTTTTAATTAGAGTATCCTAGCCTTTGTAATACCTCTAAAAATACGTGTAACAAAGTTTCATGATGATCAGCTGAGTAGCTTAGGCGTGAAACAAACACATATTCAAACACACACAGCTTTACAACAGTTCCCTAAAGGGGAAGGCATTAGGGAATTATATACTCACATTTATAGTTATAGTATAGCTCTTTATCTGGCCGTTGCATAGTTGTAAAGTTGTAGTAAGGAGAGATTATTTCCAATAACAATTATATAAATGTTTCATACTTTGAAATCTACTCGTATATCTGTATAATCTATATAAAAAGATTCTCGTGTCACAATGTTAGTTACGTTACTCCTTCAAAACGGCTTTGTGTGGGAATCGGCTACTATTTATTTTTCACATCCATAAGTAATGAGGGTTGTTCACCCAACCCGGCAGCATCAATAACAGCTGTTAACAGTAATAACAGTATGTCTGTACATTAAATATTTTTTTCAAATACAAAAACTATGGGGTGATTAGGAAACATTAGTGGAGACAAAATTAAAAAAAAAAAGGTTTTTGACTGTATGATTGTCTGTTTGTGCAGGTTAATCTCTGGCCTAATGGACGGATTCAAATGCTACTTTTTTGTTGTATAGCCAATAAGCCTGGACAAAATATAGGGTATAATTTTTTTGTAAAAGTGGAAAATCCTGGATGTAGAACCTTCAGGGAATAGCCAACCTTAGGAAATATATAATAGACAGTTGAATAAAAGTTGTTCAGGATGATAAGTAGTTTCTGCTGACATAATCATTGTGGATCTGCTGACACCTGATCGAGATGGATCAAAATCACTTTAAGACATAGAAGGGCCAGAAATTAAATTTCTTACTTCATAATCACATACGTTGGTACTACGTGGTGAATGCGGTAATAGTTAAAAGCGAACCTTAAGTAACGATGGAAATTTGATTTTAATGGAAACTGGATGGAACTACTTTAATTAGTGTTATTATTATTTAGCTAAAACTCCTAATTGCCAAAAGACATGCGTCTTCGGATGGCCATATGGATGTTATTCAGAATACTTAGCAATTTTCATTTGTATTCATCTGCGTGACACGGTAGTGTTGTGGCACGGACCCAGTAACTCCGAGGAGCAGATAAAACGAGAAAGTAAAAATAGTCTGCCACTACATTAAAAGCATTTTCCAAAAATTGATTTTAAAACACTAGTAGAATGAGACAACACAATATTTTTGTACAATGTTTGTCGTCTATTTATAAATAAACGAAAATCTCTAAAATTACTGATTGTAATGATTCCACATTTTCATTCCATTTCCACAAAACAATCACGATTTATTTAAATATTTTGTCAGCATAAGGCTCTGGCAATCGGACACTTTTGACGGCTATGCTATATGCTCATAAACTTAATTGTTCTGCTCCTTTCAAAGTATTTCATTGGGATTTTTCAATCCATTGTAGGGAATCTACTGTAATTTGTTTTATATTGAACATAACAATCATGAGGAAATTATAAAACAAAACGCGACCATTTTTCCGTCGCGTCCTGCGCTTGATTTTCCTTCGGTCGTTACGGACGTCTAATTGGAATAGGTAAATAAGGGAATAGGAAGTTAACTTGTTTGTACTTACATATTTATAAAGCCGACGGCGCGAGACATATTATAGTGCACAACGCACTGTACAATCTAAGGCAGTTGCGTTATTTATGTAGACATTGCCACCATCGAATATAACTGCCTTTTTATTTTGAGGACATTATATTATCTGTCACACAATATCAAGACTAAGAAGAATTAGAGCTCGCAATGTGCTCTTGTAATACCATCTCGTTATTTTACAAGTCACGATCTGCGTGTCCTTAATGAAAATATTTCATAACAAAAGACTTCTGTCGCATTGTTACCAATTACGAAGTTAGTATATTTTTGTGATCTTGAATCTTCATTTCTTTCATTTCGAAATGTTCTTAAAATCTAAAATAATAAGTGCCCCAAGATGGGTATCGGATGAAAGACATGATGAATTGCATGCAAGTCTTAAGCATATATAAAATATAATATATTTTCAAGTCGAACTAATGGACTGGGAGCAAAGAGCTTATTCCATCAATATGTAAAACGCCCTTGGGCGCTGCGTTCATCTATTTCATTTATTTAGATAAATGATAAATGAAAAGGAAAAGGTTTCGCAATCGAATAATAAGAAAGAAAAGTATATTAATCGCATTTCTTCAATGTATGGAATTATTGTGCTTTAACTTGCTTCAATTTAATAATTTGTAACTAGAATATGCTAACTTAAAGCTTATATATAAGAAGTAGTGCTGCATTGCCAGTAAATTGGGCAGGCACGCCTGGGGAAGAACATTTCGCTTACCAGTGTTATGTGAAGGAGGTGTCGCGACGCAACCGTCCACCTCGAATCAGGCCGAGGCTCAAAAGCCGGCCCAATTCAAGGCCGCATGCAGCATTGCACTTGAAGAGACAAGCTCTGGCAGAGGCCATACCGTCGTGATTTGTGTGGTGGCTTATATATTAATATATATAATGAAATCTTGGATGTGGTCGTGAAGTTCTTTTCAGATTTAAATATGTCGCCCGCTCGTTGACATTCCTTTTTACAAATTAAATATTATTTAAATTGGCATCATGTTTCGCTAAGTAAAGTAATTGTTATGGTGAACCCAGATTCTCCAACGTATGTCAACATTTATTTCAGTGCTCATTTTTGCTCTATGCTGACGGAAGTATCCAGTAAAATTTCATCGGTGATTATAAGACACGTCGGGCGACGGTGCCATGTATGATGCATGACCATGAATGCCACTACCTCCTCCTATGCAGCATGGCACTGCCTCTTTCTAAAATTGTAAAATAAATTGTAATGCAACACGACAGCTCGAAATGGTAAGCATATAATATAAAATATACGTGATAATTTACAAGATTTTCGCCAAAGGCCCAATCGTTATCTGTTCCCTTATCCATCACGTTATAACCTCTGCCCTTGTACATATTGTGTAATGTAATGAAGCTTCCTCGCGTTACTATCACCTTACTCGACGAACGCAAACACTCATTAATAAAACATAGTACTCTGTAATAAGGGATATTAATTATCATAACTTTACCGTCCTATCCGAATTTTGGCTATGGTTGTCTATATTGAGAGGAGCCATCTGTATGGGATATGTTATAGTGCACAGTGTCTGAGCAGACACAATGGGCATTGTGCAACACCTATTTTTATTGTGGATTGCGCAGATATATTATGTGGGCAAATGCCAAAAACGTCAAGGTTTAATAGCAAAACAGACCCCACACCATTAATTTGTAATTATTATCACTTAACACAATATTATAGAATCAATAGGAGAAATAGTATTGATCGTATAATTTTATTACTAGGTAGGGGTTGTTTTGAAAATTTCACATGATATATTCGACATTTATCACTTCGGAAAAAACCGATAAAATATAGGCAAAGGCTGACAGCCATCTTTATGCCGTTGATGACGTTAATCAAGTCTAAGCTATCGAACATTTTGAATAATTAATAAGAAAGGAATGACAACGAAAAAAATCAAAACTGTTTAATTTAGTTTCTTAGATTGGCCTACATTTACGAAATGTAGAATAAAAAGTAAGTATAAAAAAAATGTACAATGCCCATTGCACTCTCTATTCCCTTACTCTCCTGTTCCGATGGCACGGCAACCCGTCATGACCGCAGTAAAATCAGTCGTAGGACTGAAGGCCTAACGTGTACTTCGTAGCACTGGATGTAACATCGCTAACTTCTCAATTTCGGAGAGTTGTTAGAATTTTAAACATCCTTATAGCACTTTTATTATATATATATTAGAGCCCAGGACCTCACGTCTTTAGTCTGACCTGTCTCGTGGTTTAGCGGTAAGCATGAACATACTTACCGTCTCTGTCTCGTGGTTTAGCGGTAAGCATGAACATACTTACCGTCTCTGTCTCGTGGTTTAGCGGTACGCATGAACATACTTACCGTCTCTGTCTCGTGGTTTAGCGGTAAGCATAAACATACTTACCGTCTCTGTCTCGTGGTTTAGCGGTAAGCATGAACGTACTTACCGTCTCTGTCTCGTGGTTTAGCGGTAAGCATGAACATACTTACCGTCTCTGTCTCGTGGTTTAGTGGTAAGCATGAACATACTTACCGTCTCTGTCTCGTGGTTTAGTGGTAAGCATGAACATACTTACCGTCTGTTCTATAAAGGTACAAAGTATAGTCGTAGTACCTACCGTAAAATAATATATATAATCATAGCAATACCCTGCGCGTAACTACGCTTCTATAGGCCCACATATTTATCAGAAAATTCTGAAGAATGTTGCGATAAAAATCAGTGTTCTTTCTTCTACTATTTTAAAGTAACAAAATAAAAATTAAACAAACATTGATTTTATATAATATATATATATATATACTTAGCCTATTTTACGTTACGATTAAAAATAAAAAAGTTTGTTAGGTTTAAAAATAAAAAAATGTTACATTTGAATTTGGAACCTGTCATTTTGATACGATTGTTCATTGTGTTTTCTCGTTTTGGCGTCAATACGTTGTGCAATATTTTGCGATATTAAAATGTAGTAAGATAAAGAGAACAGAATTGCTGTAATTGCATCACACAAAGTAGGTATTGAGCCAAATGCAATTTTCAAAGCTCCATATACTTGGTATTTGTAAAATGTTTGTGTACCGGGCCATTGACAGGTACTATGAGACTCTGTTTGTGACAAAGACCTGGCCGTCCACGCAGTGTTCGTATGAAAAAGGTGGCCAAAGCAGTAAGGGAAAAAAATCGAAGAAATCCGGCCCTAAAGCAAAAGGTTTTACCTCGGGAAATGAAGGTGGCACCTAGAACTTGCACCCAGAAACTACAGCCTATAAGAGACGCACTTTCTTAACCGATAAATTAAAGATGAATAAGGAAATAAAATTGAAACAACTAGTGAAGCTGAACGTAAAAATTTTGGATGAGATTTTTTTTTTGCAATTGAGCAACACTTTTGGAAGAGGTAGTGCCATGCTGCATAGGAGGAGGTAATGCCATGCATAGTCCATACATCCTCCTAGGCAACGGAATTGGGCCGGCACGACCGG
Organism: Eumaeus atala; assembly: GCA_017140195.1. Classification (NCBI taxonomy): domain Eukaryota; kingdom Metazoa; phylum Arthropoda; class Insecta; order Lepidoptera; family Lycaenidae; genus Eumaeus; species Eumaeus atala. The sequence goes on from JAFELO010000083.1 coordinate 252,011, forward strand.
GGGACCTCTCTCTCACATAATACCGTCGTAAAGTGACATTTTCAGCGTCACTTTTCGTGCAGTTTGTGAATAGTCAGTGGCCCGTTGGGGGGGAGGGGGCTAGAAGGAGGGCAACGCATCGGCATAGTAATTATGTGGATGTTCATGGGCGTCGGTAGTCATAATAAGGCTGCGATTGCCCGATCTAAAAAAAAATTCTAACTAACACAATGACCGTACTTAGGCCCAAAGTTTTAATTTCCTTTTATTTGTGTTACGTAATTTTTTAAAGTAAAAGAAAATAATAATTTTCTTAAAACGAAAATAATGAGATTTGGCATATTTACAACATGTTTGCATTTCAAATGTCAGCCGTATTTTATAACAAATGCATGTTCCTTTTATAGTCATACGACTAGATACCACCGTACGAACCGTCAGCTAATGCGAAAATTTAAGTTCCATTTTGTTATAAATACAGTTCCATAAGCTCCTATTTATAAATAAATATATGTTATGTACATTCTCTACACAGCAGGAAAAGTAATGGGGGAATAACAGTGGGATACCGGCCTTACATTGACTTGGTATTTCACCAGCATTAAGATACGAGGCGAGAACTATTCACCAGCACTTTTTAAGTCTTAGGCTTCAAGATATCGGTATAGCTGTAGCTTTTCTCGAAGCAAGTAAATTGCCGATGTCCTACGAAAGGGGGAAGGAGCAAGGGGTAGCACATCTGCGTAAGCTCTGTGCGGATGTCTATTGGCGTCAGTAGTACAGACTGCTCGCTTGCCTCTACTATAAAAAAATGATAGAATCTTACATGTTAGCCATATGTATCATATACGTAGCGTGTATAGTATAGGGGGGCTAAAAAGAAATCGAAGCCTTTTAACGTCTACTGACGCTGTTATTGTTGCAGTTTCCGAAATTCGGCTAGAGCGACACTATTGTTATAACGCTGTAATCTTATGTCTTGTGGCATGGTAACTAAATCGAAGCTAGTTTGCAATAGGAATCATTTTCTAGAACGTTCTATTTACAGAATTCACCTAGCACTTTATCTAAAGCCGTATAATGTAGTTGCTATACAACAACACATTTTCACCCCAAATCCCTTACAGGGTAGACAGGTGACACCGATGAAAATTTAAGAGACTTAGTGTTGTTCTCATCTTCAGTTGCTAGTGGCTGTCTTTTTTGTACATAAATATTTTAACTGGTATGGCAATCAGCATTATTTTCAACACCAGAAAGCATACGATTATCATTGGTGATAGTAGCCTGGATCAGCCAGATATTGCGGTAGTCCATTTGCTGCTAATAAACTTCCGTCTCCCTTGACCTACTGGTACTGAAGCAAGAAAGCCTGCAGCTGGCAGGTCGTTCCACTTTATAGCAGTTCGAATTATGAATGAGGATCGATGTCGTCCCCTGCGTAGAGGAGAAAACACGCCTCCCATCCTGCTCTATGTTAGCGACATACGAAGAGCAGGCTCGGTAAAATATTTAGGCGTCACTCTCGATAGGTCGATGGCTTTTTAGAAACACACAGACAAAGTTCTGAAAAAGGCACGATATGTCCTTCTTTAAGAAGGACATATCGTGCCTTTTTCAGAACAGAAACTCTACCCTCTCATAAACAAAAAGAACAAAATGGCGTATAGACATAAGCTCACCTTTTATATTCATATGCATTCGCGCACATATCCCCTACGCAAATGGAACGCCAGAAATTGCAAAATAGATTACGCATGGCTATCAGTTGTCCCTGGTACGTGCGAAATATCGACTTACATTGTGTCTTTAATATGAACTCGAGTAAAGGTCACTTCAAAGAGATGTCTCAAAAGTTCTTTCACCGTGCCCTAAATCACAAAGAGGTTATTAAAAAATTCTCGTTGCCGTCGGCCAAAACACGTACAGCATGACGCTAATGTCGTAGTCGCGATGGCAGTTGGCAGAAAATGACACAAACACAAACACTTTGACGCTCACCCCCCAGTAAAATGTCAATAGGGCCAGCTAACGGATAGCAGTTTTTTTATCGGTTGTAGCTATCGCTTCACGACCTCAACCCGACACCTTTCGGGCCCCCTTGGTTCGGCTGGATGGTGCGTAAATATATTTTCCTGCTAGAACCAATCCTATGTACACCGCCTCGAACCAGTCGAGGCGTTAAAACTACACATATAGTAACACAGCTATGACAGTTCCGTGTGGTTTTTGAGGAGCTGCTAGCCCATTTTTCATATCCGTAAGATGAGAGCTTATATCGTCTTAGAATAAATATAAACGCGATCTTTAGAGAGCCTAATAATAAACTAATTCTTGCTCACGGCTTTCCTTGATTTCGCGCGCAAATCAAACCCTACCCCTCAGAGGGGGGTGAGGAGGCTGACCTGCACGGTCGTCAGATAAGCAAACAATAAACGAGCTCAGTTATCCTCATCCAAGTCACCGCATCGTGCGCGTGCCTTTCCACTAGTGTGGGGGAGGGGGACCGTCCACCCCTTTTGGGTCCCAAAATAATTACTATAAGGTACGCCCACACACAACCCAGTACATCTCTTCCCATCTGCGGAAAAAGAGGGGGGTTCGTCCCTCTAATCTAGAAGACACAAAAGTATACACTAGTCGGATGAACTGTCGCGGAGTTAGTTATAGCGCCGTCAACCAATAGCAGGTCCCTCCGCAACAAAAAAGGAAATAAAGGGTCGGTGTCGTTTCTAATAACCTTTAGCTGTGTTACCCCCCGTGCCTCGGAGAGCACGCTAAGCCATAGGTCCTGCGCCTAATTTCTCTCCGGTCGGGTCGGAATAGAAGAATGAAGGAATAGAAATGACCATTATTTCCGTAGTTCGGCTAGGACGACCTTATTATTATTACTACAGGAATGGACGAAATTATACAATTATATAATGAAAATAGTTTTATTATAAAAATACAAGTCCAAAGATAAATCAAAGAGTACATTTACATACATTTTCATTAATTTCTTTTGAGTTTTTAATGTAATTAATTATTACTTCCCAACCAGTTACTAATTACACAGGGACTACTAACACTATGTAGATAAAGTTTACAAAACGAGGTGAATCTTTGGTAAAATACGTATTATATGATTTTATATAAAGGTAAATTACTATTTAATAATAGTCTAATAAGGAAAATCACTAACTTGTTTCTACATTAAGCTTAGACACTTTAACAATATTAACCTATTATTGACATCGAGGCGTATTTTATGATTTGTGATATTTAAGAGAAAACCAGGCTCAAAATCTCGATTCCGTCTTACACTAACATTCTTCAAATAGTATTTTGATTTTGTACCACAAAAATATTTTGTACCACAAGTATTATTTAAATCACGTATAATTTTTAAACGTATATAAACGAAAAAAAAACGTATAATTCTTGGCATAATTAGCAATTAAAAATTGAATAACATTCTCTGTAGTTAAAAATGTAAATGAAAATGATCAGAATTTTACAATTGCGCGCACGATGATGGTCTTTGACAGTATGTCTTTCTATATTCTACACGTTGAATAGATATCGAAAATAGATTTAAACCTTAATAAAACTATAATAAGTTTCAATATAATATAATCGAGTTAATCGAGTTAATCGAGTATTCGAGAAATGGAACAAGAGTTGATTCCATTTAGTGCCGAGCCCAGGAGCGTTGGGAGCGAGAACATGGCGTATTGATGCCAGTATCAAATCACAGGAAGCTCTCCAACCAGTCCCCGTTTTCATTGCGGAACGCTCGTCCACTTTGCTCAACATATTTGTTTACGTACAGTGTAATTAAGTTACACATGATATCGTTTCATAATATATGTATATTCCAAATGATCTGAATAATATAGGACGAAGTAAAGAAATGAAAAAAATTTGATGAAAATTAAGAGGTTCAAATCCCAATTATTATGATCTCAATAAGGCAAAAACTACAAAGCCATTTTAAAGTCGCTACGAAATTTTTCATCTAACAACGACGGGTCACTGTCTGAACGTAACGTTGTATTTTAAGGCGTTGAAGGATTCGTTCGCGCGAGCGGAATAAAGTTTACGCGTTAAAAGAGCCATAAGAGTACATCGACCGACGACTGGTTGGTAACATGGCGGTTAGTCCGCGTGTTACATCAGAGGTCGCGGGTTCGAATCTCGCCTAGGTCATGAATTTTTATATAAACATTTATAAATACATATAATACATATATATGTATTTATATAATAAAAATCTTAAACTTATTTCCGTTGTCTAGTACCTGTAACACAAGTCCTTACGGTACTTACCACAGGACTAGGCCAGCGTGGTGTGATAAGTCTACATATATTATTATTACTACATTACATGAGGGGCCATTCATCTGTTCACGCGGCAGCGCAAAACAGTCCATAGGAACAGTTTCACTCACGATGTATAACACTAACGAGGCGTGTGTGAATATATCACAGCGTTTACGTTTAAATCGGCGCAACAAATTTGCAAGGGATACATTTGGCTAAACCGATGATGGTAGTGACTAACTTAATGATCCAGTGTCGTAATTATTTTCCTTTATAATGTAGCTCGTGAAAAATTGTGTTGTAAGTAGGAGTAGATATGTGGTTTTATAATGATAGCTTGTTTGCAGAATTGATTGTTGTGAACAAATTACAATCGTTACTAAACTTAAATTGGTAAATTTTACCAACAAAAATTACTTTTTTCTAAAGCACACTTTCTATAAAAACTTTCTTAATTTTTCCTTTAATGCTTTAAACAGTTGAAAATATAAAGTTATATTTACATGTCAAGCGAATTATAACTTAATTACAGTACATCTGTAATTATTTTTATCTGAAATATAATATAATTTACAGATATCAAGAAATTGTGAGGAGAGTTATATTCTATTAATTAATTTTAAGCTTAAAAAAATTACTTCTAACTCTACAATTCATTTATTACAAAAATGTCGACGATATGATAAAACTAACGAACAAGTCTCCTGTAACACAAAGCAACTGTACAATTATGAGTACGAAACATAATATATGATAAAGTTTATATAAGCCACGCCACCCGCCCACTTTTCTCTCGTTCGGTATTTGGGGGTGGAGACATACTAGGAGCGGCAGCGGTAGCGATAGCGGGCGCTTCACTCACTCGTCGTCGTGCGAGAGCACCCGCAGGCTCATGTCATGCGTTGTAGTCGATACGTGCGCAAACAACTGCGCTCAGCAAGGTTGCAATCGCGAGAATAATTTGAACACTCGCTATCACAATGAGATCTCGTGACGATGGTTGTGAATCTTCCTCTGTAGGGCCATCTCTGCAACATGTTTAAAAAATAGTTTTTAACATAAAAAAACGAATATATTATACCTGTTCTACTGCACAGACTAGATTATCACAGAATAGAACTTTACTTTGTAATACTCCGTTCTCAAAGTCAGTTATTGATTAAAATTCATTTGATCAAGCTCAAATGACTAACTACATATGGCTCTAAAATTTTACGACTGCACCAAAGAAAAACAAGTCCAGCCTATGTATATAATTATATGATATATTTTTACAAGGTCTGCAATTGGAAGCCAATTGTAAATCTAATAATAATGAAATGTAAGTTCCCACCCGTGTGTGAGTCCCGGTGGATCCAAAATAGTCCGGCAACATTGGACTATTAAAACGGTAAGAAAGCAGCCTGATGTAATCCACAGCCCCAAACCCGCTATCGCTCCTGCTGCCGCGCTGCCCGTCACCACACCCCAACCTCGTGACGTGTGGATTGAGACGGCTAAAAGTAAAAACAATTATACTTAAGATGTTGCGACGTTCATAAGACTTGTTATACTGAGAGTTTTTGAAACTCTGGGCTTTTACCTCTTCCAGGATATTTCACTAAAAGCATACTTTATACAAGCGAGCGTTAAAACATCCTATTGTTCTTCGTTCGTTTAGTTTAGAAGACAAGGGAAAATGTCTCGATGTACTTGAAGTTGAGGTAGTAAAATAACATTTTGATTTTTGTGGAGAACCTCCGAAGAAATCATCTGACAAACTTTAGTACTGATTCTGGGGTTACCGTTCTTCTAAGACTGGGATCTTACCTGAGATCTAAGCTTAGTATAGCAAGTTGTGTACGTCGCACGCTCCTCACCCCTATACCCTAAATAACGATCCGCGTGCAAGCCTAACACGACATTTTTCAGGCGAACTGCCGAACGTCACCTTGAGTGAGATTAGCTGAAGGACAAAATTAAAAAGATTTTTAATTTTGTCTTTAAACGGGGCGTACCTCCCAAGATATGGCTCGGAGGTGACTCTATTTTGTTTTTAAGAAGGGTGACAAACCATTTCTTCAAAATTACAGACCAGTTTCACATCTTGGCTATATTTACAAGTTGTTCTCAAGAGTCTTGACGAATCGTCTCACCACAAAGCTTGACGAATTCCAGATACCGAAGCAAACTGTGTTTCGCAGAGAATATAGCCTATGGTCCCTATTTTCACCATAAGGCAAGTTGTACAAAATACACATGAGTACAATCAGCCGCTGTGCCTTCCCTTTGTGGACTATGAAAAAGCTTTTGACTCTGCCGAAACCTGAGCTATTCTGGAAGCTTCACAGCGATGTCAGGTCGCTTGGCGATATGTCGAAGTACTGAGATCTATGACGCTACTTTTATGTCCGTTCTGATTCCGGGAGACCATTCAAGGCCAATCCAATTGCATCGAGGAGTGCGACAAGGGAATGTTATTTCCCTGAAACTGTCCGTTAGTGTATTGGAGGACGTCTTTAAAACTCTAAACTGGTCAGAATGTGGCATAAATATTATCGGCGAGTACCTAAATGAATCTTCCGGACGTATTGGCCTTAGAATAAACATGGATAACACAAAAGTCACGATGAACGAACACGTTCTCCCTAGGCTGGTCAGCGTCGGTGGCGCTATTCTCGAAGTCGTAGATGAATAGGCTAAAGTCGTAAACTATTCATTTACGACTTTGAGAATAGCGTCACCGACGTCTACCTCGAGTGACTATTGCATTTAGGTAGACATAACTTCTAGAAGCCGATAGAAGGATTCGAATGGGTTGCGCAGCATTCCGGAAAGCTTTGTCACATTCTCTCGCCGCCTATACCGCAGAGCTTGAAGACAAAAATCTTCAACCAATGTGTTCTCCCCGTGATAACCTACGGGGCCGAAACACGGTCTCTTAATTTAGGACTGGCGTGCAAGTTTGCGGTAGCTCAACGGGCTATTGAACGTGCTATGTTGGGTTTTTCTCTGCCCAACAGAATTCGTAATGAAGTCATAATGCAGAGAACTAAAGTATCCGATATTACGTGACAAATAAGTTAGCTGAAGTGGCACACTCAGAAAAACAGATGGCAGAAGGGCCAACAATGTTCTGGAGTGGATGCCGCATTTAGAAAAACGAAGTGTTTATCAACCGTTCACCAGGTGGCAAGACGATGTCCGTGCAGCGGCCGGTCCGGGATGGATGCGAGTAGCAGCAGATCGTTCGTCTTGGCGTTCATTGAAAGAGGCCTATGTAGAACAGTGGATCTTTAAGGGCTGATAATGACGATGATGAATATTTTAATTATTACTTCATCATTATCAGTCAGACGACGTCGCTGCGTGACATTGGCCTCTCCCATATAGCACAATAGGTCACGGTTATTATTATTTAATAATAGTAATATAATATACATATTATAGTACACAAGTGTTTGCGCGAGCACATGTTCCTGTTCTCTCATTCTACTATATGGCGGATTAGGGTGGTCTCCGAGGCATATATAACACTGCCAACTTCCAGACTCCGGGCTGTTATTAGAAATTGAAAAATTCTTATAACAATGTTTCCCAGCCGGGACTCGAAACCAGGGCCTCACGACTGTGGCTAAACATGCCTAAAACTAGACTACGACGCAGACATTGCTACCTACCAGCTGCTAATACACTGAAGCTGCCGGCGGGTATACCAAGCCCCATGTTGAATTTCTGCCTTTCTTCAATGAATGCGACGCTGCCCATGACCATAGTTGATATACCGCATACGATCTAAAACAATATGAAAACAGAGTATACCGACAACTTCCAACGTAGAGACGGACTACATAAAAAAAATGTACCTCACATATTTTTGAGCTTAGCATACAATGTTAGAGAAAGCGATTTTGCTTTCTAGAGAGTTATCAAGGGTTTTATTTCATATTCATGTTTCATTTCATATTGAAAAAACTGTTGCATATTGTTTTTATTAATTATCCATAAAACCTCATTTACCAATAAAACAATTTTGTATGAAATATCCTTACAAATTAGTGCTCCCGTACTTTTAGGAAGTATCTGACCATACGAGGGTGGATTGAGAACTATTCGACCTAACCAAGAAAATAAACACATATTAATTCAGTTATATTCTTATTTTTCTACATAACACCATCTCCAGTTAAAAGAAATGGTTCTTCCCTAGAGTCAAAATACTGCTGTTTTGACCTCAGCGTTTGTCAAAAATCTTTGACCTCCCAAGTGCTTTTCTAGGTTAGGGAACAGAAAGAAGTCTAACGGTGCCGTATCAGGTGAATAAGGTGGATGCGGTAAGTGTTGAAAGCCATAATTCTGGGTTTCAGCCATTGATTGCACATACGTGTGAACCCCGTTGTCTCGATGAAACAGGACTTTTCTTCTGAAAATTCCTATACGCTTTTCTATTATTTCCTCCCGTACGTACGTGAGCAAGTTACGATAGTAATCAGAGTTTATAATCTGAGCCTTTTCAAGATAATCAATCATAATCATACTCTTTGAGCCCCAGGATACCTTATTTGCCAAAACAAAATCGTCTTAGCCTTTTTAAGGGGTGGTGAATCTAGTCTTCTCCACTGTTTCTATTGTTGTTTTGTACCTGGCGTACAGTAATGTGCCCATGTTTTGTCCATTATAATAGACCGATACAAAAAATCATCTGCATCGTCTTCAAATAACTCCAAGCAGTCACGTGAAATAGTCAATCGCGTCTTTCTTGGTGCACTGAAAGCAGTTGCGGAACCCACCTCGCAGACACCTTGTGGAAACCCAATTCGTTGCCTGTGATGTTCCGAATTCGTTCATAAGAGATGCTGATAGTCTCGGCTATCTCTCTAATTTTTGATCTGCAGTGTCCCATGACTGAACTGAAATAATTGATGTGGGTAGATTTGTTCTTTAGAATTTAATGAACCTGTGTTAGGCCGAGTATTTTCAATCCAATCATTATTCCCTTTATTTGAGTTTGATAAGTCATTACTCAGAAAAACGTGGTTTCGCAACGAGATAAAGTTATGACACTTCTTCGGTTCTTGAATGTATTCAATCTCCTTATATTTTGGAATTATGGTTCTACTTTACTATTATGATTTTATTCACAAGTACAAGGTACATATACGTACACACACTTCTCTAAGTCAATGACAAAGAATTTGCCCTCAAACTGCTTCTCCCCTCAAAGCACAACTCCAAAGATCACGAAAGAGACTCGAAAGAGTTCCAGTTAATGAATATTTGTTCATTATTTACTTGCCAGCGTAGTTACTTGATGAACATAACGGTAGGCTTCGAAGCTGTTGTAGCAGTCTGTATCCTGTTTTGGAGGCAGACAAGAAGTCAAGCTCGACAACTATGATTTGATTATTACGAAGGCGAAGTTTTTCAGGTTTTAATAAAACGCTGTGAGTGTAATATAATTTGCTAAGAGCCTTCGTGGCCATTAGATGGATAACGCTTCCGGGCTCAATCCCGGCAATGTACTTATGAGCGCGCGTTGTCAGCCTTCAGCCGCCTCACTTCCCCATCCTCCGTGCGGACCACCAGTGACTCTATCATCTCCCTGATGGATCCCGCGGCCCTCTTAATTTTAGAAGCGGGCTACGCCTTTGAGATTGGCCGACTTGCCTGTGAGGAATATTAAATAACTCGAATGTTAACTCCAGGTTTGCCTACGCGGCTACCTTGACTTCCTCGGTCCCACACATAATAGGAGTCCTCCAGAATAATAGGAGTCGCTGTATTGGTCGCTACTTCCTCCTTCTCCTTTAAAAACGCTCTCTTCCGTAGGGCCGCCTCAAAGTCATCCTCCTTCTCATGATTAATGCGCTCACGCAGCGCCGCCCGGTCTCCGGTCAGTGTATGCGCATTGCCACTTTTCGCGACGCATCGTGACCTGGTCTCCGAAATACATGTCTCATCATGAAAAGGCGCTTGCACCCCAACTCCGCCTCAGACAGCGAGGCCAGTGAAGAAAAATCTTCCAGGACCTCATATTTCAGGACGATCCCCACAGGGCGCTCCCCGCCCCTTCCCCTCATCGATATCATCTGGTATAGAAACGTGATAAGGCTAGGCCGAAGACGAAGTGTAATATAGTTTGTTAGACGAAACGTCATTCGCTAGAGCCGCCATTGACGAAGGTATCAAGATTTTAATTACAATGTACGTCCCAGCCAGATTGTTCTCCTTGGTAACTTTGATCCTAAGCGAATTTCTGATTTGACTAAGTTACATGAGTCTAAACTATGCAAATTGATCATAGTAACGTGACTGCTAACACAATTTCGTATGTAGATATTTACAAATATGTAGTGATAATTTTGAAGGTAAACCATAATGTGCTGCTCATAAAAATAGTTTGAACAAAGCTTAAAAAAAGCTCTCGTGCAAACGACGCTTATAAGCAGCATTTACTAATGTCATACCTCAAACAGGAGCTACCCGATTGCCTCTGATGGATTCTTCATATGGTAAAGTTAACTTAATGGCTAGAAAATGTTAGATTCTTGTTAATAACGCAAGTGATTCTGACTCACATTTAAATATAATCTAAGCAGTTTTGTGTTTTTTTTAAGTGTAATTTCTTGTATATCACAGAATAATGTTAATCTCCTCCTAGCCAAATTTCGGCTATAGCGGCTATCTCCGTTGAAAGAAGTCAGATACGCAGGACATGTTATAGAACACGAGTGATTGCGCAGACACAAGGGCACTCTCTATTCTCTCATTCTAGTTTATTTTTTAGGAAGAGGTATAGCCATGCATAGCGCATGACACTACGGGGGATCGTGGAGGTACCTCTCTCTCACATAATACCGCCGTTAAGGGACAACTTCAGTGGCGCGTTTCGTGCGTTTTGTGAGAAGGCGCGCATCGGCATTGTAATTATGTCGATGTTCAGGGGCGTCGTGAAAAGGCTCCGATTTCTCGTTTGTCCTCTATTCTATAAAAAAATCTCATATTCCGATGGAACAGAAATCTGATACGACCGAGGTGAAATCAGCCGCAGGACCGACGCTTAACGTGCTCTACGAGGTCCTTAACGTGGGCGCTGACACCGTCGGTGTCCATACGTTAATAGAAATTAAGCTGTAATTAGAAATTAAAAAATTCTAATAACTATTTTTCCTTTGGTCGGGATTCGAACCCGGGGCCACACGTCTTTTTTTGTTGCAAGGAAACGCATTTACGCGCCTTCACCGGCCCTGGGTGGGGTCCAGTGGTGTGTGGGACTCGCGGCACCTGATAATGCCTAATACCCACAAGAACCACCGCGAGTGCCATCTGTGCCGCCTTTGGTTAGGTTTCCCGGAACAACAATCATCAGGGCACGTCGACGGCTAGTGAGCCCACTAAGGGACCAACTCCACCTCCACGGATGGGGCTGCCTAGCACTACAGGACAGCCCCACCAACTTTGGGACATTGCAATGGGGTGAGGTTCCCACCTCGCCCCTTGTCCCGTGCGCAAAAGCGCCACCTCCTGTTGCTCTTAGGCCCACTCTTCTTATGAAGAAGAATAGAGGGGTACCGGGAGCGATTCCTCCTCCTTATCTTTAAGCCCCCTCTTATTATAAGAGGGCTGTAGAGCCCTCGGTTTAATTGGCTTCGCCTGGGTTCATCCCAGGCTACTAAGCCCCACCGCCACGACAAGGCTTGAACCATGGTGGGGACCGGTTCACGGCCGCACGTCTGTTGCGAGCAATATTATGGTATACTTTTTTTTAGTAGGTAAACAAGAGGAGTTACAGTCCAATTGTCACCATCTCAATTGGCAATCTGGTGATCGTAAGCCTATCGAAGAACTGCTATAATTGATCTTGAACGGTGTTTATACTTTTTATCAACCATTTATATTATAACAGTTGCCCAGTAATGTGACAGCTTTACTAAGTAAATTTTACTTTATTTTTTTTATAGTAACAAGCAATCAGAGCCTTTCGAAAACTACCGACGCTCATATACTCATTATTGTTATGTAGATGTGTTGCACCTTTTTCCTCATCCCCTCCAAATCAGACATCACAAGAAGAACGAAACGTCACAGAATAGTTTTTATTTGATTACCGTATCGTCTAAGCAGGGGTTTCCAGGTCAAGCCAGCCCGATTCAGCTGCAATGCAGTATGCCCTCACTACGATGACACTACCCTCAATAAAAGTACATGAATAAGTCATTAAGCACCCATTATACGTTTTGCTTAACTATTATCAAATCCTATATCCTTCGGCAGTAAGTTAAAACGAGAAGCAAATTGCTCTCCAATTATTGAAGCGCTAATCTTAGCTGTCAAGTGTCGACAAGGCGAGGATTTATGTCCTGTTCTCTGTCGAGACACGAACATTGTGTAGCCTTGACATTTTGGGAGCGAGTGATAACGTAGACTTCGAAAAATAATACCAGGAACTGAATTTATTATTCATAATGTTGGTACTTCATTCATTTGAGATATTTTAATGTTATAGGAGCGTCTGGAGAGGCCAAGGGAAGATATTTTTGTGATATAGAATCACCGTGATAAAATCTCTCAAACCATCATCATCGAGTAGAAAGATGAGTGTTTGAAATGGTGGGTTTAAGTCGTTTAGTAAGTTCATTGGAGTTGCTTAAACAGATAGTATTGTACTTGTTCGTTTTTAGGTATTTGCTCCTCTGTCAATAAATAATCTTGTCGTCAAGGTAATCTCTTAACCTACTACAAGCCTTGTTACAATAGCCCAGGGTTTTTCCCGGCAAGTTTTAAATCCTATTTATAGATTATTTAGTAGTTGTTTGGGACGTGATTTAATATGTACTAACTATCGGACAAAAGTTGGCCTTGTACATCTTGGTAATTTTCTATGGTAGCTTAACTTTACGGAGTCTTCTGAGAGCCTTAGTGGTCTAGTGATTAGCTCTCCGGACTTCCTCTTCGGTGTTCTAGGTTCCATCCTGGCCGTAAATCAACGAGATTTTCTAACTTAAGTGCATTTTTGAATGCTCTAACACTGAAGGAAAACATCGCCAAGAAACCCTGATTCTTGTATTCGAATTTGACTTAATGCAACCTAAAGGAAAACCCGGTTTCCTTTCTGGGTGTCAGGGTCCAGACGCCACTCTATTAAAATTGGCCACCCCGTCAAATTCTAGGGGATTAAGTAGCAGACCCCAATTTAATCTAAGGCTAGGACGGAGAAGAACAAGACTTGTGTTGACTTTACATTTTCATCACAGTATACGTGGACGTTGTATTTTCTTTTAAGTATCTCCGGTAAGAAATGTCTTTATTCAACTGTCGTGAGTGATAAACAAGGTGGGGATATATAAGGTATATATCCCTTCCCTTTCCTTTTTTTAATTAATAGGCTTGCCTTTGACTACATGTAACCTTAAGTCGTCCTAAGATTCCTAAAACTATACATTGTATGTATGTTGTTACTTAATCACGCCATAATATTAAACGGATTTTGACAAAACTTGTCACGTTGTAGCCGATGGACCAGAATAATACAAAAGCTTCGAGAAGAGTAACTTTTGGATTCGTTTTTGATATATCCGTAATCGACGCGGACGAAGTCACGGGCATCATCTAATAATAATATACATGCGAAAGTCTGTGTATATTTGTGACGCTTTAACAGGAAAGACCAGTTCAGGGTATAGATGAAATTTGGATGTATATAGTTTTTTTAATATTGTATAGAGAGGCAAACGAGAAATCGGTGTCTTTTGAGAACTACCAACGCCCATGTATAATCCGCATGTTTGTCATGCAGATGCGCTACTCTTCTTTCCTCATCCCCTCCAATGGGTCATCGCATACTCACAAACCGCACAGAACGCAGTTTCGGCTGTGCGTTTTCTGTCAGTCAGTCGAACATTCGCTCATTAACGGAAGAGTTCTATATATACTAGTGATCCGTCCGAGATCGAAATTCAATCTTATCTATAATTAAAAGACTTCGAATATAATTTGACGGCAAAAACTTCTACTTACTTATAACAGAAAAAAAATCAAATGTCAACATTACAGAGGTTTTTGCGTTGTGTGCGTGCCGTAGTGTTAGTAACGTTTATTTGGTTATTTAATAATGAAATCTAATTCATAATTGCAATAACCTAAACAATGAAGCATATTCCGTTAAAATATTTATTTTAGGATTTTTTAAGAGATGGGATTGTTATATTAATGTTTAGATTGTTGATAGCCTACGTTAACTGTTTGTAGATAAACATTTAATAATGCTATATAAATATACGAAGGAATGGAGGAATAAGATATACGAGAATGGACTGTATAAAGAAAACCCCGAGATTAAATCGTGCAAAAGATCGCCTTAACCCGCGTTATTTAAAGTCAAGTAAAATTATTTATACACTAAGAAGAAAATATCGTACCTAGCTGGTAAAAGAGCGGACAAACACAGTATTATTAACTTGGTATATCAGAGCGTGTGAGTAAGTGCTTAAAATGAACTTCAAATATTAATTTCTTTTACTCTCTCATTTGGAACGCAATTACAGCACTACTTAACTTGTAACTACAACGCGTAATTCTTAACGCGTAACTCCGGTCATATATGTTATAGCGTCAAGATTTCCTTCCTTCCTCAATAAATGGACTATTCAATACAAAAATATTTTTTCAATTCGAGCCACTAGTTTCTAGATTTTAGAGGTTAGCGCGTTTAAACGAAGCTGTTTAGCTTTATATTATTAAGATTTAGCATTATAATTAGCTTTAGATTTTCTATTACGTACTATGAAATTACCATTATAAAGAATTTACTGACACCTCATTCATAATTTTTTTATAGGGGACAAACGAGCAATCGGTGATTTTTTACTAGCGATGCTCATGAACATTCACATAATTACTATGCCGATGCGTTGCCCTCCCAATGGGCCACCGGTTACTCACAAACAGCACGAAACGCGACACTGAAGATTTTACGGCGACATTAATATTTAAATGCTAAAAGACTTACAATATAGAATAATCAAATATCAACTTTTTCTACCTTGGCTAAGTAAGAAGCGATTTGAATTGAGAACGTCCGATGATACTCAGAGAGAGCTATTGATTGACCCGTACAAAACGATTTAAAAATAAACCTAACGATGTTGGACCTCTTAGGTCATAGCCTATTTTTTATTTGTAGACGTAGTGTACGTCTCAAATTAACCAGTTTACAGATATTCTTCTATTTTCTCCACTACTTAATTTAATAGCAAATTTGCGTACGTTTTAAAGAAGGTTATTTATTTTGTCAAATTTTTTACTGGGGAAATTATCCCTAAATAAACTCTACGAATAAATGAACATACTCATAAATATATTTAATATGTATATAATTTTTGTAGTATAACGTTAGAGTATTCTGGTGACTACCGTCCATAAACATCCGTATGGAGTGTAAACGTGTTGCGCTCCTTTTGTCTTCCCTTTTCTTAATCCACCGGAAGTTCATAGTATACCCTGCTGTGTGATCTGTGAATTTTCGGCGGAGTTGGCTGCAAAGTGACAGCTATGCCCAGCTGTCGTTTTTCGGCAAATACGTCTCCCTGATCGTGCTCTCACAACTCAGCTGCACTGCATCTATGGCACCTCCTACTAAACTCCATCATCAGCAGCCAGTAGATCTACTTACCAAACACTAAGAGATTTTCATAATATACCAACTAATAACTTGTGGGAATCCATTACATGTCTACTCAACTTTTTGCTTTATGACAAAAATAGGCAAACAACAATACTTCAATTAATTACCCAAATAAAGAAACATGTAAAGCAGCTTGTGCTGTTATTGTCAGAGAAGATAGTGAAGCGCTTGTATAAGCTGAGTGTACCGACCAGACAAATGCGTTGTTGTCCACCGAGTCAACCGGTGTGTACCGACAGTCCAAGACGAGCCAACTTATCACCAGTAGCATCTTATCGAGGGCATGATCCGGTACACAATCAAAGACGAGCGAACTTATCACCCGTAGCATCTTATCGAGGGCATGATCCGGTACACAATCAAGTATGACGAAACTTGTCACCAGTAGCATCTCATCTTGGGCATGATCTGGTACACAATCAAGTATGACGAAACTTGTCGCCAGTAGCATCTCATCTTGGGCATGATCTGGTACACAATCAAGTATGACGAAACTTGTCAACAGTAGCATCTCATCTTGGGCATGATCTGGTACACAATCAAGTATGACGAAACTTGTCACCAGTAGCATCTCATCTTGGGCATGATCCGGTACATAATCAAAGATGAGAAAACTTATCATTAGTAGCATTTTGTCTAGACTCTAGGGCATCCATTACACAATCAAAGACGAACAAGCTTATCATCAGTATCTCATATCATCCTGACTTGCAACACTTGAACATTTTCTTGATCACAGCGTATGCTGATATGGTAGGTTTAGAATAGTAATGGAATTACGGAAGACATATGACTTTAAATGATATAAAGAATATTGCGTTTACGTATTTTAGGCTTCGTATTTAATACACACCTTAGTTCAAGCCTTGTGGTGGCGGTGTGGCTCGGAAGCCTCGGGTGAACGGAGACACCTCGGTTGAAGTTAATTGAACCGAGAATGGGTACTGGGGAGGGAGGAGGGTACTGGGGAGCTGGAGGAGCTCTTTGATGTTGTTTTGTAAGAATGGGGGCGTCCTATAAAAATGGGGCGGTGCTTTTGAGCACGGGATAGGAACCTCGCCCCATTGCACTATACCAAAGTTGGTGGGGTTATCCTGTGGTGCAAGTCAATCCCACCTGCAGATGTGGAGTCATCAAAGGCGGCACTGATGCCACTCACTGTAGTTATTGTGGGTATTCGTCACTATAATGTGCCGCGAGCACCACATACTACTGGACATCACCCAGGGCCAGTGAAGGCGCCTAAATGCGTTTCTCCGCGTCAACAAAAAAAAAATAGGTTTGGTATGTAATAGTCATCCGTCTAATTTGATTACATTATGAGTGATAAAGAAAAAATATAAATTATATAACATTATGAGTGATACAGAAAAAATAAAAATTGCCTCCTCTCTGTCCACGATCTATGCGTAAACTACTGAAACCGGCTCATTTGAGGGCAGGAGGAAAGAACGGCAACGTAATGCGGATGTCCATGGGCGTCGGCCGACGTCAAAAGGCCCCTACTGTTAAATGGCCCTATTAAAAATGATCTACTATCAAATATTTGTAAATAATTTGTCATACCTGTAGCACACGAAGCCTCAATACCAATGCTAGAGGGTATGAGAGAGCACGTCCGAGGATGGTGCCATCCCTGTCAGTTAGAGGCGCTGCGGATTCCTTACGATGAGATAAGGCAGCCTGTGGACAAGATATTAGTCGGATTAAAACTGGCGATGGGATGAATGATTCAATAGGTTTAAACGTGAGACTTTATTTCAGCATGACATTGAAGTGTTTAAATTATAAAAAAAAAACAAAATTAGTGTATTAGTGTATAGGCCTCTAATGGGTGGTCGCCATTTCGACCCCAGCGTACTTACACGTGCGTTTAACCTTGGTGTGGTTTCACAACTAAATACGAAATCCTCAAGAGATGTTTTGATTCTAAGCAGCTACAAACTTGAAAATGAGCACAATACATTATAAGCATTATTATTATTACTCATTAATAAAATATACCACACTATAACAAGGGATATAATGTATAATCATAGTATGATAACAAGAATTAATAAAAGAAAACAATACGTAGTAAGAATAATTTTCGTAAGATTGTATTGCAGTGGAATTGCGCCGGCATGACCGGGGAGGTACCTCTTGCTCACATGTCGCCGCCGTAAATTTACAGCTATTTCGGTGAGGAGGGAGGCGGAGGGCAACACATATGAATTACAATAATGCGGATGTCTGTGGGCGTCGGTTTTCTCCTAAAGACTGCGGTTGCACGCCCCCTTTTTATATAATAATCTGAATAAGTCAGTCAGTAGTATTATTAGTAGGAATAATCATAAATTATTCGGTCATTTATAATTTGAAGGAAAAAATGGCCCTTTCGCCCACATTAAAATTTTCATTGCTCTGTCCACTAGTCGTTTTATTCGTATTTCAACTACGGAAGAAATGCCGTTCCAAAGTACTTTTTGAGGGGCCGTACCTCAAAGTAAAAAAAAAGAAACAGTAACCAGACAGGCGGACAACAACTACGTATAAAGTTGTTGTCCGTCAGTCTGTTCGCTGGTCTGTACAACTTTCAAAAAAGAATATTTCACGGTGGGTAAAAGCAATATTTTTTTCTAGACTTAAGATCGTACAGTGAAGTAAAAAGAAAGACATTTGCAATTTCACAGTTATTTCACACAAAACACATCTTTTTTTTATTGTATAGTATATAAACGAGAAATCGGTGCATTGTTACTACTGCCGACGCCCATGAACATTTGCATTATTGCTATGCCGGTGAGTAGCCCTCCTCCTCACCCCCCCCCCTTTAGCGGCCACCGGCTGCTCACATACCGCATGAAATCCGATAAAGAAGATGCCATTTTACGCCGGTATCATGTGCCTCTTATAAAATTATTCTTAGTACGTACAGTTTTCTTTACAAATATAAGAAGAGTTTTTTTTATAAATTTGCTCTGCTCCCTCGAAGGTTCCGATAAAACGAAGCCTTGTGCATTCCACTCGATTTATTTCTATTGATTTTGTATTGAAATGTGTTTCTATTATTGCGTTTCTACTATGCTAATATTGTGTTCAAAATTGTTTGTAATATCAAGTAAAGAAAATATTACATACCTTATTACTGAAACACTAACACAGTGTTTTAGTAGTAAAAGTAAGGTGTTCCGGTTGCTCATTAGAGGGCTGGAGGGAAGTCTGATTAACAATTATTGTGAGGATGTCTATGGGAGTCAGTAACAATGAAAAGGATCCAAGTACTAAATAATGAGTAAGTGGTCGTGGGAAGCTCAACGTACTCATAGAGTGAGATCAATCGGTTTTCTTTTTACAACAATCGGTTTTATTTATGACAAAGTCTCGTTCACGTAGTTCACACTTAGGAAGCGGTAGTGCCACGCTGCATGGGTGAAGGTAGTGCCATGCATAGTGCTTAACACTAGATCCTCCTATGCAACGGACATTGACCGGCACGACCGGGGAGGTACCTCTCGCTCACATGATACCGCGGTAAACTGACATCTTCAGTAACACGTTTCGTGCGATTTGTGAGTAGCCGCTGCCCCATTGGGGGAGGAGGTGAAGGAGGGCAAGGTATCGGCATAATAATTATGTGGATGTTCATGGGTGTCGGTAGTAGTAAAAAGGCTCAGATTACTCGTTTGCCCCCCTATTCTATAGAAAAAAAAAGGAAGTAGCATGGAGCCACAGCTATGATTTCGTGGCTTGTACAATCAATGAGAGTCCAGTGTCCATAAGGCGCACGGATTGTAGCGGGGCTACGCTTCCATATAGCTTATACAGATGTTTCTCGATGTCATTAAGCTCTTTTTTAGGTTCATACTTATGCACTAGAAGCGAAAAAAGCCCAATAGGGATTCATAGGATTGATATGAGTATTTGTCGGGTGATGACACTAGGTTTGAGGTCAAAGGAAAACAGATCCCTCGCCCATCAGTCCACAGATAGGAGAGACGCATCCAAAAACAGAAATGGTTATAATATATTTTTTTTTAAGCATTATTGATGATAATAATGTCCACGAGGCCTGAGGGACCACGGGGTCACTCAATCCCAACTCTTATGTCGGGGGCAGCTTGCGCGTGGCAAAATATGACCTCAGCGCTAACGCGTGTGACTGTATCATGAAGGATCATGGCAGGGAAGTAATCACAAATAACCACAAATCGTTCCGATGGCATTTGTCTCATTATTATAAAAAAAAAAATTTTTGAAAATGTTATGCTTGGAAGATTATGAACACAGATTCGGGTACAAAATTCTAGAAAGATCAAACAAGATTAAAGAAAAAAACACCCTAACCAAGGTCACCTCGTCTGTCTCCGTATCAACTTGAAGTTATGAATATTAAAGTGACATAAATATTAAATAGTTTAATGTTGGAGCTCTGAGGTCGTTTTGAAAATATATAAATAAATAATATGAGTAATAACTTATTCATATTCAGTATTATCGTCAGAGAATGGGAAATTTCAAAAAGGAAAACTCATTCATCATTTGTTTATTCTTAGAACAATTTTCTGACTACATATATTATTTCCTACTACTACTACGTAAAAATATATGGAAAGGGACCGTTTTGTTCATGGCATATGCTTACAAACAGCACAGAACGCGATAGCCTAACCTACACTTCTTGTCTGTATTATGTATGCGAGAGTTACCTACCCGTTCGTGCCAGCCCCACTTTATCTTAACATGATGTACTAGATGTGATTTAGATTTCTACAAATCCATGGCGGCTTGTTATAAATATACATACACAAAAAGATAGAAGTACCACCTGGTTCCTGGCACAGAAGTATGCGCATGCGTGTTTGGAATGTGTACATAATTGTAGTTCGACAACCTAAAATAGAAGAAATTAAAAACCTTCGAAGGAAATATTTTGTCATACGATATTATTTTCTGTAATATTATAAGGAAGAAAGGTGAATTAGGTGAATTAGGTGAGTTTTGGAAGTCATCTTTTCTTAAATAGTACATTAGAGCAAGCAGTTTTAAATAGCAGCAACCTTTTGGTGACAATCGAAGCCCATGAACATCCGCATAGTGGTTTAACAATATGCCGTGTTGCACGAAATGGGACGGCATAGTTGTATCTTAATAACAGCATCATGTGACACAGGTTTTGCTGGCCCGTTTCAGCTGCAGGGAGCTGTTATGACCTTACTTGCAAGTCTATTTTAGATGCCGTGGATTGTATCCGAATTGTGCAAACTCTCGAATTATCTTATTAGTACAATATTTCCTCCTTGATTATATCTTTTAATGGAGAAACAAATATCATGATTTCATAACCACTTGAAGCTTAAATGAAAAATATTCTG
>JAFELO010000083.1:275057-287546 GCA_017140195.1 Eumaeus atala
TAAAAGTTGCATGAGTTCGATGTAATAGGGATATTCGACTTAATGTGGTAAGTAAATAATGTGAAAAATATGAGGCCTCATGGAAAAAACATAATGAGTAAAGAATTTGGTTTACTTAAAAATCAAACATGTATCCTCCTCTCTATGTTACGCCGAGTGTGCACTGCTGTGAAGTAGGATAAAAGTCGTTTTCTATTCCCCTGTAGTAAGAGCCATTACTAGGCTAAAAGTACGAACTTTTATCGTGTGTCGGAGAAGAAATGATATACGAAACTCAGGAGGACAGTGCTACATATCCTTCCGCGTATTTTGCACCGGTGGAGAAAGCACTACATACAATTTTTTTTTAATATTGTCGTCATAAACATGTGTATTCCTAAATAATTAATAAATATAAACTTAAATTCAATAAGGTGTAGCTTTATCCTAAAGAAGTATTCTTATTACTTCCAAGTACATGAAATACCTGATTAGAAAGTGTTTTCTATTTTGTACTTCATGTACTTTGAACAGGATAACTTCTACATTATTGCTCCGTCTCTAACTGTAAACTGACTGTAGGTGGTTAGCAATGGACAGCGTGCGTCGACACTACACGACTGTGACCGACTCCGTAACGTTGAAGTCACGACAATTCCAGCTAATATTGACTTCACGTGACCGCAGATGCCCGCGTGAAGTTTACATTACGACTGAGCACAATCAAACGTATTCAAAGCATTCAGTTGAATATCTGGTCTTAGCCTTAACGGTCGCTCGTGGACTAGAACAAATAAAATTTTTGAACAATGTCATTTTACGCATATAACTTTGTATAAATATAAATAGGTTCTATATATGTGCTTATTGTTAATTTGATTTGAATGTCAAAAGTGTCAAATATGAAACAAATTATTACATAGAAAGTAATGTATAATTATTAGTAATAAATTAATATTATTTCTTGCTTTCTAGATCCAAATAAAATGAACGCCCAACCACTACCCAGGAGAAAGAGGTTTATACCAAAATATGATGTTGAAGGTGTGTACAAGGTAGTCTTGGGAGAAGAAACACAAATACAAATAGACATGGTTGTTGGAAAAAATATCAGTGCACAATATCCCTGGAAGGTTGTAAAAAAGGCAAATATCATAGAGAATGTCGAGTTGAACGGGCAATTATCAGAGTTTTATTCTGTAATTCAGCACGTAATTTCATATCCTGAAGAAGACATTTTGATGGGATACATAGTTGATGAATCGAAGGATGATGACGAATTTTACATTTGCTGCACAATTGAAGCCAGAGACCATTGCAAGCAGCAATCGGATAGATTTATAAAGAGGCAGGAAAAAAAATTGGAGAAGGCCGTACAAAAAAAGCCACGCCCTTGGAAAAGCTTAGGAAGCGAAATAGAGCTAAATGAACTTATACCTGCATATGCAAGGTCGTTAATAGAAATTGAAATAAAATGTAAATTTCCCAAAGAATACGAACCAAAATTTTTCAATGCTAGGGATACGAACTCAGTAAGAGATGGATTCATTGAGCTAACTCCATACAGGCAAAGTTTTAATAACGTTTATAAGCGTCGAATAGATTGTGCTTCCCAAGCTGCTAGTTCAGTTAGTAACAGAGCAGCGCAAACAGACTTAAAATATCCTCAAAACATGTGGACTCAGTCTATTGCTGATTCTATAGGTATAGTTGATGATGTGGGAGCTGGTGGAGATGGAACTGCGGATGAAGAGCTTGAGGAAAAAGTAAACGAAGAAGAATTAAGTTCTGACGACGACCAAGAAAATGTTGATGCAGAAGTTGATGAGATTGGGTTCCTGGCATATAAAGAAAGTATGAAACGTATGCGGCGTCCATCGTATATCCAAATATTGAATAACTTTATCACAGAAAGAGGAAACTTAATTGATTCAATCCTTGAACTTAACACTGTTATGGATATGTATCATAATGATTACTTTAACTTACAATCCAAGACAGCTATTGATATTTACGATACTATGACTTTCGAAGAATATGTATGTTTTACAGACGTAAGAGCAAAGAATAAATATATATCTTGCGCTACTTTTCATCCCATGTGGACCGGAGTGGTTGCAATTTGCTATTCTGATCAGTCCCCTGTTGCTATGAAAACATTAAGTGTTCAAGCAGACCCAGTTCAGCGAGCCGTATATGGTCTCAACCCAGTGTTAGTTTGGAGTCATGTGGATAGTTTATTACCAAAGCTATATTTGGAATCGCCTCGAGAAGTTAAGGTTTTATCATTTTGTCCTTTTGATGAAAATATTCTAATAGGTGGATGTATTAATGGACAAATAGTAGTTTGGGATCTTACAAACAAATTAGAAAACATTGAAAAAGTGGAAGCATTGAATGAAACCACAGAAAAATATCGTATCGCTATGAATGCCCATATGAGTTGGATGAAAAATATACGAGATAATTCTGTTGTTGCAAGTACAGCTTTAAGCAATCTTTTGACAAGTCATTATGGTCCTGTATATTCAATTTCTTGGCTCTCACCTAACTTTAATGTGTCACCTACTGGTAGATTGAGTTTGACGAAGGAAAAAAAATCAATGATGCTCTTTTCTGCTTCTGAAGATGGTGTGATTTTAATATGGAATTTGTCCGTCGAAAATATCGTACAATTCAATACGAAAAAAGTAAAAAAATCTAAAAGAGTACCAGTAAGGCCATCGGGTTTACTTACGGACATTTCTCCACTTAAGGTTTTAGATCGTGCATTACAGCCTTGCTATAAAATTGTTCTGGGCACTGCTGGTCAACCACAAATTAAACCTCTACAATGTCACGCAATGAATTATCCTGCTATGGAATACATATATGCTCCAAGAGGTGTAAATACAGGAAGAAAGTATTTTACTCCTAAAATAGTGCCTCAAAGTCAGGATGAAATTAATCCAATTATATACATCGGAAGCCAACACGGCGAGCTAGCCAAAATTACTTGGGATGGGCATGAATTTAATACAGGAGAAATAATAAACTCAGAATACGCCGATATTAAGTTTAGCTGTTTTATTCATGACGGCATTATAACATGCTCAGAAAAGAATCCATTTATTGAAGATATAGCTTTAACAGTTGGGGGTAAAGTTTTTGCTATTTGGTCTGATAAGTTAGCAAACAGACCACTAATTTGGAAAAAGAGAAATTGTCGCTTAACAAATGGAAAGTGGTCATTATACAAACCGAGTTTAATTTTTATTACAACCTCAGAAGGTATTTTAGAAACGTGGGATCTTTTATTAAGAAGTGATGAGCCCATATCGGTTCAAACATTATCAGGGCACATGTTGACTGGTATCTCTCTACATACGCTTCCAATAGCTAAGAATATGATAGGCGTAAGCGATATTAATGGGTCCTTTAGAATATTTTTGAATCCACCTATATTTATGTTAAAAAATGATTCGTATTTAGGCCGAATGGAAAGTACGATCTTAAGAGAACTTAAAGTAATGAGCACATTTATAGCTTGGCAAAACAAATGGATACAAAATAATCCTGAAATAATTCGAGAAATAAAACGAAAAGAAGGAGAGCTTTTGGCTATAAAAGAAGAAGAGAAGAGACGTTTAAGAGAAGAAGAAGTCGAAAGGCTAGAAGCGGAAGCAGAAGCTAGAAGGCTGGAAAAATTACGAGTAATAGGTCCAGCAGAAAGGTGGCAAAACATTATACAGAAACTCATTGAGAAAACTATAGCTGTTAAGAAAAGGATAAATAGAGCAGAACTATTAGATCAAGAAAAACCATTAAGGGAACTCGAAGCTCAACGTATTGAAAAAGAAAGGAGAATGCTCGAAATAATGAAAAATCAAAAGGCTATATTTAATGACACTGTTGCAATTCTTTTTCCCGAGGCAATAAAAAAAGAGGCAAAGGTTAAAAAGAGTTATTTATCTGATGATAAACAAAGTTTAAAAAAAGCATACATCAATGAATACGAAAATATAAAACAAGCGGCTTTAAAAACTATACATGAAAATCCGTACAGAGTCGCATTTTCTTGGGATAACACTTTAGGCGAAGGAAAAGAAAGGAAACAAACTCTTCATGCTCATCAGGAGTTTATTATGTTGCACAGAAATAGATTAAATTAAAAAAAATCCTCTGATATATTCAATTGTCTCCACGAACAAAAATTAAATATTTATTGTTTAAATTACAGTATATTATGTAAATTACATTCATATTTAAAGTAGGTATTTTGTAAGATTTTTGTCTGCATAGAATAATTTTAATTGTTTAAATCAGGATAGCTAATTGCATATGTTTAAAAGCATAACTTGGGTTAAATATAACTTATCAAGTATCTAGTATTTCATTTTTATCAATATATAATTTTTCATGTTATTTATTTTCGAGTATTTGCAAGAAAGTGGCGTGATTCTTGTGTTTCGCCACAAAGCAATGAATACAATGGCTCATGTGGCGGAGTCAACACTGGCAATTTCACTTTACCATTAAGGCAACATAATCCAGGCGTTTCTCCGGAAAACTTCAATGCACCACAATACTCGCAAACAACGTCCATTTGCCCAATGCAAACGCTAGGATGCAAGCTTTAATCATTGCTGCAATCGTATCGAAACGCTGCTCGATTCAAATCACCATATCTTGTTCTGCGTCGCAAATTATCTATTTGTTGCCTTCTGTTGTTCGCTCGACGATTCTGCATTGCCAACCGAGCTGTTTCACGGGCTGCTTCACTTTGCTCTCGTGATTGAGAAGCACGAAGTCGAGTCATACTATCGCGGCGCTGTTCACGTGCAATTTGTTGTTCTTCTTCAGTCCTTTCATTTGCAGTATTTTGTATTCTTCTTGCATTACGGCTTTGTCGGGAAAGATTCGATCGTCTTGGTCGCGGCATTATTAATTAAACTTCACTTCACTTCAATCCACTTCTTAATTATTTATTTCATAGAAATAGTTTTAATATTGATTTCTTACAAATATCAAATTGTGATCCATACGTCATTACATAGCTGTCATTTTACATCAATTACATAGCTGTCATTTGCGTTTTGTTATTCCAAGTCCGATTCTTTTTTGTTATACCACGTTTTATAGTGATTGACGTTTCATGTCAAGTCACACGGGAACGCTGTCGAACGGGATAAAAGTATCCTATGTCCGTCTCCTGGCTCTGAGCTACCTCCCTACCAATTTTCAGCCAAATCTGTTCTGCCGTTCTTGAGTTATAAGTGGTGTAACTAACACGACTTTCTTTAATATATATAGATCATAATTGTTATTCTTATAATAACTATATATATAACTAAAACTATACACTATATGAATATTAAAGTTCCGAAATAAGTATACAAAAACAAAGAAAGAAAACCAATCATAATGAAAATACAAGGGAATAATATAATAATAGAAACATTACAATAAAACTACTTTTATGGATTTTATCGCTGTTTACCTTATTAATTATCTAACTAGCCCTACATTTCAGAAGCCTTACATCAGACATGCGTAAGGACATCAATATAACAGAAACTATTAAGTAGAATCATGTAACTAATAGTAAAAATAGAAACTATTAAATAGAATCATGTAAATAATAAGTAAAATCACAGAAGATGTAACTTATACAACAATGCGTAAAAGCACCAGTGCGTCTCACAAAAAGGTTGACTCGGCTTAGATTAAGCGCTGTAAAATGGTTCCCATCATGGTTGAAGTCTTGTTATGGCGGTGGGGCTCAGTAGCCTGGGGTGATCCGAGACACCTTGGGCGAAGCCAATTGAGCCGAGGAGGTGGATGCTCTTTGTGTCCCTCTTATAGGACGATGAGACTAAAGAGCAGGGGGAGGAGGCGCTCTTTGTACCCCTCCAATAAGAAGAGGGGGCTAAGAGCTGTTGGAGGATCTTTTTATACGAAGAGGAGACAAAAGATCAAAAGTAGGTGGCGCTTTTGCGCATGTGGCAAGGAGAGAGGATGGGAACCTCACATCTTTGCATTGTCCCAAAGTTGGAGGGGTTGTCCTGTAGTGCGGGACGACACCATCTGTGGAGGTAGAGTCGGATTTTAGGGGGCTGACTAGCCGTCGAGGTGCGCTGATGATTTCTTCTTCCGGGGCGTCTCAACAAAGGACGGCACTGATTGCATTCACGGTGGTTTCTGTGGGTATTCGGCACTATGATGTGGCGCAATACACGACACGACCCCACCTAGGACCAGTGAAGGCGAGCAAATGCATTTTCCCGCGTCAATAAAAAAAGGCGCTATAAAACTCGTCTCGATAATAAACCACCTTTTTACAATAGGCTCTACGGATAATAGTTGTTGCAGTGTCTGCATAGAAGAAGAATAAACAGCAGGAAACGTGCTTCTGGAGACTACAGCAATGCAGTGGAACAGACGAGCAAGCAACCGTAGCATTTTGGTGACTAACGATACCCATAGAAATACGCATTGTGATAGAGATCCGATGCTCTCCTTTCCTCCTCCCCGCCAAAGGGTCACAACTATGGACATTCTCTTCTCTATCGAATATTCTCATATATTATTGTCACATACATAACAAATCCATGTGCTCTGTTGCTAAATAATTAGGGCGCGACACCCACGGGCTTTTATTGGGGATTACGGCTTAGCGAAACAAATAAAAAAAGTCACCTTCCATGTACACACAAACAATCTGGAGACAATTGATCGCTTTCGGAGGAGGACGAACACAAACACCGGGAAACGAGATTTTGATGTATGAGAAGGTTATCAGATCAGATAATAATGCGCGAGTAGTGTAAATATATAATACCTACGTACATACATACATATATACACTCTACGGTCACTGCGTGACAAAAATCGCACAGCCTAAACCACTGCACATATAAACTTGAACTTTGGTACAGAAGTTTTATGGCGTATGTACCAAGAAAAATTTTTCAGATATTCAATGGGTGAATTTATAATATGGAACTCTACCAAGTTACGCTACTACTACTTAACATGTCTATTACATTCTCAACTTGCGTGTTCTTCATGCACCGGTACTATTGCAGATTCAATAATAAATGAAGTATTCGTGGTTTTCTTTCTCATCACGGACACACATTGAGGATACAATACTACATGAGGTTACGACATACAGTATAAAATACACTTTAACTTACGACGTTGAGTTCTTCCATGCCGTCGTCACAGGTGAAGGCCGGCGCTGCGCATAACTTTCGCTTCATAGGGACTTAGGTGAATCTCTGGAGCGCGGATTAGGATATTTCTGAAACAAAATATAGGAAAACTGAAATATTATTTTTTATATAATCTATTTTACTATCTAATATTCTATTGTCTAATAATATCTATTTTACTTATAGCAACATTGTTCGTGTGCGTAACAATTTATTCCTGTTGAACGTCAGGCTTGATAGAACAAGGCAGCACAATTGAATTTTTATTTACCCTAAAGTTGACACGTGCTAAGGCACAAGGAGGATCAGATCACGCGGAGTGATTTATATCCTAAAACAAAATATTGTATGTGCAACGTCGCGGATGTTTCGTTTGTTGGGCTATTGATATTTGATGTCGTGGTTTATTTAAATGTTGACAGTAAAATTAGTTTTGTTATTTATTTATTTATAACATAGTTGGGCAAATTAAACATCCATGAACATCTACGCAATTACTATGCCAATGCGTCACCCTCATTTCCTCCTTCCCTGCAATGGGTCACTGGCTGTTCACAGACTGCACGAAACGCGAGACCGAAAATGTCACCTTACGCCGGTATCATGTGAGCAAGAGAATCCGTTCGTGTCTGCCCAATTCCAATCCAATGCATCATGGCATTACCTCTTTCAATAATTGTGATTTATTTTCTAAAGCAAATGTTTTCTATACAATGTCTCCGATATTTCATTTATTTGGTTTGCACATCTATTTAATGTCGAGGATTATTCAATGTTAACAGTAAAAAGTAGTTTTGTTATTTATTACCGCTAGAGGTACCGCACTGGTGGTGACGACCGAATTCCCTTACAATGCAGCACGGCACTACCTCTTATTAAGATGGACGCATTATGGGCATGAGCTCTTTTCGAACGAGCATAAATATAATTTGGTAATTCACTTCTTTAATAAGGTATACTATACTACGATAATTATAATTTCTAAAATGTATATTTTTCACTGTTTCCTACAAGAAAGTAAAAAGAGAGAAACTTAAAAGGACCGATTAAAAACTGTCTGTTTTAACTTATTAGTCATAATCACGAATTCAGTCTCATTGCAAAGCTTGTGAGAAAAAAAGAAATTTCTTACGAAGTCTCCGAGACAAAATAGACATTGCTCCTCGTGTCAGCAATTTTGCAATTCTTTATGATTATCGCTCCCTTCGTTTTTACTGCCAACATCCTAATTAATTTCTGATTGTATGTCTGTGTATTTAATTAAAGTATAATATTCACCACGACATCTCTAATCTATGTTGCTTTGTGATGTATTAATACAGTTACACAAATGTAATTTTTACAGTATGAGAAATCAAAGGTACAGAAAAAATAATTGCAAGAAAACTGATTAAAAATATTTACGTTCGATGTTTTGAAATAATATATTATTACTATATCTACGTGCCTGTGTCTGTACAAAGAGATTTTGTGGTCCCACAAGAGAATTACATAACGCTAATACACTTCTAATATGTATGTACTACGCTTGAAGTACATTTTTTGTAAAAAAGTTACCCAATGAATGATTCCTGCACTCCTGAACATTTTAACGATTCATCAGTCCCGATGAGTTCGTTTTACCGGTTCTTATTAGAGTTAGAGTTGAACGTAAGTAAAATAACAACATTCAAAAAGATATTTGTAAAATCCTATTTTGAATTATTGTCGATTGTGCGGATGAAACCACCTTACACATTTTCGCATTCGAAACAAAATTTAATCGTGTTGGAAAAACATAACTGTTGTGAATACCATTGGCTATTGATAGAAATGTGTTGGGGTACCAGCACTAAGTGTTCACGGAGCACAGAATATGCGGACCGTAAAATAGACTGAAGGTTCAATTTATTTACGTCTGACACAAAAATATTCTTTGTATCTCGCCGCTATTACAAAAGATAGCTTCGTTAGGATTTCTTGGACCGCCAAATAGAGATTGATACTAGTCTTAAAAATAAGTAAGTGTCTTTCATTGATTACGTAAGGATTTTGCGGGAGACACT
This sequence comes from Eumaeus atala, assembly GCA_017140195.1. Classification (NCBI taxonomy): domain Eukaryota; kingdom Metazoa; phylum Arthropoda; class Insecta; order Lepidoptera; family Lycaenidae; genus Eumaeus; species Eumaeus atala. The sequence continues at coordinate 284,278 of JAFELO010000083.1, forward strand.
ATTACATACCCTTACTTGGGGACGGGGGAAGCAAAATCATCTTTTATTATTTATTAATGAATGGCTTTTAAAGAAGCGTTTAATTGATTATTCTAATCTGATGTTGTATTCGGATAATAAATGAGTGATTTTTATCCTAATCTTATAACTATCTCATATACTTATAACTATCTATTACTCTCATATTGGCAAGCATCTCTTCCATCTGCGGGAAAGAGGGGGGCTGGTCGGACGCCTTATCGACGCCAAACCATATAAAATTGGGGGCCAGGCATTTATAACAATCTGACGAAACTGTATTGTGTTTCTCGTCACTTCCAAAGCATAAGTGCACATCGAGAAAAAGAGAATTATCACGATTGTAATGCAAAACTGATTATAATATATCACTAGCCGACCTGGCAAAGGGTGTCTTCCGGATTGGGTGAATAATCACTAGTCTATTACTTGGTCTAGTACTGTCATTTAGGGGTAAGAAAAGTAGCTAGCAGCAGATTCTCATACCTACTGAATATGCATATAAAATGTGGTAAAAAGCGGTAAGGCCGTCTAGGAGGAGAAAGTTATCTGAAATTGTGACTCGAGCATTTTATATACTTATAACAAATCGCTGAACACAGAGATTTATTCAATTTATTGATGGCATGTCAATAGTATATTATCAGCAAGAAAATGGCTTTTCAAACATAGGACTACAATCTTTGAAAAAAGTCTGACGGCTTTTAAAGGTCGACAGCTGTTCAATTGAGACGAAGACGATCTGTCTGTCGATGTCTGGAGGTGATAAGTGAAAAATATAAAAATAAGTGAAAAATATAAAAATAAGAAGGGATTTCATTTTTGGTTCGCAGTGTGTATAGATAGTTGGCTGTGTTCCAAGATCACTTAAGTGACGCTGCTGCTTAATACCACGAGATATATCTCCTACTCCTACCCGCGGATGTAGTGCTTTTTCACGAAAGAAGGAATTGTATTTTTGATGATTTCGGTCAAGGTGGTGTTAAGAGTCTTTGCAAAAGGCGTATTTGTTTAAGGAGATTAATGAGTATCAGGACAAAAAGAGAAACCGAGTGTGATTTGCTGACTTCTTAGACGGTCAAACTCACGCGGCCGTGTTTAATGCTGACACTTCTCTATCTATATTATATCTATGGCAACATTCCGTTTTACATGATTTTAGTCATCATATCTTCTGTACTGCATTTAAAGAGTAATCCCAAAATAAAATCGGTATTATTATCTTGAAACCACACTAGCAGCTAATAAGCTGATGCGCGTGTATCAACGCACGTCAACATCCGTACACCACCTAAGCCGATGCATTGCCCTCCGATGGACCATCCGCTACCAAACCGCAGGGAACGTGACACTGAATTTATTACTTTAAGGCGGATCATGCGAAATAAAGCTACTTCCCCGATCGTGTAGCCCCAATTCCAATGCAATGCAGCATGACACTACCTCTTTCTAAACTTATTACCTCTTACGTATATATGGTATGGGATTAATTATTATTCAAATAACACTAAAGAAGCTTCATAGTCTCTTAATGTGCTCTACTTAATAGTCTCTTAATGTGCTTTACTAACCCTGATAAGAACTCAGTAGGTAACGGTTATTTAAAGTATAGACGGGCAGACAATCTACCGGAGCTTTTTAAACGCCCTTGAACACCATCATATCAGGTGTCATGTAAGCGAGAGGTGCTGCCGCAGTCGTGCTCGCCCATTTACGCTGCAATGCAGCATGTCACTCATCATCATCATCATTATCAGCCCTTATCGGTCCACGGCTGGACATAGGCCTCTCGCAACGAACGCCACGACGACCGATCTCCTGCTACTCGCATCCATCCCGGTTCGGCTACTGCACGGAGATCGTCATCCCACCTGGTGAACGGTCAACCAACATGGTAGCATGGCACTGTCTTTTTCTATTATATAAGTTTTAAAATGTTACCCGCTGTTGGAAAGATTTTTGTACGAATGAATCATGCGAGATATAAAATTAAACAGTTAATAGACGTTAATTGTTTCAAATGTTTTTTTAGCAAAATTCCATTGTTTATATTGCACCTATAAATACATTTCAGACGTTATGCAAAACAGCTGGTGTATTATTCTTAGACTTGACATTTTGATAAATACGAGCAGACTTTGAATTAATTCTAATTAGTACGACAATGTTACGTCCATGCGACAATGTGACGATATTCAGCTTGATGATGATTCTGAACATATAGTTAAGGTTGTATATTACTTGAAGTACCCTATTGAGGCCAACCAGACTGAGCAGTAATTTCCTTGCGATGAATCAATACTCATTAGGGAATATACTATACATACAAATCAATAGTATAATCAAATTACTATACTATTGATTTGTATGAATAGTATATTCCTAGATTAGTAATTGGAATACACGAACTCGGCGCACTTAGAAAATTTTCTTGATTTAGAAAAGGTCATTGATATGAGGTACGAATTTAGACCACTGGAATGGAAGTCCGAAGTTCAAACCACTAGACCAGTGAGGCTCTTCGATTTTCCGATCGATCATTCAATTTTAAATACAATCTAGTAGCTCTGTTTTGAAAAATTTAATTATGAGATATATCAAAATCTATACAGCCGATATTCTTATAGCATAAGGGGCAAACAAGTAATCATAGGAATTGTTACGCAGATGCGTTGCCCTCCATTCATCCCCACAACGGACCACCGGCTACTACTAAATGTGTTTGGGTCGGGTCAGGTATTAAAAACACACTCAATGTATATTTTTTACGAGCGTGTGCGTGTGCGTGAGTACACGTACAACACATATTGCGGAATAGATTTATAGGACCTCAAATCGTAAATATAAGGTTAAAATCTGAATTGAAGTAACACACTTTCCAATATCGAGGACAAATTAATTAATGATTATTTAATAAAATCTAAAATAATTATTTACGTATGTGGAGGAGGCAAGGCAGGTTTATAACTTATCGGAGGAATGACTTATTCTGACTCTGTTTTTCCGGTACTAGGCGTGAGCTAAATATCGGAACTATTGTGTCAGTAGCGGCTACCGAAAGGTATCATTTAGGCGCATCTTTTGGTGTAAAAATTTTCTTCGTGCGGCGTCGGGTTGCGGAGATATTTGCATTTTCGTGATTCGGCACTTGTACTAAGAAAATCAGAAAGTCGTCTATATAGACTTGTCCTGGTCTGATCGTGCGATCCCGGGGCAGGGGTGTAGAGGCGACTTGCTTGTGGTGTCTTTTT
>JAFELO010000083.1:294644-304644 GCA_017140195.1 Eumaeus atala
AAGACAACGCATCGGCATGGTAATTATGTGGATGTTCTTGGGCATCGGTAATTGTAAAAAAGTCTCTGATTACCCGTTTGCTTATTCAATAAAACAAAGTTGGGTGTGGATAGTCGTAAAAAGTGTTACGCCAGAAGTCGCGGGTTTGAATCTCGCCTAAGCCATATATGTTTATCATAGTATAGAATATAGTATAGAAATTCTTAAATTTATAAAAAAAAGTTAATTTAAATATATTTCCGTTGCCTAGTGCCTGTTACTACAGGTACTGGTACTAGCACCACCATCGTTCAAACCTTGTGGTGGCGGTGCGGCTTAGTAGCCTGGGGTGAACCCAGGCGAAGCCAATTGAACCGAAGGGGGATCTTTGCACCCCTCTTATAAGAAGAGGGGGCTTCAAGATCAGGAGGACGAATCGTTCTCGGTGCCGCTCTTATAAGAAGAGGGGACCTAAGAGCGATAGGAGGTGGCGCTTCTGCGCACGGGGCAAGGGGCGAGGATGGGAACCTCACCCCATTGCACTGCCCCAAATTCGGCGGGGTTGTCCTGTAGTGCCGGGCAACCCCATCTGTCGAGGTGGAGTTGGTCCCTTAGGGGGCTGACTAGCCGTCGAGGTGCCCTGATGATTGTTATTCCGAGGAACCTCACCAAGGGCGGCAATGATGGCACTCGCGGTGGTTTTTGTGGGTATTCGGCACTTTCATGTGCCGCGAGTCCCACACACCACTGGACCCCACCCTGGGCCGGTGAAGGCGCGTAAATGCGTTTCCCCGCGTCACCAAAAAAAAAAAAAAAAAAAAATATACTGGTACTAGACCATTCCTGTTACTACACATGTTGCGGTTACCACAGGGCTACGCTAACATGGTGTTTAGATAGCCCACAGATGTTATCCTTATTATGATTATATTATACTAAGATAAAAGGTGGCTGTTGCGTTTGTTCATAATAAGTACATGTTTTTTTTTAACATTTACATTATTGCTAGGATTAGTACGTAATTTAACGGCTGCTAAATCTAGATCTTTATTGCTTCAGTATATCTATCTGTATTACTATAGGAATTAGTGATAGATATTTTGAGTATAACTAATACTCACGCCCCAAAGTTGAAATTGGTGCGCAAGTGTCGACGTACAATTGTATAGATTTTGAATCGTTACTAAAACCATCATATTATGCTGACCCTAAGTATCATACATTTTATTTATTATATGTATGCAATAAAATAATTTACTGGTAAATATATATTTGTTAAATTTCCAACAAATTATTTGGTCAAATATAACGCAATTAAAAACTATTGTGATACGTTTCAACTGGTGAGAAACACGCCAGCGGAACATGGGATTCCTCTGGTCGTGGTTTGCGTCGGCAGGAGAGCATGTTATGATGAAGCTACCGCTTAAAGTGATCTCCGAGGGTAACGAATAAATACCGCTGCAGTAGTAACATAAATAGAAAAATTACTTTAACACTTTTTGGTCTGACCCCGGATAAGAAGTCAGGACTTAATAATATGCTGCTACACATCTTTGTCACTAAATTACGAGGCGTCATTATTTCCCTCGTTGAGTAACAATATATTCCCTGGATACTTTTCAGAGGGAAACTATAACATGTAAGCAGAAATTCAATATTTTAATAGCATTCATGAAAATGAAAATAAATACTTACGAGAAGAATCGTCTATTTCTATCAGCTACTAAAAGTAACCATCATAAACTTGCAAACTATTAACAAAATGTACCAACAGAGGTTATATGGGTACTACATATTTACTTGCAGCTGTTATACTACTACACTATATATACATTTATTTACTTCTTTCTTATTTAATAACTTTATGTTCTTGTAGAGAAGTTGTACATAGGTACCGGAAAAGTGTGGCGAAATATATAACGCGAAATAGAGCATGACACGCACTCGTATTGATAGTCAGGGACTAACTGAATTATGTTATGAAAATTCATGCGCTGGGAATATAGACGTCGCTCACTAGGCAATATTTCATTCTGGGTAAAATAAAAGTTAACTTTTAAGGTGAACACGTTGGAATATTTTGGGAGTTTATTTGATAATAATTTATGATTAAGAGTAGATAGTTCATCTGATGATAAATAATGATACCTAATCATTAGAATAAGGATATGGGACACGCTTTATTCAGTACCATTAAACGTGCAGGCGGTTTTTGTAAAGGTTGTTTGACTTTTTACCATGACAGAGAAGGTATATATACAACAATAACAACAACATATATTCACGCCAGTTCCCTTATAGGGTGGGCAAAGTGAACGGAGAGCCATGGATTCACCTATTTTTTTAACGGGCATGGCCCGTCACACTTTCCCACGGCTGTTATTCCCCTGTCTCCAAGATCGACAGCGGCCACCACTTGTGACCCTTTGATATGATCGCAGGGAGCCCGAAGTAATGCTAAAACCTTCCTTGGCACCCGCAACGAATTTAACCAGAAGAAAATAGGAAGAGTAAGATGTTAATGGGTTTACCCATGATATGTGGTACACAGCTATTATAAGTTTGCCAATGTATACCAAAGATTTTTTACTTTTAGGATGATTTTTTACAGTAATCAGAATAAACAAAGTCATGCGAATTATTTTTATAAGAATCAGTATATTACTTATTTCCCTTCGTCATTACAAGCGTACGAGCGCAAGGACTCCTTTAATTTCAATCTACATCAATTACTTAGAGAGTATTTAACCTTTCTCCTTTGGAATTCCTCTTAATTGTATTATATGCCCTACAATCAAAAGAACAATTACAAAGGGTTATTTAATTAACAGAAATGAGGACAAAATCCTACTCATTTTGTTGCGTTAATTTGTTCAAGGTAAAGTTATTATATTAGTACATGTGTCACGCACAACTCTTCGGGTGTCGTTAAAAAAAAGCAAAACGAAAAGCCCCTATAATTGTCTGGGTATGTACTTGTACACGTGGGCGTATCGTAGTAAAATTTGGTTCTGTATCGTCGATATAAAACTGAAAACACTAAAGTACATACATTCTAATGTTTTACAATGTAATAAACTTTCATAAGCAAAGTTGTTCAAGTGTAATTAATAAACTACAAGATGGACTTGAAGAAAAAAAAGGCAAACATTCTATTTTGTTGGACTTTTTGACGACCGGCTGGCTCAGTTGGTAACGTGGCGATGAGGCCGCGTGTTACGCCAGAGGTCGCTGGTTCGAATCCCGCCTAGATCTTGAATGTTTATATATGTATTTCTGTAATAAATATCTTAAATATATAAACTTTCTTAAATTTATAAAAAATATTATATATGGTGCCGTAGCATAGTACACCTGTAACACAAGTCCTTACGGTAATTAACACAGGGCTAGGCTAACGTGGTGTAATAAGTCCACTATTATTATTATTATTATTATATTATATATGAAAATTTCATGAGATATTCGGTAATATTTCCCTTATATTATATCTTAATCCACAATAGCAAGAGATAGTTTTAGGTTTACGCGAAAGTTACTGGATACAGTAAAAGTACTTTTACGGATTTTATCGTAGTGTCTTTTATTATTTTAGCAGCAAATAAATAATCATAGCATTTGAACATTTGTGATCTCAGTCCACCCGTGACATGGTCGCTGTAAAGCTTCTGAAACGTCGGGTTATGAAATTATTATATAAACCGCGATATAATCCGTAAAAGTAGTTTTATTGTATTCAGTAACTTTGTTCGCAACGTGGTTTTCAAGAAACAAATAAATTTGGTATTCTCTTACCAGGCTCCTAATTAGATACTGTTTTTGTAACGTGTATATTTAATGATTGTACGAATATTCTTTACGGTATATCTTTTTACTGCATAAAAAGTGTTATGACTACTCAGTATAATTTCCTTGCCTTCAGATATCTTAGAAGTAGTAGAATTATCTTAAAGATGTACTTTTTATTAGATTTACTTAGTGAAAGTAAATGCCTGTATGCGTGTCGTAATGTCTACCACCATCATCATTGTCATCAGCCGGACGACGTCCAAATTTCGGAAGGAAAAGCAATAGAAGAAAGAAAGAAAGGAAATATACACTACTGTGAAAACAAGTAGTTACATAATAATATCTAGATACAAAGAATTGATAAAATAAAATTACAAACGATTGTGCACAATGGCGGTCTTATCGCTACAGTAGCGATTTCTACCAGACAATTCAGAATAAGGGTAATATACACTTATATTACAGAGTAGGATCATAACGGAAAGGAAAAGGAAGTAAAAATGACATATAAACACAAAACATAAATGAGAAATTTGATAGGTAGATACTACTCGTATTATTACAAATTTATGCAATTATAATAAATATCCATATAATAAATATAAATAAATAATAATTACACATATTACAGAAATAAATAAATTCATATGTACATAAACACATACATACATTTGTACATCATCAACATGTAAACGTGTAAACAGATGAAAATCCAGTAATTTTAAATTTGCATGTAAACTAAATATAATTAACTATTTATGACGTTATTAATGTAACATTCTTTAAGTAATCTCTTAAAACTATCTAGGCTTTTGGCATTCCTAATATTGACTGGTATGGAACGCCCACAACGTTAAAGATTTTAGTGTAAAAGAACAATCGTAAAGAGAAGTATGGTGGACAGGGATGCGAAGGGTGATTTTGTCATTAGAACGCATTGCCCTTTCAGAATAGCGTATACTAAAAATTGCTTAAGGTAATATTGATATCCTCTTATACTTTCCTATCCTAAAAGTATTGAAGTCAAGTAATTTATACAGAGTACGTATTGGAAAACTATTCCCAGCGTAAACAACAAATTATTGTCTATTGACGGCAATTCCGAGTGGTTCGAACAATCACAATACAACTTAATGGACCGTAGAATATGTACCGCATAATAGACGTGAACCAAGATTTATGTTAAAAATGTTAATGTTGAATAGAGAAAATCTGCAAAATGTTTCAATGTGAATATAAAACTTATAAGCATATTACGCCATTCCGTATAGCATCTGATTCTGCATTGGGCCGGCACGACCGGGAAGGCACCTCTTATGTACAGTATGATGTCGCCGCAAAAATAATACCATTTCGTGCAGTTTGTGAGTTTTCGATGATCCATTGGAGGGGATAAGGCAAGAAGCCAACACATCGGCATAACATTTATGCTGATACCTTATAATTTTCAATATTGGTTAATGATAGTCTCCGGCTGGTTATTTGTACTACGAAAAACTAATAAACTAACTATAGATACTACTACAGTATCTAATATCTAAGATATCTGACGCCAAAGAAATTATACTGAGTAGTCATAACACTTTTTATATAAATATACACGTTACATAAACAGTATCTAATTAAGAGCCTGCTAATAAAAGTTAAGAGAGTAATAATAATAATCATAAAACTTTGCGAAGTTGCTGATACGAGTCTTTTTGCTCAAAGTAAGAGAGTACCAAATTTATTTATTTCTTTCAAACCATGTTACGAACAAAGCTACTAAATACAATAAACCTGCTTTTACGGATTATATCGCGGTTTATATAATAATTTCATAACCCGACGTTTCATACGCCATATAGCGACCATGGTCACGGGTGGACTGAGGTCACAAATGTTCAAATGTCACGAGTTATTAAAAGCGCGAACTATGATTATTTATTTGCTAGTTGAATAATTAAAGAAACCGCGATAAAATCCGTAAAATTAGTCTTACTGTATTCAGTAACTTTCACGTAAACCTAAAACTATCTCTTGCTATTGTGGACTAAGATATATGATAAGGAAAATACAACCGAATATCTCGTGAAATTTTCATATAAAAGTCCAACAAAATAAAATTTTGATGTTTATCTTCAAGTGCATCTTGTATTTTGTTAATTACACTTGAACAACTTTGCTTATGAAAGTTTATTATATTGGAAACATTAGAATGTATGTACTTTAGTGTTTTCAGTTTTATATCGAAGATAAAGAACCAAATTTTACTACAATACGCCCACGTGTACAAGTACATACCCAGACAATTATATGGGCCTTTCGTTTTGCCTTTTATAACGAAACCCGAAGAGTTGAGCGTAACATATGTACTGAGAAAATAAATTTACCTTAAGCAAATTAACGCAACAAAATGTGTAGGATTTTGTTCACATTTTTGTGAATTAACTAACCCTTTGTGAACTGTTCTCTTGATTGCAGGGCATACAATACAATGACAGACGTGTCTTGACGCGAACGGAATACCAAAAGAGAAATGTCAAATACTCCCTAAGTAATTTATATTACAAGCCTTTGCGCTCGTGCGCTTGTAATGAAGAGGAGAAATAAGTAATATTCTAATTCTTATGAAAAGCATTCGCATTATTTTCTTTCTTCTCACTTACAGTTAAAAGTGATCCTAAAAGTTACTGTAGTCTTTGGTATACATAAGCAAACTTGAAATAACTTTGTACCACATACCATGGGTAAATCCATTAACTTCCTACTCCTCATATTTTCTTCTGGATAAATTCGCTGCGGGTCCCAAGGCAGTTTTTAGCATTATCTCGGGCTCCCTGCGGTCATATCGAAGGACCGCAGTGATCCTGGAAATATCCTTATATAGCAAAAGTGCCATAGGAATTGAGTTCTTCAGTTCGTATTGTAAACACTCATTGGGCCTTGGGGGTGGGGGGAGGTGAAGAGGAGGGCGACACACCGGCATAATTATGCTGATGTTCATGGGCGTCGGTAGTCGTTGAAAGGCGCCGATTTCTCGTTCGTCCCCTATACTAAAAAAAATAATTGAAGGATTCAAATGATTCCAAATTTCTAGGATTTATAATCAGTTCGATCCTCTAGTTTTGCAGCTAATCTTAGATATACCATAGCTAACTATTAGGCAGATTGTGATAATTATAGCATCACAAAGCGTTTTACTGTATAATGAATAAATCTTTCAGGTATTAAAATAATATCTTCAAGTAAAACCATAAATCCATTCCTATGTAACTTCCAAAATAATTGTAGATTCTATTTAGAAAAGACATAAACATTATGTCAGCTACGTAAAGATAACATGGATGGAGTAGGGAAGCGAGCTTAAGACGCAGCCGTCTAAGTTCATAGGGACAGCAAATGTAATATACTCTCTGTCTCTCTTTTTCATTAACTTCCCTCCGCGGAATGCACATGCGAAATAATAAGTTAGTAATGTATTATCATCTTTCTACTCTATTCACCAATACGTCCCTTCTCTATCTATATTTTCTCTACGGTCATTATGAGGAAAGTCAGATGCCCACAACTGAAAACAATATAGTTTAAATAAAACATGTAAAAAATTTGAAACTGCAAATAGCCTGTTACTTTAAAATAGCCTGTTAGTTGAAGAATCAGCTAAATTGAGTTGCAAAAAAGGATCAAACAGATGATAAAGTAATCCCCTTTATCAGCGTATCCGATTTTGATTTTAAATAAGGTAGCAATAGTATTCCTACATTTACTCCATAAAGATACGAACCAAGCAATAGTCACTTAAAGAAGAGCACTAACCCTAATGCTAGAAGATAATGTCTGTGAGCTAGTAACAGTGTTAAAATATTACCCATTGCGCACTAGAGTCATAATATTTATACAGTATGAGTTATGTGAGATGTAAAGTGAAACAGGAATAGACGTTGATGTTTTAAATCTGTTGTTTTTAGCTAAACTCCATTGTTTATGCTCTACCTATAAATCAATTTCAGACGTATTGTATGGCAGCTAGTGTGATATTTATGTTTTGCGTTTGGACAAAACAGTTGGCTATCAGTATATTAAACATCATCATCATCACCGTTATCTGTCCTTATCGGTCCACTGCTGGCTTCAATGAAGGCAAAGACGACCTATCTCCTGCTACTCGCATCGCATCCATCCAGGACCGTCTATTGTGGCGCCGGTCCCAAATCTAATCTGCGATTGCAAATCCGCCTGCTCAACATGGCATTTACGAGCACCTACCTTATATTAAATATCTTTCTATACATTTATTTGCATCATATTGCTTCTTACATACAGTTTAAAACATTCTTCAAGTTTTTATTGTACTGTCGTGATATTTGAAAGTCTATGTTTTAAAGGCGCTTTAGCGCTCCTGCGCCCCCAACCTCTGTGCCCGCAGTTTGCTAGGCGCCATGTTTTCCTTATATTTGCCATGCAGGTAGAGTCTTTGACATTGAAATGAAAAAATAAATTAATAATCGAATAATTTTACTCATACAAATAATTTTTTATAAGATGTTAGCCATCTAGTACTGTGAGGTTGCTTGAATTTTATAAATGACACTGTTTAAGTAGTAAAATCACATAAAAATAAATACAGTATAATTGGGAACATCGGTTCTAGGAAGTTGATTAAACTACTTAGCAAAACAGTTTTAGTACAACAACTTATTTACTTCTCACCTCCGCAGTTATATGTTACAAAGAAATTTTATAGGCTGAGGTAAACGATTTTACTATCAGTTCTTGCGAATCGTAAAAGATCCGTGTTGCTTGTAAACTGTTATTGTATTTATAGCTACGGCTGTATGTGAGTGATCTGGTTAACCGAAGAAGTGTTTTTATCTTTTCTTCTAGCTGAAAGAAGACGTGCAGCCGCCTTATCTGTTTTGAGATTGGGAATAAAAGAGAATATTATGTATGAGCCATAATAATATTATGTGGTTAGTAGGTGTGTACTAACGTAGATACATCCCAATAACTCATGATGGTACTCTCGTGGTACCGTAGGTAGAAAGCTATTATTCGACATTCGAGTTCGGATGTTAAGTGATAACACAAACGATAAAGAATAGAACTGTGAATATGATTTGAGATCTTAAGAGAGAGATAGAGGTTGAAATCAAATACGCGGACCCATAAAGATGTTGTCCTCATAATGTCCTAGCAGAGATTCGACAACAGAAATCACCACTATGGAGACCATCAGTGTAGGAGATATAAAATTATTATAAAAATGTTCTGTGTATTCCGTCACTCTCCTATCTGAATGAGAGGGCAATCCGGCACGATCGGAAAAAATCAGGCGCAGGACCGACTACTTAACATATTTTGCGAGGCACCGGAGTGTGATCACCGCTATTTCTCTGACTTGTTATCACAAATCGATTAATTTTAATAACACTTTTTGTTCGAACTTGAAACCTCTTGTCTGTGATCGTATATGCTTACCACTAGACCACGATCACAGATGGCTGCTGAACGGCCGCGACTTACCGACAATGTACATTAAGTGACGTGATGTGATTGTTAAAATAAGAATAAATTATCAATTTTTTTCTTCGACAAATTACAATGTACTTAATACGTAAACAGTGTTGCTTGCTGAGAAACATCCGTGGAAGACTGGAACCCAAACTAGATTAAGATTTGTACCTTTTATACTGACTACATCAATGTTGATAGCTGTTATTCAGCTATTGTTCAGCAGTTATATCTGTCATCTGATTTGTGATATAGGTTACAAGGAAACCTGTTTCCGAGAACAGTGCCCTGTTAATATAATATTTTTAATAAAAGGAAGGGATACAAAAATACATATAATTTTGCATGTGTTATCATTTTAACTTCACCCTATCAAGTTTAATAGTTTAATAGTAAATAGTACATTATATAATGTACCGAGATACATATATATATATATACATATACCGAGATACATATATGTATATTTTAAAAGACAGTGAGATGATGGCAATTTATAATTTCGTGACTTTGTTCCTAAAATGCAAGTATTACACAAGTAGCAAGTCAAGTACGGTGACAGTTATGCAACTGAAACAAAAGCTTCTATTCCTACAGGAGCTCAATAGCTTCTAGAAAACTTCTATGCCGATGTTTGAGAAACAAGACTAACAACGAAAATTTATTGAGTACCGCGTTTTCGTCGCAGTATATAAGCTGTGCTTTGTTATACAATTATATTATTTTTGTCAATTTC
>JAFELO010000083.1:306464-339126 GCA_017140195.1 Eumaeus atala
CACGCACGCACACGCACGCACACGCACGCACACACACACACACACACACACACACACAACACACACACTCCGTTAGATAGTGAGTAAATTTAAGATATTAATATATTCCACAGATCCCAAATATCAAAACACAAACACATCAATCAGCCTATCTATACATTGTCTGTTAAAGTTAACATTCAGAGAATTTGCTTTTCATCAGCAGACTGATTCCCAGCTACTGGAATACGCTCGCGTCAAGCTTGACATTTAATTATTCCTTTCCCTGGAATCTGATTCGTAGCATTGAATACGACTCAAATATACAATAAAGTATGAAGAATTTATTTTTAAACTTCTTTCTTTTTCTTTTCACTTTGAAATGAATCTATACGCCTTTAAGCGTGTCTATCCATTTGGCGAGGTAATTTTTTTTTAAAGTTAACTTAGTATAAAGGTTTTCAATGATTAAACCAATTGAAATTCTATTAATTATATCAATGTTTAATTTCGTTAATTTCGAATAAGGTCGAACACCTATTTTTAGATATACAGGTTTTTGATGACTGGAACAAAATCTCTAATTCAATTTCCCCCGCTTTCATTAATCTCTTCATACAAACACACCGGTTGCGAATTATATAATTTGTTACTTTTAAATAAAATTTATGTGTTTTATTTCACTGATTGATTCAAAAAAACTACTTCGAACTTTTTCCTAAAAGTAATGTCAACGACGACAAACCATCTTAAAGTTGATTATTTCATACAAGGAAAGCTTTTTATTAACAATATCTCTAGAATGTAATAACCAAATTTGATCTGGTTTGCCGCAGTCGATGTTATTTAAACGAAATTAGTTCATAAGGTTTGTATAGAGTTTTAGAATAAAAGGGTTTTTCTACAACTTATTCGTGTCCATGCTTATAAGTAACAGTAACATGGATAAAAATTACTACTACTAAAAAGTTCATTGTAAGAGGCCTATGTTCAGCCCCTGCTGGCCTATGGTCAGTGGCTGGATTATCAGCCCATCATTATCAGTTCTTATCAGTCAGTGGACTGATAAGAACTGATAATGATGATGATCTTTTTCTTAAGCTTTTCTAAATGTATTTTATAACAAGAAGCAGTACTAAAATAATTTCTATACACGAACATAGCAATGTGAATGACTTATGATGTGCTTTGTGTCTCCATAAGAAATACAACAAAAAAGATGTGTGTGTCACACAAGAAAAGCTTCACCTAAACAAAATGAATAAGTTCGTCGATACTACTGGAGAACACATAACTTAATATAAACTTGTCTCGATAAGTCGTAACCTCCTCATGGTTCATGTGCTCCTGATATTTCACGGGACTTGGTACGGCGTTAGTATGGGCTAATGCAAATGCTGCAATGTAACCGAATTGGGCCGGCCACGGCCGAGAACGCTGCTCCTAATAATCAGTAAGTATATTAATAATATCATGTCCATGATCGGGATACAACCTTGCCATCTGCAGGAAAGGAGGGGTGTCTGTCCTATCGATCACATTCTCACAAAGACTGCCGCCCAAAATATTTTAAAGTAACCGATAAAGCTGTACTGGATACTTAAGTATTAAAAAATTGCTACCCTCCTTCACCTCGTCCGTCTCCACTAAGTATGGAAATCGGTATGTGTCCAAGCACTGGACGGATAAGGAAAGCGATAATTTATAACAATAGTTTTCCGAGCTGAACTTATGCTGTGGAAGCGACTGGAGGCCCGATACAGCTTTATCGGATTGCTTTGTCATATCTGTGGACTCACACTACGTGTTACTATATTTGTAGCAATCTGCAAAATATCGCCAGGAGTTTTGTTGCAGGCACTTGTACAAACTATACATTTAATATACAGAGCTAGTGTGCCTATGACGTACACTGGAGTGATGGCTAATAATTACATCCTGTTTAGTACGGCCCATTGGGGGTCAGGTGAGAAGGAGGGCATAGTAGTTGGGCTGATGTTTATGGGCATCGGTAGTCGTAGAAAGGTAATTTTTTTTTTCCCCTATACTATAAAAAATATATAGCGATAGAAATTATAAAACAAAGCCCTCAAGAGCTGTCTGTTTGCATGTGATGTATTTTCTCAAAATCTAATGAACTCATTTTTATCATAGTTCGCGGTAGTGCAGGCACATTCCCAAGGAAACTCTTATTGTATATAATTCGATAACTTATCAATGCGGCCCCTGTTTATACACAGGCGAAGCCGGGGCGGATCGATAGTAATATTATAAAATACTCAATCTAGGTATAGTTGTTACTGAGTCTGAACAACATTAGAACAGATATACTATATGAAATGTGACACAAATACACAAATATAGATTACGAAACAGAATAACACAAAGCAGTTGAATAACCCTTTGAATAGAATTTTGTTTGTTTTAATGGGAAGCCTGGTCTGTATATATTATACACACACGCACGCATGCACACATGCACGCACGCACACATATACAAGATCCTTTATTACGCCCCGAATAGTTTGTGCATAATCCATATTTGCCGTGTCTTGCAAAATGCCACCTGTTCATTAATCCCTACATTATTGTTGCTTAACTTGTTAAAAGAAACTGTCACTAGCAGATCATCCACATCATCAACCGGGCGATGTCCACTACTGGACATAAGCTTCCACAGAGCGCCACAGGTCACGGCCACGAGCCACTTGCATCCAGCGGCTCCCCGCCACCTGAACCAAGTCGACAGTCCACTGGGTAGGAGGCCGTCCCACACTCCGTCTTCCGGTGTGGGGCCGCCACTCATCTTCTTTCCTTTTTCACTAGCAAATACTTCTTCGTATATTTGAAGAGTTTCATTATAACACAAGGAAGTTAATACAATAGCACAGACAATACAATGAGAATACGGTTTTTCTTAATAAAATATTCGAATAAACACAGAGTTGAGTGTACTCATATACATGAGATTGTTTCTGTCAATATGGCGCGCAAAGGCCTTATAGTATTCAGTAGCCCCTTAGAATGCTCCATCTCACAGCAGATAACCATTAACTGCTATGAACATTTAAATATTCTCTAGTGAGCGGTAGTGTCATGCTGCATTGGAGGCGATTTGGCCAAACGCGACTGCCAGTACTCTTCGCTCATATGACAACGGCGTAAAGTGACATGTACATTGTCGTGTTTTGCCCAGTATGTTAGTATCCGGTAGCCCATTGGAGTCAGGAGGGAAGTAGGGAGACAAATATGCATATTATTTGTGTGGATGTTTAAGGGCGTTGGTTAGTCATCAAAATGTTCCGGCTTATACTATAAAAACATAACTACTACTACTACTCGTTGCTATAAAAGCGTTAAACAGCTAAATCACTAGTTCTATCCATATAAATTACCTGCACTGCAATTTGTTAATGGAATTCTCAATTAATTTGCCATTCGGTTTTCGCGTGTTGAATATCATTCGGCATTAGCAGGAACAATGTATAGCGTTTCTATGAACGCTATACAGATCTATGTGTGTCACACTATTTATGGCTTAAGTTTATTAGTTAGCTGACGCAGCTATGCGGCGCGTAGCCCTATTGCTGCGTATTGTGTGAACAAAAATCGTGGAACTCGCGTCGTCATCACGCTGTTCGCAAACGTTTCCCTCGAGCTGTACGTTTATAATATATGTTTATGATATATTCGTATGAGTACTTTTTGGATAAAAATATTGAAATCATTTTTAGGGGCATTCAACAATTTTTGGGTGAACAATCCTTTTTTTCTAAAGGGTTCTTTTTTGCCACTTTTGTAGGGAATATCTCCTAAATTATTGGAATAATCATTTTCTCCGCAGACCTCTATAACGTAACTTTAGGAAGAACTTATCTTATATAACCTATATGGCATGCACTCCCGAATTTATCTCGTCTTCCAAACTTCGGCCATTCAGAACCCTGTAGTCTCTTAGTAAAATTACACCCATTACGATCGTACAGACATACGTAAAACTTTTCCCGAGATTATCCCAATGCAGCCCGTGATCCCAATTCACCCCCGTTTTGCCGGTATGTTTGTAACTCAGTACTCATTTATGAAGGGACTAGTACGTATGGATGCAATATGGCACAAATAGATTACAATCTAGATTTTTTTTTTCAGTTTATAAAAGGGACTTGTCGACCAGGAGCAACATATTGTCATGTCCAGGGAGGTACGATGTGAGCAGGACACATGGTGCCATCTTCGGTACATCTTGGGTGTCGTGATTCGTGGTTTGTGATTAGCCGGTGGCTCGGTGGCAGTGGGACAGGAGGCGAAAAAGAGGGCAACTCGTTGGCATAGTAATTATGCTAATGTTTATGGGTGTCATTAGTAAAAAGGCTCCGACTTCTCGTTTGCCCCGGTGGGATAAGTCGGGAAATTATGGATAGAATAAAAATAATTACTGCCGAATAGAAAAAAATACAAAAAATATGACTAATGAAGATGTTCACATTCTTATCGCTAATTCAATTAATGTGGTGTATACAACAAACAAACAAAGCATCGATACTGGATCGGCCACAATAGAATAACATAATTTTACTCTTTATCCCAATAACGATTATCCCGAAAATATCTTGGGATGCATTTAACGCGGGTGAAATCGCGAGCACAGTTAGTTTGTAAATATACTTACAATATTTACCAGCCATTATATATGTACCTAAATACTTCACAAAACTTTCACGCACACTTATTTATTTCTATTTCATTTAATAGTCTCTGACTTGTTTGTACGTGCTTAGCTTATCGAAGTGTTCAACTAGATGTATTTTGAACAATAACCGACATGTTCTCGTATTGAAAGTCAAAGACCAACTGAATTTTGTTCTGTAATTCCTCCCGCCTGTAATATGATTGCCGCGCACGTGCAACTAGGTAGTGCCATGCTGTATTGCAGCTGATTTGGGTAGACACGACTGATGAGTCTTTCTTACATAATTTATGATGCCACCTTATATGCTACTTGGTGTGGGGTCCATGTAATAAAATAAAAATATGATATAAATTTCTGTTTTGGCGCTTTCTTATATACTCGCTAGTATCATAAAGATACTACGCCCCTTGTAAGTTTTGTGCAAAGTCTATTGTAAAAATAACAATCTTTCTATGTACGAATGTAATGTTGCTTTCTACCAGTCGGAGCCCACACCATACAAAAAAAAACTTTCGTCTTTATAATACAAGTACCTATAGATAGAGTTCAGAAAGCCCGATTTACCTGTGGATTATTTTATATTAGTGATGAATTGGCGGCAAATTTTTGTGTAAATATCGCCGGAGGTTTTGGAATCCTTTCTGTGAAAGTGTGACAATATTACGGCCGACATCACAAGCCAGTGCTGTGAGAGGGAGATTCCTTCCTAGTCGTGCCAGTGCAATCTACTGATACACTTAGTCTAGGTATAAAAAAGATGATTCTTTATGGTGTCATTTCGGAAAAACTGAGGAACATTTTTTTCATTGAGTTTTTTGATAATGCAGGGGCATGAGCAGTGGGGTCTGCAAACAGCTGCAACACCAGATGAGACACAGTTGCGTTGCCAGGCTTTGAGGTGAGAGATGAAGACGCCTCAAGGAAAGTCCGTGAATGCGAAAGTATGGATGTTTGTTACGCAATGATTCAAAAATTATTGAACGGATTTTGATGAAAATTGGCAAAGTTGTAGCTAATGTATAACAAAAACATTAAAGCTATATGAGTGTTAACTTCTACAAGTAGTCTTGTCTGTAAATCACGTGGACAAAATCGTTGAAAACAACTAATAATTAAAATCTTACAAAGAAAATTTTGCTAATTATGTGATGTACAAAATCATTAAACATTGTCTTAAACAATTATGTTTGAAGATAATGTTTTTAATCTACTATAGACGCATATCTAGCAGGCTATATTAAAAGCAGCAAATGAGACACCCTTAGAATAACTGATGTCTTAAATTTACTCGAACTAAATCAATGAAGAAGATGGCTGGGTTCTTTGTTCTCTCTTTTTCGGACCCAATGACAAACATAGTCAAAATAAAAACTGAACATTACGCCTACAAGTAGCAAGATAAAATAAATACTGTTTATGTTAACGGGAACAACTAAGTAAATGTTATATAATTATTTGTGTATTATTTTATAGTAAAGGGGGCAAACGAGGAATCGGAGCCTTTTAACGTCTACCGGAGCCCATGAACATCAGCATAATTATGCCGATGCGTTGCCCTCCTCTCCACCCCTCCATGGGCTACTGGCTACTCACAAGCCGCACGAGGCGCGACACCATAGGTGTCACTTTTTTAATAATTGTGCGAGATGCAACCTCCCCGGTCGCACCGGCCCAATTCGGCCGAATGTAGTGCCATGCACCATGCATGGCACTACCTTGTCCTATGTGGTCCATGGTCTCGACTTATGACACCTCATTACACCCGTGACCATGGTTGCTGTATTTCTGAAATGTCAGGATACTCAAATAATTTAATAAACCGCGACATAATCCGTAAAAGTACCTTTATAACTAGTTAACTTTTCTGCATGCTCGCACAAGCAATGTTCGTTTTGGGTAAATACATGTAAAATTTTGTGTTAACAGCCTTTTTCTTTGGCAAATGTTAGTAAGCCTATTAAAAATGCCTTCTAATATTTAAGCTGCCCGTGTAACTTTCATACAGTTAATTTTAATTAACTGTATTTATTTCATTTTATGCGTAGATATACCAAACCAATAAAACAATATTTACTTTTAATTAATAATTACTTCAAGGTTAACCTTTTTTAACTATATTCAAGGTATGATTCAGTCATACTTTCAACTTACATATAAAAAATCTCAGGATGGATTAATAATAAGCCGAACAGGGTGGTGAAAAGTGTTTCGCACCAATAACTGGCTAATCCTTTCGTAAAGTATACCTGGGCACTTGCCACTGACTACCAAGATGGAACTCCATGTGGTTTTAATCTGTTCGAGGCCGACATTACAATTTCCGCTGAGATGGTAACCGAGGGGGTTTCCACACGTTAAAAAAAGAGTACAGATAGTCCAATCTATTAAAATTTAAATTAAAAAAAAAATTAAATTGTGTAATTTTTTTAACAAGTGAAGTGGACTGATCTTATACATAGAGGAAAATATTGCTGTATACATTTTCGTGATATTACTTTCTACTTACTTTCTACTCATTATCAGTCACGACCAATAATATACCAAGGTAAATAATTTCATACTGAACTGTCGTTCTAAAGAGTCCTTGATTGTACGTAAACATGTATTTGTGTGGTGTCTTGAAGTCAACTTACGCGCATGATTTTAAGTTGTCTCTACATTATATTTAAAGAGCAGATATTATTTGTCAGAAGTGCATTTACAATGTATCATACTCTTTGGCGGCTTACGTGCATATTTGGGAACTGTTTGATGAATTTCAAATGAAGCGGTTCTATGTATGTTTCGGTCAGTATCTAGTGATGTAGGAAATAGGTAAGTGCGTAGTATGAACATATTCATTTCAGCTGTCCATCGTCTATGCGTTTGGGAAGCCGTCAAGGTGGGTGCAAGATCTATGTCAAGGTTGACATCATGCACAGCATCGTCTTGGGGGATAATAGATGATGAAGAAGACGTCCGTCGCGTAATGTATGATGGATGAGATGAGAGTGAAGATGAAAATAATGATACATGATCGTCTTCAAATATCTTAGATATTTCATCGTTCCATACATTCGACCGGAGATTACCTCGCGGTCCGAATTGCTCCGCTTATTTGCGTTTGCATAGCGTGATTTAAATCTGTAGCAGTAATACACTGAGCAGTCATATTCGCAATGATGTCCACTCAGAATACGAGGGACTGCCTGGGTCGTTAGACTTAGGGCGGGATCCTCCATCGCATATAGCTCCGGTATCCGCCTGGTGTATTTTTCTATTTCTTGGATGCACATCATTTGGAAGGGTATATTATATATTATATTATATTATTCAAGTATCATTAATATATTACTTTAACACATAAGCTGTATACAAATTACTTTACAAAGTAAGATCTGTGTCAAGCGACTATACGACTTACGTTCTTTACTTTAATGTTACCTCGTAAAAGGGAATTTGTACGTACTTTGTAAGTGTTGGTACATTTTCGCAACATACATGACATTTTATTTACCTTTTTATTATTCAGATAGAAACAGATACTCTTCGTTAACTTTTGTCTGTATGCAAAATGCGAATAACCGGTATACCAAGAGGATTTATCATTATTTTAGCAGCACAAACGAGCAGATGGAGTTTTTTAATAACTGACTTTTAGTGCCGGCACAACTACGCTCCAGCCAGGCATTAACCATTACTAAATACATATTTTTCATTTTTAAAGTCGGTTAAAAAGCACATGATACCTTAAACAACTAATGTGAGGGAATCTCAATAGTGACTGATTTGGACTGGACAAGTCTCCAATGAAATGTTATAATTAAGCACTAGTACCGGCAAAAGCATGATGAAGAACCTTAAAAGGGGGAGAAATGGAAGGCTTATATGATAACACATTGTACGCCCGTCACTCTGTTTATTTGACAAAGCCCTAGTTTTATGACATGTGGAAGGTTCATGTTGAAATGTTTCAGCATCGACTTCAAGGATATGTATTTTTTTAAATTATAATGAGAGATAAAATATTGAATTCAGTTTATTTTTAACTTTTGGTGCGGTGTTTTGAAGTCGTTTTGATTTTTATGTCATGCTTTCAAATGGGTGCAATTTCTATGTGAATTAATCCAGTATAAATACAGAGTATCTGCTGTAATTCGTACAGTTCCCTATACTGTCGTTCAGCTCCAGCATCAGATCAGCTCCAAGTCTTCACTAACCTGTAGTGCTTTAAAATACTTAATGAATAATTAACATACGTACTCGTTCCCCTAGATTTCTGTGGGACTACTGGTGTGGTGATAATCCTCAAAATCGGTTCTACCAAAAACGACAAAGTTATCTGCGAACACACATAAAAAAGAAACATGTATACGAATTGAGTATATTTATATCCTACTTCGACAAAAAGGAGGTCTTTTTCCAAGTCTGTTACAAAATTGGTTATAAATGAGAATATTGGAAATTTGGTCAAAATCACTAGAATATCATAGAATCATTTTCTATGCGACGACAAATATAAGTTGGTCAACTTTTACAAGTTGTCATGCTCTGAGCTCTCATTGAATCGGAACTCTCGGCATGCGTGTCCGACTTGCCCTTGACTACTATTTATCTGAGTGTATTTGATCCTTAATATCAAAGTACCTATCATTGGAGGTAATAAATCACTGAGTAAAAGTTGAAGTCTTACGCCAGGCTCTTCTGGGGTTCCGAGCCGTAATTTTATTCCTTATGGTAAAATATCTAACGTTTCCTATGAAGCACGAACTTTTACACTAAAGTATTATTTACGTGAGCTGTATTCACGAGCTAGGCTCTATGAAGACGTGATTTGATATCGTGAATAGCTAACGCAATCTATTCTTTAATTTATTGACATCCTTTATAAGAATACCCAAAATATAAGGCCATTTTATTGTCTGCCTGTTATATGAAAATATGGGTTTGGCCCCCGATTGATTAAATAAATGCCTACCGTACTGACTTTGTTTATACGAATAATCGAACATGAATGTTTATCTGCCTGATAGGCTCAAATATATGATAAATATTTTCAAAATAGTATTTTGACTTGAAAATATTTTATGCTCCTTTGTTTCTGGTTGCCAATATCCAAAGGAAACCATTTATTATTCACGATTAAAAGAATTAAATGTTCTAATAATCTGATTTTTGTCCCTTCTATTAAAATCCTTTCAGTAATCTTTGTGTGAAGTGTTAACAGACATATGTACCAACTTTCTCATCTACATCATAAATAGTATTAGAAAACAAACGGCAATAATGAAGAGAGGTTCACCTAATATATTTATTTACTTGTATTTTGTTGGGCACCTATATAGTATATCGAGAATAAATCTACTCTGAAATTCAGATGTGCGACAAGTGAGTTTTCTATTCATTTGGTACCCAGTACGATATTAAAATATCATGTCTTGTGGGACAATACTTTCCATTGTCCCTTTAAAAATGATATTTTTTATATTTACACGTAGGTTAGACAGATCATTTTATTGTGGTTGATAATGTAGCTTAATATGTATTTATCATAACAGTCTCGTAGTCTAATGGTCAGCAAGTTGTGCCATAGATCTCCAAGAGGGACTTCGGTCGGGGAGTTGGCGGTTTGTCGGAAGTGGAGAGCACGATAATCCAACACCTGATTGGTCACCGGACTTGTGGGACTGCCATCCCGTCGGAGTAGGGTCTCGATTGACAATGACATATCGTGCGCAGTTAGCTAGTCTCTACAGAGATGGCTGTTGTAGATGCAATAGGGATAGGCCTGTTCATGTTTCGATAGTTCGACTAATTTTGCATTCAATAATGCTTATTAGGCTCTATGTTTTTGAAGAAAATAATTATATAACAAAATTGCTGAACGTGAAATGTTTTTAAACTTATCATTATATTCATTGTTATAAAAGTTTTTTTAAATCTTTATTTATAGGCCATATATCGTAAAGAGAGATTGCTACATTCGTTAAGCTTCAATTTACTTTGGGTCGTTTATCTTTTCTGAAACGCCAGAATTGTATCATTATCATCCGGATAACGTCAACAGCTGGTCATTGAAGCGGGTAGGCCTTAAGGGTGTTTTAGGACTCTACACTACCGCCTAAAAAGCTCTGGGAGTGTCTTCGATGGTACTGGTGGATGGTCTCGTATCTGTCTACAACAGGTCAACCAAAATTTTTTGTACAAGTAATTTACCATAATACCAAGATTAATTGGTCTAAATATGAATAATCGTGGCTAGGCAAATATGTGAACAGATACTAATATTTGTACAGTTCCCTTGTATATTCATGACAATTTTCACAAGGGAGATGTTATACCGAACTCACATATGTTATACTCAACATAAGCCGGTAAATTAGTGCGTAATGTTTATTTGTTTGTATACTCCTTGCGATACGCCCCGGTTTTGTTCGTGAATACAGCGGCCGGATTGTTACTAAACTATGAAATGAAATCTTCCTCGCGATTCGCTATATCCACTGTTTATAACCGGATGATAGTCCGTCTGTAGACTTTAAGAAAATCGATCATATACCAATTTTGGGGGACTTGGTTTTTTAACGATATAAGTTCGATATGTATTGAATATGTTTAAACTAGTTTTTCAGCTGTCCAGGAGACCCATATGGGACGACGATACAAGGTTTCGAAAAAGTGACATACATACTAGGGTGGATCTAAAAGTTCGTGGCCTAACCTACATGGATCTATGACATCTTTTTATCTACCGTCATTTTTCAATATTACACATACTAAATGTGTAATATTGATTTATTGTGCGCAGTTTCATTCCGATACTGCATAATATAAATTTTCTGCGATTATTTGTTTGAAGCAATCTGATGCAATTTTCAATAATGGAGAAAATTGAACACCGTGCAGTCATTAAGTACCTCAATATAAAAGGCCTATCACCAAAAGACATCCATCAAGATATGGTGAGCACTTTGGGGGAGTCTGCTCCATCGTATTCCAGTGTCAAGAAGTGGGTAGCTGAGTTTAAGCGCGGTCGTGAGAGCATTAAAGATGACCCTAGGTGTGGAAGGCCTACATCCTCTACCACGAAAGAAAACATTGATAAAATTTGTGATCTCGTACTGGGTGACCGACGTTCGACCATTGGTAAGATAGCTGAGATAAACTGAGATAAACAAGATAAACATTAGTTATGGCCAGGTGCAACACATAATAACGGAAGAGTTGGGGTTCCATAAGGTTTCTGCTCGCTGGGTCCCGAGGTTGCTTTCAGCTGAACAAAAACGAGTTCGATACACAATTTCGCGAGACTGTTTGGAACTTTTTGAGACTGATCCCGAGGATTTTTTTTCTAGATTTGTTACCATGGATGAAAGCTGGGTTCACCACCATACTCCTGAATCAAAGCAACAATCCAAACAGTGGAAAAGATCAGACTCTCCTACACCGAAAAAGGCTAAGGTCGTTTTGTCGACTAACAAAGTCATGGCTTCTGTTTTTTGGGATGCCAAGGGCATTGTTTTTGTAGATTATTTACCGAAAGGTCAAACTATAAACTGTAGTTATTATGAAGACTCCGGGAAATAAAAGAAAAAAGGCCGGGAATGTTGCGTAAGAAAGTTTTGTTTCATCAAAACAATGCACGTGTTCACACTTCGGTTGAAACAATTTCTGTAATCCATGATTGTGGCTACGAATTCCTGCCCCACCCACCTTATTCGCCGGATTTAGCCCCCTCGGATTACCATTTATTTCCAAATTTTACAAAACATTTGGGTGGCTCGAAATTTTCGACCAAAGATGAGGTGATAGTCGCAGTAAACGATTATTTCGCCGACCTTCCGGAATCTTTTTTTTTTTCGAGGGGATAAACAAGTTGCAAGTCAGGTGGAAGAAGTGTGTTGAACTAGATGGAGACTATGTCGAAAAATAAAAATAAATTTAGATACACTTTTCTTTCTTTTTCTTGGTCGGGCTTAGAACTTTTAGATCCACCCTCGTACTTGAAGCACCAGCACATCGTTTTAATTACAATAAAACTACTCTTATGAAATTTATCGCGGTTTATTTAATTATTTAACTAGCCCGACGTTTCAGAAGTTTTACAGCAACCATGGTCACGGGTGGACTGTGCTTGTTAGCTGTAAAGCTTCGGAAACGTCAGGCTAGTTAAATAATTAAATAAACTGCGATAAAATCAGTAAAATTAATTTTATTGTAACGAGTAACATTTGCATAAACTTAAGACACTACACCCAATACATCGTTTTAACTTTCACATCGCAGCGGATGAGCCCGCGCGCAATCCACTGTGCTTTTTCATGCGAATTCTGCATACGGGTCCTCCCGAAACGACCTTTGAGAATTCTCAAATCAAACGCAGCACGACCAATATTATAAAGGCGTTTAAAAATATATCCGCGATGCATCTCAGCTGGGCTTCATCTGGCTATCTCTCTTTTTCTCTTTCTCTCTTGGCTTATGTTGGTCACTATAGACTTTTACTGTCTGCTTTGATTGAGACCGATTTTTGAAATTACTTTGGACTGTTGCGATCTTTTGAATACCTTTGCGGTGCGGTTCGTGAGTGGCGGTTATTATTAGAAAATTGTGTGACAAATTGAAATTAGTAATGTTTAATGCATGTACGACCTAGCGAATGATGAATAATGGCACCTTGTTTCATTTTAAAAAGTCTGTAGTGCCTAAAACTAAACCACACTAATTCTAACCTAATGTGTTGCGACATAAAAAGCACTGGAAACCACGAATTTTATTGCTTCGTCATGTCTAGAAAAGTACTCTCACATAACTTGTCTATACATAAAACCGTGTCCGCGGTTTAATCTGTGTTAAATCTTCTCCGAGGAAACCAGTACTTTTTTAGAGATTAAAGGAAGTTTCATATCTATATCAAATTAATCTAAATCTATTGATTTGTTTTTGCGTGAAAGAATACGAACCGACTTACACACTTATAATAATAGTAGGATTAGTAAGAGTTAAATTCGTACAGTTTGTGAGATTGACGGATAAAAATCATTTGAAGAACTGATGATTCTCCCGTACTCAGTTCAGTACATAAGAGATACTGCCATACTGCAATGCAGTGGAATTAGGCCGGCACAACCGGGGAGGTACCTCTTGCTCACATGATTCCGGCGTAAAGTGACATCTTTTGTCTCGCCTTTTGTGCGGTTTGTGAGATGCCGGTGGCGCATTGGGGTGGGGAGTAAGACATTGGCATAATAATTGAGTTAATGTTCGGGTGACGGTAGTTGTAAAAATGCTCCGATTGCTCGTTCGCCCCCTAGAATAAAAGCGTCTTGTCTATTCCGACTATCTTTAGTGTACACTAATTATGACACCTACTCTTCGACTATACACTGTAGTACTTTTAATCTTATGTGACCTTTAGTTTACGTAGGTAACGTTCCTCATATGATTTTTAAAGTTTTCACCACTACGTACAGTTTCCTGAGAATTTTTTAGTATAATTTAGTAGAGTTTTTTGTAAATTGGTTAAACATGTCCATAGACGCGCCACTCAACATCGTACCTGCGAATAGCTTACGGCACGTGAAACATGACTAATTAATTAAATATTCCATTACCTGATTATATTACTGCTATGTCTGGCAGTCTACATCGTGGTCTAGTGAAAACATGTTCAACCACAGACGTGAGGTCCCAGGACGAGTCTCGGGCCGGACCAAAGTAGTATTGGGATTTTTCAACTTCCAACAACAGTCTGAAGAAAAGAATTTGCCGGTGTCGCACTCAGTGTCTCGGACTACACGTCAATAGATATGGCTGCAGTAGCGGAAGTACGGCTAGGACGACGACTATCAACATGTTGTTTTGTGTTGCCTCCCAGAGTGCACATCAAGTTTAGTAAAAAGTAGCGCCCTACTGCGTTGCTCATTAGAAGGGAGAAGAGAGGAAGGTGTGGCATGTATCGATTTACGTTTTAACCTAAACAAGTTTCTTACTAGGAAAATGAATTCAAATCCAGAACAGAAATATAAACGTAATAGTTTGTGAGAACACATATATGTTAGTTAATTTTTCACACAAAACTGTTTAACAAAACAAAATATATAGATTAAGATCCAGGATAACACACGGGCTATTTTGTCCTGAAAAAATGAATGCTGTTTTTATATTCTCTCTAACTGCAAAGTAAGTATTTTTTTAATTAGTGAATATATGGTCTTTAATTTGACAAATTAAGTTCTTAATAATACGCTATTTAGTATCTAAAACAGCCTGTGGTTAGAGATCCAATCGGATAAAGTACATTTGTTCTCCATTATTTTAAGTATTTTTATCATTGCAAAGCATTTTTGAGGAAACTCAATTCAAAAAGCACAAAAACTGTAACTAACTAAAAATATTACGTAGGGTTCTTCTGGTATTCTGAGCCCGTCATCATTTTCATTGTAACACGAGATAAACAATGTAACATTTTTTGTAAGTTGGTACTTGACCAACTCATAAAATATTGCTTACGTGATCAGTATTCTTCTTAGCTCTATGAAGGTCGTTATTCAATATCGTGAGCAGCTTCGACTTTGTCTTAAAATACGTAAAATGGAGGCTTAGTCGGCAGTTCCTTTATGTTATAGTAGAACAATGGGAAGCTATTTACTTGGACAGATAAATACTGTTAGAAGTGTCTCACTTGAAATTGTGGAAGTTATAGTGCGTCGGTGCAAAAAACCAAATGCGATTGCTTCCTTGAGGACAAAGGTCTTCAACCAATGCCTTCTCCCCGTGGTGACCTACGGGGCCGAAACATGGCTTCTTAATTTAGGACTGATCCGCAAGTTTGCGGTAGCTCAGCGGGGTGTTTCTTTGTCCGATAGAATTCGTAACGAAGTCACGAGGCAGAGAACTAAATTCCGA
The DNA here is from genome assembly GCA_017140195.1 of Eumaeus atala. Taxonomy (NCBI): domain Eukaryota; kingdom Metazoa; phylum Arthropoda; class Insecta; order Lepidoptera; family Lycaenidae; genus Eumaeus; species Eumaeus atala. Next base: position 322,021 of record JAFELO010000083.1, read on the forward strand.
TATCACGCGAAGAGTAAGAAGTCGGACACTCAGAAGATCAGATGGCAGATGGATTGATTAGTGGCCTACTTAGGTTCTGGAGTGGAGGCCGAGTTTAGTACAACGAAGTGTTGGTTAACCGTTCACCGGGTGGGAGGAAGATCTTCCCGCAGTAGCTGGCCTGGGATGGATGCTAGTAGCAGGAGATCGGCCGTCTTGGCGTTCATTGAAAGAGGCATATGTCCAGTAGTGAACCGATAGGGGCTGATAATGATGACGATGAAGAATATATTGGAGGTGAGGAGGCAAGGCGAGCAACGTATATGTACGACATTTTCGCGAATGTCTATGAGAGTAGGCAGTTGTCAAAAGGCCCCGATTGCTCGTTTGCGCCCCTATAAAAAAACTGGTAGTCTGTGAGTTGATTTATGGGTGATATAATTTTACACAATGACGGTTCTCTATTTGACCTATGAACTCATCATCAGTGTGAAAGAGATAAATAGTCCGTCCGAGCATTACTATGACTCGTAACATTACTATGACGTATAACTTTTATCGATCTATAAGACGACTTACGTAGAAAAAATACGCTGCATAACATTTTTGGGTTCTCGTTTTTTACGGTTAGGTTGACACATGTCATGGAACTGAAGCTCCACATCACGCGGCGACTTATTTTCTTCTATCATAAATACTTCATGTTCTTATAATATGCTGTGAGTTGTACGTTTCGTTCGGTTTTGAATGACTTATATGAATATCGAAAATCAAATAGGATAGGTTGAACAGAAGGTGAAAGTCGAATAGAAGAAATTTTACGCATGCCGGCTCCGTCCATTCAGAACGTTACTATGGCTCGTAACGTTACGTAAAAGTATAACGTCATACGTCATACTTTTTCGTGAATGCAGCCAGTGTTATCATTTTACAAAACATTGAAGAGCTACAAAGTTATTATTTTTATTGTACATGTCTTCCAATCGAACAATGAGAGTATTTTGACTATAGTATATTATATACTTAACTGCGTCTGCTTCGTGAACTGATGGTAAGTTTATGAGCAACCGAACTTATGAGGTCCTGTGTTGCGCCCCGGGTCTCACAAAGTGTAAGTGGGTTGTCAATTTCTAATAACAGTCTGGAGGCAGGAGGTTGGCGGCAGTACATCCCCGGTACTTCGGAGAGCACTATAAGTCGTTGATCTTGCGCTTGATTCCTGTGCGCTCGTGTGGGACTGCCGTCCAATCGGAAAAGGAATATAAATGTACATGGAGTGTACTTGTGCCTGCGCAAACACTTATGCACAATACAAATACACTTGTGTCCTGTGCGCTTGGCTAGTCTCTATAGATCTCTATCGACCATCTGTGCTGTGCCGCTGTGCAGCTGTGACCGAAATTTGGGTACGAAGACACTACTGTTATATATACTTTGGATTAGTGGTCACAAATTCCTACATGAAAAATAGCCGTGGAAATAAAAATGCTTAGAACACCTCATACGAAGGAAGTTCTACTTAGTCGCAATAATGATTTTCGTACAGCAATAGGACGTCGTGTCATAAACTTAATCGCATTGTCTCTTAATTGTACCCTTTCACAAACAGTGCCTAATAAAGCTCTTGGTTGTAAAAGGTAAGAGAGCTTGGCTGTAAAAAGTGAGAGAACTTGGCTGTAAAAAGTACGAGAGCACTAACCTTGAAGCTTACCGAGTTGCTGATAAAAAGTGCGCGTGTGTGCTACTCTACGTTGACCAGTTGGGAAGACGATCCCCATGCAGTAGACTGATGGATGCGAGTAGCAGAAGATCGGCTGTCTTGGCGTTACTCGAAGGAGGCCTATGTCCAGCAGTGGACCGATAAGGGCTGATAGTAAATATAAATAAAGTATAACTGGGTATTGCGGTACAGATTGACACAGGGGAAAATTTTTAAAGCTTTTCTTTATCAGTCCTTCAAAATTATAACAGATATAACTTTAGTTAGTATCAATCGTAGTTAATGTTAATATTAATAGCAGTACGATCAATCATAAATTATATTGTTAAAAATTAAAAAAAAAAAAAAACAGAAGCATCATCAGATCCAACTGGCTCGACTACATGATTCTTTGTAACATTTAAAATTCCTTGAATGTGAATACATTATTGACTGAACGCAATCAAGCGGAAAGCTATTTCGCTTTAATATCCAATTCAAATTAGGCGTCCATGACTTGTCCATAAATACCGCAAACAGTCCATTGATTTATGAAACATATATTTAACCTTAAGCTAGCTTTGTTATATTTTGTTACTAGCTTGCTTGCTACGCGAGAACTACATATGATTTTCGGCGAAATTTTCTTTAGTAGCATAAGGGTGCCGTGCAGTCCGAGCGTTTTAGTGACTACCCACAGCCCTTAACAATCGCATGTGCATGTTGCATTTTCCTACATACAATATGTCCATTACGGCCGCATTTTAGAGGAACAATAAAATTGCTGGATGAACTAAACGAGTGGAAAAAAATATTATTAAAAGTTTCTATTTTTTATACCACTAAGTTATTTCACCCGCGTAACTACGGGTCAGAATAGGCTATATATTATGGACCGTACTTACGTGGGTTCTACTATGTAATGTCATATAGGAAAAGTCCGAGTTACACTTGCATTTATTCTCATGACATTAATATGGATATGTAAGAAGAATGAACATAGCACGCCAGAGAAGTAAGTTATTATATATATATATAGTCTTGCTAGAAATATTGTTACCAAATATCATCATGGCATTTAAAGCATGCCGAACTCTCTGAAACTTACCATAACTTATATTTCCGAAGTCCTGAACATTTGCATCAACCAGGATTAGGTTAATCGAGGTTTATTATCTGGTCCCGTGTCCTGCTGGGAGGACCGTAGTAAGTTACTGAACATGGTGTTATTGAGGAGCTTAACTACTTCTCAAGAATGATATCTTCCTACACTTTTTTCAACGCAGGGACATGCATTTATGCACCATCCAACCGGCCCTGGGTGAGTCGGAAGTGTGTGTCGGACTCAGCACATAGAGTGCCACGGCCGACTAAAAACCACTGCGAGCGCCTTCGGCCGGCATGATGGGATGCCCGGATCTGTCAGCGACAGGACAACCCAGCGACTGGCCGGTGCAAAGATGAAGGCCGGTCTTCATCAAGGAACGGGGTTATTCCCGCACTTAGAGTAACCCTAACAACGACGAAGGCTTAATTGGGGGCAGGTGCCCAGCCTAATCCCTGGGCTGCGGAAATGACGGGTGGTTGGAGCTGTAGGATATAACCTCTCCTACGAGATCCTACTTGTCGACTGCGAGGCGGGTCTGACGCCTCCTCTCTTGCTGGATCCGAAGCCTCTTTTCGGCACTTTATGTCCTCATAAAAGGAGGTTACTGCTGACCAAGCACTATCACTGTCAAGCATTGATTTAATGATGCTTGACAGTGAGACATCCTATATAAGCAGTGCAAATTTCAAGCGTATGCTGGGCCGAGTCCTCGGCAGCTCCACAATCATGATACATCGGCCCAGACTCACTAAGCGCCCTTTTATGCAGGCAGCCCCCGAAACAACTATGTCCCGCGAGCACTTGCGTTAGGCGGAAGGTAAGGGGCTTACGCTTCCGACACATCCAACGCATCAGGACTAAGCGTAAGGCGGTGAATTATCACTTTGAAGACCTGGCATAGGTACGGCATGCACATTAGTGCATGCCGTACCTATGCCAGGTCTTCATCCCATATTTGCATGAAGGCCTCTTGGCCTCGTCGACAAGCTCTTGTACTTCATACACTTGTACCGATGTTAAATAACTATTCACAAAATTAAGGCTCATTCGCACCTTCATAGGCAATGCCCCACCAAACCATCACTGTAGTCAGGTAATGCCCACGTTGCATTCAGTCGACAAATTTGGAAGCTACCTTAAGGCTTTGAGCATACAAACGGTCATTTTGTTAGTTAAAATGTTGTTTAATTATAAAAAATCTCATTCGTGAACAATTTTTTTACGCTTACCGCTTCTGTAGTTGTTTCGATTTGAACAGTTTATTTATCTTTAATTTATCGGTTTAGAAATGACCAGTGCGCCTCAGTGTAAGTCCTAAGTCATCTCATCTCAGGTGTTATATGCATTTCCCGAGATAAATTCTTTTGCTTTCGAACAACATTTTTCGAATTCTTTCTCTTACTGCTTTCACCACCTTTTTCGTACGATTTTTCACCGTCACAAACAGAGGAAGTCTCATTATACCTATTAATAGCCTGGTACGCAAACATCTGACTAATAGCAAGTGTATGGAGAGCTTTCTATATTGCGTTTGGTTCCATACTACTTTTTACTTACACCCCTCTCCATTTTAATGTCGCAAAATATTGTATTGTACAATATTTCGCGACATCGTAAGAAAATGACGTATTCCAAATTCAAAGTCAATATCTTTTTTTATTTTTTATTGTAACATTTACAGCCAGACTAAGTATATTTTTTGGTACACCATTGGTAGTGGTCATAAGTAACGAAAACTGAAATAAAAAGCAAATATCGCGCTACGTCAGCTGTACGTACGGACGACTTTCGGCCTCCCGGTCTCGGTATATGATAAAAATGTCGAAGACAAATAGTGTACATTTTTGGTACCTATTCTTTATATAATCAGTATCAAAATACCGAATAAACTCTGTGATTTTGTACTTTGCGTAATTCAGATGGAAATCATTTCGTTGGTTTGATAAGTACATAAGAAAAGTTCCTCACCTCCATCAATCCACAAAAAAGCATGCCAAAGTGTCCCTTATATACAAAAATAGAAATACAAGTAAAATTTTTAGTCTTATATTACCTACAGCTCACGCTCTTCATAGTTCATGTCATATTTATGACGACGTAAAATTATTACCCTCGTATAAATTTTAGTATAGAGAAGTAACGTAATATTACATTACGTATGTAGCTAATAAATACGACCTAGCTCTTGTACGATGAATATTACAACAGTTTTTATTACCATCCACTTGGTATAAGACTTAGGTATAACTTCATACTTTATATATGCAAACGCGAAATCCTACTCATTGATTAATCATAAGAGTCTCTGTAACCAAAACACCTACAAACTTAAATTTAGTAGGTAGATTCCCTTGAGCATCTTAAACAAATAAAAAATATATAAAAAACATTCCATAAGAATATTGTTTACGAAACTCCACCCCTAAGAGTGCTTATAGGGGTAGAGCTCGCGGGTGAAATCGCGTGAGAGAAGCACTAGGTCATTATGGAATAACAAAAATACCAAGATACATAGTCATCGTCTCAAAAGCGTCCGCATACAGGCTGTGGGATTTATGCACTTTGCATGAACAACTTAAAAAAATGCGCGTAGGTTTAAGTTTGCAAAAGAATGTTTTAATTGTGGACTTCTTTCAAATAGAGTTTGATTTGTAAAAGCGACTTAAAATCATGCTACGCGCATTCACTTTGAAAAAATATGTTTAAGAACAATCACGGATAATTTAGAATGACTGATCGGTATGAAATCGTTTGTTTTATATTTTTGCAAATGGTGTAGGTACGATATTTCCGGTCAGTCAGTATTTAGGCAGCACAAATAAGCGTTATGGTTTGCCCACCGGTGAGCATATAGTTGTCCGTATGAAAAATTTTGTGTGCCTAAACCTAAGTCACAAGCCGGCATTTGTTTTGTCTTGTGACTTATTAATTGATATGACGAATGCTAACAATTTAGCATAGACTTTGAATGATGCACACTTCTTATAGATTTTCCAACGTTTTATACATACAGAGATAGAAATTCTATCATGTATATAAAAAAGTCATTCGACTACGAATATAGCTTGGTTGCAAAATCTTTTTATAGGTTCTTTTTTATGACATAGGGAGCAAACGAGAAGGTAGGTAGTGACTACCGCCGCCTATAGACATCTGTAAGTCTAGGCGTCTTACACACGCGTTGACGGCTTTTAAGGAATAGGTACGCTCTTTGCACTCAATGCACGATAATATACGCTCAATGCACGATAATCTAATTAATCTATGGTATGAAGACATTGACAAACACAACGCTTGCACCTGCCCAGTAGTGTATACATACGTGAAAGCCGAGCAACAGACAAACAAAACTTTCAGTCTGATAATCGATTAAAAAGTGTCTATATGTTGCTATAAAACAAGAAAAAAACATCAAAGTGTGGCAAGTAGCTTTTGCGCAATAGCCGGACAACTGACAGACAAGCGAAATATTCCAAATTATTTTTTTGCCTTATATTACTTGTCTATACAGAACACTGACAACTGAGAAATGAACTCTTTTACAGATTTATCATATGTATAATTGCATGATATATATTGGAAACGTATGTATAAATTATTTGTAGTTGAAAAAATAAATAAAGGGAAAGGTTATAACAATAACAGATCCCTTTTGTTTTCATATTAGAATAACAATGATAAATAAATTATAAAAATTGTCAAACTGCGTTAATAATGACTACTAGCAGTCCGTCTTGGCTTTGCGTCGCAAAAAAATGTAAACATTTAATTTCGGCATCATAAACCTTACATGTTTATATAATGACAACAAATTCAATTTATGACAGGATAACCTCTGTCAGGACAGAGGTCAATAATTTCAGCAGCCAAATAAGGATTTGCTTTGATTATTTTCACACATTTGGTCACATTTTCATAACGATCTATTTTAGAAAATGTTATATGCCTATGTCTGTCACAAGTAATGTAGAGTTCTAAAGGTAAAATAGTTTTTCAAATCGGTCAAGTAGTTCGAAGCCTATTCAATATAAACATACAAATAAACAAGCAAACAAACAGTATAATGTTTCCCCTTTATAACATTGGTACAGTATGTAATATTTTTAGTTGTGCCTTCTAGCATAAACCTATCCACCTCCTAAATAATCTAAATTATTAAAGAATATATGTACTCATAGTTTACCAGCGTAAAGTCTTGGGATAGATAGATAGAGGCTGAGCTGAATATTTTAAACACATTGTTTCTATACTGGTTATATGTATATGTTACGACGAGTGGATATGTTAATGGGACAGTTAATTAATTTGCCGCTCTGGTTTTGCGTGCTAAAAGCCATTCGCAGGAGCAGTGTAATTTCGTTTAACGTTCATGGTTGTGTCACACTATTTATGGTGGTAGGACCGAATATCGCATAATTCGCGTATTTTACGTCTGGTAATGAATTTTCTCGCGTGGTCAAAAAAGTATATTTTGTAATGCTCTATTTTTTTATATCTTTTTAGTATAGGGAGACAAACGAGAGGTCGGTGCCTTTCAACGACATAAATTTATACATTTAGTATGCATGTGACACACGTTCTGATGAAAATTGTTACTGCGAAACGTATCTATACTAATAATATAAAGCTGATAAGTTTCTTTGTTGGATTCTTTTTCTTAACTTACTTATTCAGTTCGAAATATACGTTACATTATATTTCTCTAACATACTGCATGTTTGTCTTTAGATAAAACTCTCTTAATCTAGTAAGCCATTACATTATTTATTTTTTATTGTATCCAGCAGTAGCTCCTTTTGGCCCAACTTGTCAAACTCTTTTTGTGTTGAATAGTCCACTTATCGAGGAAAACTATAAACTACATACCATGATGCTACGACTAACAGGACCTTAGTCACGTGGGAGAAAATGCGAGGTGATGCTAGGACAATGAATCCCATGTTCATTAAAATTCCTTTGAACATTATACCTGGGAGTTGTAAGGTACTCGGCGTAACACAGATTTATTCAATTCTAAAATCTACCCACTTTACTTAGTTCAGTTGAGACGCGTTAGTTGTGTGAAGTTCGAAACTTGTGATTTTACAATTTGTTTAATTTGTTAATCGAGCAGCGTGCCGTTCTTAAGTACCTCCACTAGAAGGGGCTATCACCGAAAGACATCCATGATGATATGTTCACAATTATAGGAGATTCTGCTACGTCTTATTCATCTGTCAAAAAATGAATAGCAGAATTCAATTGTTGTAGAGAGAGAGAGAGAGAGAGAAAGAGAGAGTGTAAAAGATGAACCTTTAAGGCCTTCCACATCTACTGCTGACGAAAATATTTAAACAAGTAATTGATTTAATAATTAATTGACACCGCAGAAAAAAATAGAATAGATAGTCGTGATTATAGGCGTCGCTTAGGAACGAACAAGAGACATCATTCATAGTCAATAAATGGGATTTCCACAAGGCGTCTGCAACGTGGGTTCCACGATTACTTTCAGTGGAACATAAAAGGACACGATTGGCTATTTCACGTGGTCGTTTGGAGTTATTTGAAGCCGATGCAGATGATTTTTGGAATCGTTTTGTTACAACGGACGAAATATGGGTTCATTTATGTACGCCAGACACAAAACAACAATCGAAACAGTGGAAAAAACCTGGTTCACTACCCCCTAAAAAGAATAAGGTGATTCTATAGGCAAATAAGGTAATGGAAGCCACTTCATGTCCCAGAATAGTTTCTGGGACATGATGGGTTCGATTTTGATTGATTATCTTAAAAGGGGTCAGACTATAAACACACAACAAAAATAAATCCTTACACAGCTGCAGCTACTATTGACAACTAGCTGTCCCGACAGACAAGATGTTGTTCTGCCAAAAATTAAATTTGTTGTCACGGTATCAGATCAATATATACGTGACGTTAATATAATCCAGGCCGAAACTAACTAGAAACAGTATATCAGTGAATTTTTGCCATATTTTATGAAACATCCGTGCGAAGCCGGTACGGCCCGCTAGTATATTATAATTCATAATGTAACTTATCACGTATGACGACTAACAATATTCAATTTTTCATAGCATAGGGGAATATGCAGAGAATCGCGGCCATTTTGTGACTAACGACGTTCGACGATAATGGTTATGTATTACCTTTTTCAGTTGTGATTTTTTTTTAAAGAATTTGGGGACGAACGAGAAATGAGAGCCTTTTTACGGCTGCCGACACCCATGAACATTCACATAATAACTATGTCAATGCGATGCCCATCTTCATCCCCTCCATGGGTCACCGGCTACTCACAAACCGCACGAAACGCGACACATGTCATTTTACGTCGGTATTATGTGAGCAGAGGAGGATGTAGTGTTATGCACTATGCATGGGACTGCCTCTTCTTTAAGCAGTGACCGGTGATATATGGTACGTTTATGTAACAATAAACATACTGTGAACATTAATGTAGCTAATATTTTAATTGGGATGATGTTACAAAACTGTGTAAAATTTAATTAAAATTGGTCCTGTAATTTTGTAGATTAGCTTTTACAAATAGTTTTTGGGTACTTTATTTTATAGTATGTATAGATTATATGTGTAGCATTATGCGGTTACCTAAATGAATTTCATCACACGTGTTCTGACCTTTTAGTTTGCCAACTAAACTCCTCCCTTCCATTAACCTATTATAAACTTACATTGAGGTATGAAGCGACATGTTACCGGTTTTATTTATTAAACTTTCCACTCCGTCATTGTTTAAAAAATAAACAATTTGCTTCAAAACTAAAACTCCGTTAGCTAGTTTAATTATATAATAACAGTATTAAAATAACTATATATGTGGACTTATTTCACCACGTGATCCTAGCCCTGTGTAAAGTACCGTAAGGACTTGTGTTACAGGTACCAGACAACTTAAATATATTTTCTTACAAATTTATGAGATTTTATATATTTAAATTTTTTTATTATAGAAATACATATACATAAAAATCCATGACCTAGGTGGGATTCAAACCCGCGACCTGTGGCGTGACGCGCGGACTAACCGCCACGTCACCAACTGAGCCAGCCGGTCGTCAAATTAACTTGTTAGGTTATTTAGTTATTAGTCAAGTATGTCATTAAATTAACTTGTTAGGTTATTTAGTTATTAGTCAAGTATGTCATTAAATTAACTTGTTAGGTTGAAGCACTCGCATAATCGTCTTCCCACTTTGTTCGATGAGAATGAATGTCGCTATGTAGGTTTTTTTTTACTCATGAAAACGCGTTTACGCGCCGTTTTCAGCCCCAGGTGGGGTCCAGTAGCGTATGAGTGACACACGATAATACTGGATACTAAAACCACTGCGAGGGCCATAAGCTGCCTTTGAGGATGTGCTCGGAACTGTTAATCATCCTTACACCTCAATGGCCAATTAGCTAGCTAAGAGACGACGCATCACAAAGCTACTTAGTGGGTTACTACAGAATAGTGAAATGTGATTAAGTCTTCATTAACTTGTCCCGTTCACGGAAACGCAAACTACGCCTGCTCTTCGGTTTTTCTCATTTGAGGGGTATATAGAGCATCTCCCTCTGTTGAATTGGCCCAAGTTCTCTGGGGTCACCTTGGACTACTGAGCCAAAACGCCAAGACAAGGCTTTAGACATTTTTCATATCCCTGAAACATAGATCATTGAACAGATTCATGAAATGAGAGTGTAGCTTTAAAACTTGTAGAGAGTACACCATTTATTCAGTACGTCAGTCATTTATCCAGTGATTATTAAAAAAAGGGAAGTAATAATTTATTTTGATAAAAAGATCTGCTTTTTCACAATGTACATACATTACTTTTAAAATTCACGGCGATGATGTGATAAATAGATGAATAAATATATTTTTGTTTCTACACAAATTATTCTAAGCTCAAAAATTTGTTAATTAGTTAGAGAAAGCGACTAGAGAAAAATGTGTTGTTGTTCAAAATATATTTCTAAGAACGTTAACAAAATTTATATACGTTTTATGTTCTTATCGAATATATAATTTCATATTTTATACTATAAGTACGGTATTTATTTGATTAGAAACAGTGGAAGGTCGAAAGAACTAAGAAAGCTATCCCTCTTTTAAGCTTTGTGATGAACATAAATATTTTATGATTTTTTTTAGCAAGACACATACAAGAATTTTAAAATTTAAAAATAAATGTTTCCGGTGGTCCATTGAAGAGGAGGATAGAAGGAGGGTAAGAAATCTATATAATATAAGTAATATATAAATCAATTCTATTCTATACAATAAGAATAAAATATATATAATATATCAATCAATGCAATAATTTCACTTTATAATAGTTCATTATATTTTCTTAATAACCGTTTTACCGCCATTAATGATTTAATAACCGTTTTACCGCCATTAATGATTTAATGAAATTTGAAGATCATCATCATCAATCAGATTAAACTTGCGTGGGGTTTTATGAAGTTTATAACAATCGGATTAACAGGAAATATTATCAAACGTTACCCACGGTTTGGGTTGATTTGGATGACAAAAATAATGTCAATGGGCGTCTGTGTGTTAAATTGCCTCGATTACTCTTTGCCTATATTATGAAACAAAATTAGATAAGAAAAATATCTTCTAAGGTACATTATTTTTCGTGTAGTATAGGGGAATTATCAGAGCCTCTTTACGACTACCGACGCCAAAAAACATCTACATAACTGTTATGCCGATGCGTTGTCACTTTTCCCTCATCCCCCAATGGGCCACCAGGTAATCACGAAATAAATCAATATAAATAAAAATGAAACCCCCAATAAAGTTATTTGTATAGGAACATGTTTAAAAATTTACGGGAAATTTTATCCTTGGTAGCGGAACTTTAAATATATTTGACAAGTCTAAATTTACATAGTCATGTTTTTATAGAAATTACCGACGCGTAACATTACACGATATCAAATCCTACAAGCATAACTGCACAACGTGTGTCGGAACAGTAATCGTCTACGCCGCTAAGTGGAATACGTTTTTAATGACCGATTTATTTTTGCACGGATACTGCGTTTTATACACCTGTAATCTCTACGTTTAATACTTAATTTTATTTGTTCACCTTCCGTATTTTACAATAAGCTATACTTTGTATAGTTGAGATTTTAACAATCGGAATATATTGAATTAGCTGACTCGACCATGCATTGATGGGGCTGTTATAATTGTTTCAATTACATAACCGAAAAGAGAAATGTCTATATTTTAGGTTGGACTAAGTTACATATCCCTAACTGTGTCCAGGGGTTGGTGAGCGAATCTGACTCCAATGTCAAAATTAGAATACTGACTGCTTATACACTTTAGGTAATGTAATGTGTGTCCATACAAATGTCAATGAATTTGATAGAGAAGTCATATTTATGCTAGAAATACTCGGAATAGAGACAAACTGAATGTAACAGTGACTAGACTAAACAAAGTCAGGGGCAACGTACACGACTATACATTAGGATCCCAGAAAACGTTCAAAATATTTCAATTATTAAATTCAAAAACACTGAAAAAGAACCTTTGTGTGGTGAAGGATATTATAAGGTAAAATAATCTTTGGAAGATACCACACTGGGAATAAAACTCTCCTTCCAGATGAAAAAAAAGTGTGCAAAGTTTCACCAATATCGGAAATTAGCCCGGTCCAACATCGTGACGAGAAATCTATCTATTAAATTACAACTGTTTTATAAAAACGGGCCATAGAAAACGAAACTCCATTTGGCTACAGTTCTAAAGTAATTATACAATATTCTCGTATATTGCAATAAATATTAGCTATAGAAATATATACTTTTGTGAAACATAAATACTTACGGAAAAGGCTGCTAGCTTTGATCATCGATCAAGAGTAATGCTCATATTCAGGACACTTTTTTGAACAGTTAATTACTTGTTTTGATAAAGTCGCATTTTGGCAACGTTTACGTTAAACACTTTATACGGTGAAGTATCGAATGAAATATATTTTTGGCAAGACCCGACATGTGTTCAGCGTGAATTACAGAGGCGAACTGAATTTAATTCTAAAAATCCACGCGCTTGAAATATGATGGTGGCCCATTAAGCACCATTTCCGTTCGAGTAAAAGATGAACATTTAACGTGCTCGTGGTAAAAACATTGTACATTCTTTAAGAAGTAGGTAAACTGACAGTCGGAACCATTTAATGACTCCCAGCATGAATTCTTTCTTTTATAGTATTGTCTGCTAACTGTCAACGACTACCAAAGTCCATGAACATCAGCATAATTATGCCGATGCGTTGCCCTCCTTCCCATCTCCCGCCAATAGGCCAACGACTATTCACAAACCACACGAAACGCGACACCGTAGGTACATCCCGACCCGTGCCGGCCCCATTCCGTTGCATGGGAGGATGTTTTCACATGCGTGGCACTACCTCCTCCTATGCAGCATGTCACTACCTTTCACAGAATTCGTATAATTATTATGCATAAGTATTCCCTCTTCGGCTGCACATCTCCAAGGGGCTCCTGAAACTCACAAACCGCACAGTATAGCGAAGTAAAACGGAAACATTTTCAATGTGGTAGTGCACTGTTTAAGACGGAGATGTCACAGACAGCCAACTGAAAACCTCGTCACAGATAAGTTTTTGATGACAAATGATAAAGGGCATAATTTTAGGTTTCGATTTGGTTGAGACTTACGTGTTTTGAGGGGATTTTCGTTAACATAAAACATTGGTACATAGAGAGCCTTCGTGGCTTAGCGGTAAGCGCGACGAACTTCCATTTTGGTAGTGTAGATTCGAACCATGTCATGCGCCAATGATTTTTTTCTGACTCTAAGTACATTTTCTGTGCGTTCTTACTGTGAAGGAAACCATCGTGGAGAAACCAGGATTAGTATTCCTGGATTGGATCTAGTCTCCTTTCTGGGTTGCATAGATTTAAAAACTAGCACCCTTGTCAAAACGCATTTATGCACCTTCACTGTACCTGGGTGAGGTTCAGTGGTGTGTGGGGCTCGCGGCATATTACGGTGCCTAATAACCACAAAAACCAACGCGAGTGCCATCAGTGCCGCCTTTGGTAAGGTGCCCCGGAACATCATATCATCAGGGCACCTCGACGGCTAGTCAGCTCCCTAAGGAACCGACTCCACCTCCACATATAGGGCTGTCCCGCACTACAGGACAACCCCACGAAGTTTGGGACAGTCCAATGGGGTGAGGTTTCCATCCTCCCTTGTCCCGTGCGCAAACGTGCCCTCTCCTGTTGCTCTTTTGTCCCCTCTTCTTATAAAAGGGGTACAAAGAGCTATCCTCCATCCGCTCTTTAGCCCCCTTCCTTATAAGAGGGGTGCAAAGAGCATTCCTCTCCTTCCATTGGCTTCGCCTTGGTTCACCCAGGCTACTGAGCCCCACATTGTTACACCCAATACCATAGAAATAAATAAAATTGGAGAAAAGAAGCAAAAGCTACCAACCACGAGAAATTAGGCGATCCGTGAGCACGATAACTCCACCAGGAGAGTACCACCATAAATAATAATACTACAGAACAAATGGAAAAGAGCAGTTCAATAGGACCAGTTAGAGCTAACCAGCACTCCGATATAATCAGAATGAATAACATAAGATCACCAGTACTGCCCCAATCTCTAAGATTTCGAGACATAAGCCGTTACGTAAGCACAAACCGCGTGATTGTTTCTTTTCACATTTGTATCAACGTACCACAATATATCCCGAAATGTTTGAAATTATATTGGTTTCTTAAAAAAAAAAGATTTTTTTTTTATATTGGTTGCTAAATAACGTCTCAAAATGTATCCCAAGTCTAAGAATACAATTTACTAAGTGCTTTGTTACACTTTACAAAAAGGAAAACAAAATCCTACACAACATTGTTAAAAAGCCTGGTGAGAAACCTTAGCAGTGAGAATAATTTATTTGTCTTTGTTTACGTATGTATTAGTAGAGCTTGTTCCCTGGGCTTTATAATCTGGTCTGCGTTAAAAGTAGGCTTCCTCACGGAACACTTAGATTTTATACTTGATATATTAAATTAAAAAAATGACGTAACTATAATCTTTGGCCCTAAGACATTTAGGCAAAAAATATGTTGTTTCCATAAAACTAAACTTTATCTTTAAATGATGAGTATAACATTTATAAAAGTTAGTTTTCTTAACCGATTAACCATTAGAGCCATACACCGTTTGTAGGTAATGCTTCATTCAATGTTGCGCGTATATCGCGAAAAAGTATTCTTTCTTTTGTCTCCGCGGTCAGAACTTTTGCCTTAGTTCAGCTTTTCGGCCAAACGAAGACTTAATTAGTCTCCCAGGAGTTGGGCATGCTTGGTACGACAAAGCAATACTCCACACCAGCTAATCGTCTGTTAGTTTATAAATCACACGTCTGTCCACACATGACGTACTGCTCTTAGCTTTGAGCAGGCGTGACTATTTCAGTACTATTACCGTATCTAACGTTTAATAAAATACACCATCTGTTAAAATATTAACTATCTAGCTATCACGGTTCTAACTTGAAATATAACCCGACAGACGAGGAGAAGGAAGGAAGGAAAGGAGGAAAGATGGAAAGCCGAACAGCGGATTCTTCGAGTCCCGTTTATTAACTTTTGGGTACGGAATCCCATAAATTGAATTTGAACATAAAAAAAAATATACCTTAAACCCTCTTATAGTCAAAAAGCTTTATACTTTAGATAATATAAAGTGTAGTTTAATTTAGGGAGTACAAAATGGTGTCGAATTGAGTCTGACAGCACATGGAGTCGGAAATCGAAGTCACAGGGGGTAAATGCTTCATCGAGTAAGAGGATATCTTCTTAATAAACTCTTATTTTAAGAAGGGGCCCCATAGGAAGTGAACATGGTAGAGCCTCGATACTGTGACAAGGAACGAGATTGACTTTATTATGACGGACCGAAAGAATATATTTAGGGATGTCAACAGTTTCAAAATCGGAAGTGATCATCGACTGGTTAGAGGCTCTCTGAATATAGGCTTTCGACGCGAGTGTGTCCGATTAGTGCAGTCGACACGCCGACCTAACTTGCGACTAACCATGGTAGGTTCCGAAAAGTTCTAACTGGTATTAAAAAACCGGTTTGATACCTTAGATGCGTCGGAAACTACAATGGAAATTGACAAGGCCATGAGTGGCGTGATTGATTCTATGCGGGACGTGGGTGAAGGTTGATGTAGGAGTAAGCGTACGAACGGGAAAGTTAAACTCTCAGATGAGACACATGGACTTATGAGAAAACGCAGAGCACACGAAGACGTTACGTCTGCAGATGTCGAGCTTCTTTCTAAGCTAATCCACTAACTGACCTTCGCTGTTACAATAAAACTACTTTTACGGATTTTATCGCGGTTTATTAGTAGTTGTAGCGCGACGTTTCAGAAGCTTTACTCCGTGACCATGGTTGCAATAAAGCTTATGAAACGTCGGGCTACATAAATAATTTAATAAACCGCAATAAAATCCGTAAAAGTAGTTTTATTTCAATGACTAACATTCGCGTAAACTTAAGATAACCTTCGCTGCTCAAATACGTAACGGGTTATTGAAGCGACTGGGCGGAATAGAGTGTCGAAGGCTTTTGTAGAGAAGCTTGGAAGAAGTCATCTGATAAATGTTAGGACTGACTCTGGGGTTACCGTTTCTTCTAAGCCTGGGATCTTATCTGAGATCGAAGATTTCTATAGCAAGTTGTATACACCGCACGCTCCTCATCCCGATAACCTAAACAACGATCCGCATGCAAGCCTAACACGACATTTGTCAGGCGACCTGCCGGACGTCAGCTTGAGTGAGATTAGTCTGGCCCTGGCACAGCTTAAGGGCTGAGAAGCTCCGGGGAGAGACGGAATTAAAGTCGAGGTTTTTAGAGCAGGAGGCGAACCTGTGTTAAGAGGGCTAAACAAGATTTTTAATTTCGTCCTTCAGCGGGACGTACATCCCAATGTATGGCTTGGAAGTGACGTTGTTTAGTTTTTTAAGAAGGGTGACAAATCACTTCTTCAAAATTACAGACCAGTTTCGCAGAAGATTTAGCACCATAGTCCACATTTAAAAACTATTCAGTAATGCTTTGGAGGATTCTTTAATACTTGAAACTAAGCAGAATGCGGCATAAATCACATTTTCGTTTCGCCGACGAGCTTGCAGGAAATGTTGCACGGCCTAAATGAATGCTCCCGACGTTTTGGCCTTAGCATGAACTTGGACAAGACAGATGTCATGTTCTACGAACACG
>JAFELO010000083.1:339267-457462 GCA_017140195.1 Eumaeus atala
GGGGGGGGTGTTGAAGGCAAGGTCATCGGCACAGAATTATGTGGAAGTTCATGCGCGTCGTTAGTTGTACTAAGGCTCCTATTGCTACCGCCAATTCTATAAAAACATCTTAAATATATGTAAATTCTTAAATTTAAAAAATATTAAATATATTTCCGTTGTCTAGTACTTGCAACACAACTCCTTACGGTAGTTGCCACAGGGCTAAAGCGTGATAATTCATCAGATATAATATTTATACTTTCATTTAAATCGACACAAAAAAAATCTGCTTATTACTCATACTTGAGTTTTGTTAATTATATTAACTATGAAATTATGCGAATATTATCGAACCTAATTCGACCCACTCTATATAAATCACACATAATGGCATCTCATATTCGTACCCTTAAACTTTCAGAAGGGTTATGTATCACATTAATAAATTAATAACAATAATATTTCTCAGATGGGCTCGTAGAATAAGAGACAATGACCCAGATGATATTCATATTATGTAAGCTGAAAGTTTGACCTTGCATGGTTCCAAGGAAGTAAGAACGGAGAGAAAGCTATAAAGCTTTGTACATTTACAACACGTGGGTTCAGCATGTTATAACTGTAAGAAACGTGTATAAATATAACACACAAAATAATAAACAATTTATAACTATCGTTTTTCTTAATTATGCCAGTGGATTTAAAATATATCTATTATAAACAATAAACATTGAGAAAATCCCCTCTACCAGGAAATTGAAAATCAACTGTGGCAAAACTTGATAATTTCAACATTGTAAATATCTACTGCTACTGTCATCTATCCCGGACCAGCTACTGCACGGAGATCGTCTTCCCACCTGGTGAACGGTCGACCAACGCATCGTTTTCCTAAACGCGGCCTCCACACCAGAACCTTAGTGGCCCATCTACAATCTGATCGTCTATCGGTGAATCTATTCTTCTATGAGATCGGTCGTCTTGGCGTTCATTGAAAGAGGCCTATGTCCAGCTGTGGACCGATAAGGGCTAATAATGATGACGATAATGGTATAGTTACAATATACTACAAAATCTAGATCTTATGTATAAGATCTAGATTTAGTTATGTATGAATATAACCTGCAATTAATTGTTTTACTGTTATAGGATATACTCCAACCAAAGAACCTACACACTTTCAACGCCGGCTAGAAATATGAAGAATTATCCATATTACTCGTCTTTCTCTCTCGCAGCTGTCGTTCTGACTATGTCGCATATGCGTAAGGACTTTAAGCTTTTATAAATTGATGAGTTTAATAGTCACAGACTCTTGAAGTATAAGGAATACATAGTTATGTATCGCGGGACTTATGTTAACCCTGTATACTAATTATCTAATCAAGAACTGGAGTTACGGGAATCGCAAACAAAATGTGAAACTTAGATTTTGGGGCTTATACTAACGATGTTATGGTGGCGGGGAGGTACTGGATGAAAGTGGCTCGTGACCTGTGGCGCTGTATGGGGGAGGCCTATGACCGGCAGTGGATGTTGTCCGGTTGATCATGATGATTAATTATGTCGCTGGGGCATTTTTCGACTAGCGTGGCTATGCCATGTCATGACACTATTTCATTGCTATTCGTTGTATTGAAAAATGAAATATTTGTTATCGTGAAGCATTTTTGTAAGTTTAAATGTGGATTTACAAGTGGGGATCCTAACAAGTTATATTATTGTAGTAACAAGTAGCTATTTTTGACTCTTTACTAGCACACAAATGCTCCATATCTATTAATTCTACTTAAAAGCTGAGAAGTAGAAAATTGACATTTATATTTACAGGAACTTAACTAGAAAAAGATCCTAACGTACAGGGATTTTTATAATAATCTATTTTAATGTTATGATTCCTATTAAAATAGAACCTGTTATACTAGCCTATATTGTGTCTATTGGGAAATATTTTTACCAAGGAGTTTAAATTACACATGAAATGTATAAATAAGAAAACTTTTGAATTTCCTTAAACATACACCGACTAGAGACTCTTCAAGATCGGCTGATCAAGCTTCGCCTACCTCTGGCCTCAAATGGTGATAATGTTACTGGATCGACTATAGATACTTGATCTGGAATCTGGAATATTCACAAAGAAAAGCAGCGCTCGATATTGTGCATAAAGTGTGATAAAAATTGCTGCCAATAATTTGTGTGATTTTACACACCTTAACATTTTGAAGGGAAATTGTTTCGAGAAATATTTGATCAAATACATTTTTTTTTAATGGTTTACACACATTAACATTGAGTATTACGTATTTTTCCTATCCCATACCTCATAAAGAAAATCGTACACTTGTAGGATGGCTTTGCCATCAGTCTGTTGTCTGTTAAGAACTCCTATTGAGATACTTACCGTTGACATTAGGATCGGGCATTTGGATCCGAGGTGAGATATTACATTACAGGTAAAGGAACAACACAGAAATTGGTATTTTATTGACGAATCTCATAAAAAAAATATTATATTACGAAATTATTGCACATTGAAAATGTAACAATGACAACTGTAAATTAGTATGAGTGTTCATGCATTATTTCGTGTTGCTGGTAGTGTTTTGCGGTAGCCAGTTGAAGGTGACAATAATAACACATATGTCTATGGACGTCAGTAGTCACTTGTCCCCATAGTGAATAATAAAATATAGAGGATTTTTGAACACAGTCCAGTCTGTTCAGATTCACAGAACTTGTGGGTACGTGACATCATGTTTCCGATGTGTGCTATGTTTTGTTTCATAGTGTTAGTAACATTCTAGGGTGTTTCTTTTTTCTTCTCTCATTTTTCTTCACTACACATAAAACTACTTAAATGAGACGAAGAATCATTTGTCAATCAAATTTCTCATTAAAACTTCAAAACCATAAATTGATACATTGTAAACGTATTGAAATAAAAATTGTGTAGCTACAAGGAAACCTTATTATCTATCTTACATACAAATACATTTAATGTGTGTCGATCCTATGTGTAATGTGTATCCTACGCAAGACAATTTGGGCTCTGAGGAATGCCTCATGCCTAGCGGTCACGTGACCGAACGTAATGGAGACTCATCCTTTACAAATTACAATACATGTGAGGCACACTGAATTCTTACAATATATGAATGTCGTTTCTGTCATGTGCTCATACAAAAAAATCTCTAAACAAGAATTTCTTTTCAGGTTCGTCGTCCAAAACAACTTGGATCGCTTTCATTATCATTGTGAAGTTATTACCTCATACTATTTCTTGAAAGGAAATACACTAAAACCTTCCCTGGGAATCGTTCTATGCGTGGGTGAAAAGCGCAAAAATTCATTTAGTAGATTTTTTGATAAATGTTTAGGCTTAACGAGCGAGATTTAAAATGTTAGCTTAGGTATGTACATTACGTATATTAACTTATTCCGATGCAGGATAAAGCGAACGAAATGACGGGGTCAGAATGAGGGTGTAATGATTTCTTAAGCTTACGCTAATGTTACGTTATAAAATACTTTACATCGAGTTAAAACTACTTTTAACATGTTCTAAAACCAAAATATAAAAAGTTTTGGATTTATTTCTTACAATCCGACGATACGGCGACTATACGGAGAATGTCAAACTATTGCGCCAAATGGCAATCCACACTTTGTTTTGCAACCATGCCTTAAAAGGATTCAGAATATATTTGGTTTATCTTCCTGTTACAGTGTAACTGACTTAGTATGAGTACGTACAATATAAAGGAACATTTTAGTAGGGAAAGCTGATTTGTTCGAACATTAAAATTCAAACGTTTTCTGGAAGCGCAATCTTGCTTTAGGAATTAAATTCCGTGATTATAACCGTGAAATTGGAAATCGTGATGAAAAAAACTTGAACAATTATTTTCGTAAGCTATCTGCAAGTCTCACATTTTGTTTAAACATACCCGCAAAACAATTCATAAACTTCAACAACTTATTAATTAATTGAATCCCAATAAAACTTTTTGGAAGTCGTCAGAAGTGAAATTTATAGTGGTCTATAAATCTGGAATTGAAATTATACGATTTTGTTTTTGTTTATTCAGTTTTACTTTTGTTTATTTAGTTATTAGTATAATCAGCAACCAAAACAGGACCGCTTCTGGACATAGGTCTCCTCTAGAGAGCGCCAAAGGTCGTGATGAATCTCCTTGCATCCAGCGGCTCCTCGATGACGACCTTGACCTGTTCATAGCTCCACCTGCTGGAAGGTCATCCGACAGTGCGACTACTGGTGCGGCCGCCACTCATAAATAATTTTTCTACAGCTCTCGTCGGTTCTAAGAACAATGTTGCCTGCCCATTGTGTCAGCTTAACTTGCTTTTTACCTTCTGCACTTTACCGGTTACTTGCGTGTCGTCGCAAGATACACTGAGCTCTCTCCATACCATGCTGAGTGACTCTGAGCTTAGTGATTTATAATTAACTTAAAAAATTAACTATAAGGTACTAACCACTTATAATTTACATGTATATATTACAATTTAAAATATTTCTCTATATAGTACTATTTGTTATCACACACGCTGTGCCAAGATAACTGACTCGCTTCCACTGTCCCTTGTATATTCACAATAACTCGAATGTGAAATATTTTACTCGTTAGACTATACTTAATAATCATGATCATCACAAGAACTTAAATTATTAATTCAATTTGGTATCACTGCATTTACATCGCGATAGGAATTAAGAAATAGAATTAAATATAATAGAAACTGAAATAAGTTCGATCTTGACATTCAGACGTTATTGGAAACAATCGCGCGATTACTGTTTGTTGGTGATCAATATTGGCTGGAAAAGTACCGAGAATCCTGTGTCAATCAGTAGTTTTAGGCATTTGTCCTGATCTCCGTGAGGTTTTGTGCCGCTCAAATATAAATATAATGATTCAAAACATAACGTGGTACAGAAGTCTAGACTATTGGTGAATAAACTTATAACCCCGGCTTCACCCGTGAATAACAGTGACTGGATTTTTACCACCAGAAAAGGTTTCGCAAAGATAAAGAAAAACTACAAAAATTTAGGTGAATTCGTCGCCATGCATAGAGATCATGATGTATTAACGCTTTTAACCTCCCTAAAAGCCTTAAGGTTTTATATTTTGACCTTTCAATGTAAAAGATTTTAAAGATGTTTTTTATTTTCATTCCTACAGTACATTTGGAAGTTTGGCACGTTAGAAATTAGGTAATTTATTTTTACTGAGTTTGTTGAATCGTTTTTTACTGTGTAAGGATACACAGTATAAAACGAAATAATTAAAAATCAAGGTTCACAAAATACACAAAATTTTCCACGCAGGGATAGAGCGATGCCCGGGGGAGGTTTTAGTGTATCAATTTTTATGGTCAAAATTTTACTATGTGCAAACCCCCTGATTTCGTAGATAATTAAATATCATATCGCGAATAATATATAAATTAGCAGGAAAATTAAATACCCATGTTATAATCATAGTGTATCCATGGTCAGACAGCATTGTCACACCCATCTAAACACGATATGTTCCACTAATGAAATTATTCCCAATCTAATCAGATTAGGAAATAAATTTTTTGGCAAACATAGAGAAGATAGGATGTATTAGTTGCATTTCCCCGCGAAACCAAAAAAAAAAGATGTACTAGCGATACTTGTATTATTAACATATATGTTAAGTACATACAACTTGTTCTAGTTCTCATCAGAATCTTATTCAAGTCTTCCTTGGGGATTAATTTACAATATTTAAATGTACAATATTTGTATTAGTTATACCAAGGTGAAGGAAAAAATCTCGTATTACTGGATGAAAAATATTACATTTCTAGGACAATCATAGAGTTCGGTAGCAGAATTAGATGAAGTACAGAAATAATGAGACTTTTTTAAATTTTCATTTCAGTCAATTCGAACAAGAATAAGATATACGTCCTCATTGCATATACCGATGGAAATTGATCGCTAAGTCACATAAATAACGTTATTTATATCTACTTAAGTTCAATAAGGACAGAGGAACCTGATAAATAGTCTAATTATACGACAAGACCAAATAAACAGACCGACACACGAAACAAAATGAAATTCTCAAAGTAATCTCGCATCAAGCGGAAACCTAACGCACATATAAAATAAGCCCAAGGAAATGGCGTTTGTATTCAATATTTGAGGACTTTGAACGAAAGTCCGTAAATATTTATTATACAGATGGACAATTTTGTCGTTGCTTTTTAACAAGACATTTATATTCGTCGGGCAAAGTTTGCTTTGGTAGTTTTATTGTGATTCAGAATATTTTTTTATATTTGGGAAATAAACATCGTTTGATTAGCAATTTGATGGACTGTCGGGCTTTTTCAATACTGTGTTTGCTGTTTCTACAGCGTGAATGATAAAAGATCAGAAACTTTTACGATACCGTAGTCAACAAATGTTACTACAGTAAAATGAAAATAATGCTTATGTGAATAATAAAGTTCACCGACTTTACTGGCATTATTTTCAGCTTTAAAAAAAAATGCGTCTCTTTTTTGTTTACGCGGCGAAACGTATTTTCGCGCCCCTCACCAGCTCTCGGTGGGGTCGGAGTGGTGTGTGGGGCTCCCAGGACATTATAGAGCCGAATGCCACTGCGAGTGCCATTAGTGCCGCCTTTGGTGAGCGCCCCTGAACAACAAATCATCAGTACACCATGCAGACCTGTCAGCCCCCTAAAGGACGGACGCTTCCTCCACCTTAGGGCTGCCCAGCACCTCAGAACAACTCCACCAACTTTGGGACAGTGCAATGGATTGAGATTCCCATTCTGGCCCCTTGCCCCGTACACAAAAGCGCCTCCTGCAGTTGTTCTTTTGTCCCCTCTTCTTAAAAGAGAAATACGAGGAGCGCCTGCTCCTTCTGCTCTTTAGTCCACTCTTCTTATAAGAGGGGTACAAAGAGCATCCCCCTCAGTTCAATTGGCTACGTATTCACACCGCCTGCTACTAGTGAAAAAAATTTAACCACACATTTTCACGCCATTCCTGCACATAAATATTCAAAATTTTTACAATAAAGTTCTTCTCCGAGAGGTCTTCAAGAAAAGAGCGTACCTACTCCTTAAAGTCCGCCACGCCTTTGCAACACGCCTACCTGGTCTTGCTAGAGTCTTTTGGGGGGCGGTAATCACTACCTACTTCCTCATCGTTTTTTTATGAGGAAGGGCATCTCATGAAAAAATATAATAGGCTCTAAAATTATTCGTGAGGTTTAATAAATTATTTAGTCCAAACGTTGAAGAGAACAAATTGTCATAAAGTACGTAAATGTTATAAAAATTACCAGCGTGATGACAATATTATGATGAATTTAGAATGAAAGCCTAAGATTTTGAGACATATTAAGTAACCACAAATACTATTAGAAAAAAAAAAGCTTTATTGTAATTTTATTTTCCCGTCTAGATTGTTAACTTAATAAATTATAGGTTTAACTCAGAAGTCGCTAAATCCAATGGTGAAAGGTAAGCAATTTTCCTTTCAAACAATCCGTTTGGTAAAATTTTGAGAAAATCAATAACATACAAATAGGTTTATGGAGCCGTTGTTTTACATTTTATTATTACAGCGAATCCAAAACAATCGCAGAATAAGTATTGAATAAGAACAATTTATGTTCATGTCCAAAATATACTATTTTTGTGACACTGAATCATTAGTTTATTTATATGTTATACACAAAAATCAAAATAGAAGTTGTACAAATTGGATCTAAACTTTACTGTGTACTAATAAAGTAAAATAGGTTGTGCGAATGTAACAGTACGTCTTTATTGAAAACACAAGCAGAAACTATATGTATATTGTATTGGAACTGAATAAAACGTTTTTTTTTTTAAATTTCACTGTACGTAGAAGTTCAACGACCCGCCACAAACTTATATTTACTGTTGAATCTCGAAATAGTAACGCCAATTTGTTGAACAGAAAATTTCAAGATAGCGAAATATATTTCGTGGAATCGTACTCATTTTTTATTACAAATCGAAGTCGGAAAATGTATCGGAAACAATATATTTTTGTTTAAAAATTGTTCAAGCTATTGATTTACGGGAATGCGAATCATTGGTTCAAGGTACAACTTTTTAACTTTTTTATAGTGTAAGGTGACAAACAAGCAGGCAAAAAGCCTTTTGATGATAATCAAGGCTCATAGACATCCACATAAGTTATTGTCACGCAGATATATTTCCCTATTTCCCACCTTTCCTCCAATGGGCTACCGGCTCCTCACAAGCGTCACGAAACATGACAGCACACATGACACTTTAAGGTAGTCACATGTGAGCATCAGGTACAGCCCCGGTCGTGCCAGCCCAATTCAGCTGCAACACAGTACCGACAGCGAAAATATATATAAAGAGGCTAGCCGACGCCAGGATATCTTGTAGTACCATGTTGCATAGGAGGTGGTAGTGCATGACACTACAGCCTTTGCAACGGAATTGGGCCGGTACGACCGGAGATACCGCCGTAAAGTGACACATACGGTGTCGCGTTTCGTACGGTTTGTGAGTAGACGGTGGCTCATAGGGGGGAGGCGAAAAGGAGTCCAACGCATCGGAATAGTAACTATGCGGGTGTTTATGGACGTCGGTCTTCGCAAAATGGCCCCGACTTCTCTTTTGCCCCTATCCTATAACAAAAGAAAAGTGTACTAGTGCTAACGCAGGCTCGGGTGCACGATATATATATAATTCAGGTGGTTGAAGGTACTCTCATAGTAACTTCTGCTGACTATAGCACGAGGCTGTAACACCACCAAGTTCTCGACTCCGTAATGTTATGGGAAATAGAATATACGAGTATAATATCGCTATAAGAGATATGGCGACCGACACGTCTGTGGTTATACTGTGGCAGGCGAACATTTGTGCAACAATGTGCCATTTTTTTCGAAATAATGTTTAATGGGATCAATGACGTGCCATCCAAATATTTTGAATTCCTGATTATTTGGAAAATAATAATAATAAATACTATCAAAATTCTTTATTAAATATATTAGAAAAAGAATGTACATTTTGGAAGGTTTTTATTACACTCATCAAATAAATTCCTGTCAAATAGAGTGTCTTATGTTGCTACAGGTTAGATAACAAGCCTAGTGTACGATCACTCGTTCGATCGTCATAAAATACTTATTTAACACACGTGCCCAGAATATTGTGTCGTGTGCCATTGGTTCGCCTGCCCTGCACTGGACTATGAGGCAGTTAATATCTATATAATATATTTACATTTTTGAGTACTTATGCCATAAGTTGTCTATGGGCTTTACCGTGTACTAACAGAGACGCTAAGACACGAGTTTACCGAAGATTTAGAAGCAATTTATCGAAGTTAGCTCGGGGGGTCTATCATCACACTTGTATGAGCCCCGCTGGTATTCTCACAAATCGATATTGGAGGGATTTGCGGTGACTGTGTACGTTACTGGCTTACTCAAACACTGGAATTTATCTTAACGACAATTTACCCAACTTCAATGCAAATTTGTAGATATGACGTATGGGCTTTCTGTCCGCATAATAAGTTGAAACTTTAAATTTTCAGAAGGGATCAGTCTGGATCAGATGGGTGAGATGCATCCCAATATGAGAATTACACTTATAGGGCTGTCCGGTTTTTCCAAAACATAAGAAACGCGACTGACAACCAGTCGATCAACCTTAACGAAGGCATAAGGATTTCCCACACTTTGAGTTCTTAAAGATATCAAACATCATATACTTCAGAAGACAAACAAAATAATATTGTTGGATAGAATGTTCCATTCAATTATTTTTTGTGGGGTGTTTCGAAGTAGGTTTGTTTTTTAGAAAAAGATTTATAATATTACAGCTGACATTATGGTAATCGTGAATGAGTTGTGTATTAAATTATTGAATAACTTTTACCAAACCGAGGATCTTAGGGAAGGTTTACCATGTGGGTAGACGAGATCGTCTACTGCACGGAGATCCGTGCAGTAGCCGGTCTGGGATGGATGTGAGTAACAAGAGATCCGTCGTCTTGGCGTTAATTGAGAGAGGCCTATGTCCTGCAGTGGACAAGAGCGGACAATAATGATGATGATGAAACCGAGATCTTGCAATGTCATATGAAAATATATTGAAAGACTTGCCTCCTTTATCTTCTTGATATATATTCCGATTTGTATGCAAAATCTCACGTAAGCCATCTGAATATAAAATACCTTGGTGTCGCACAGA
This sequence comes from Eumaeus atala, assembly GCA_017140195.1. Classification (NCBI taxonomy): domain Eukaryota; kingdom Metazoa; phylum Arthropoda; class Insecta; order Lepidoptera; family Lycaenidae; genus Eumaeus; species Eumaeus atala. The sequence goes on from JAFELO010000083.1 coordinate 349,539, forward strand.
GATAACTGAATGATATCACAATATATTGTTTTCTTTGTAATAGTACCTAGTACGAGTAACTTTATTCGCGTTTCAAATAATACATAAAAAATGAAAAAAAAAAAATTAAAGATTTACCGTATAATGGAAAATCTTCAATTTATTTTTGTTAAAAGTCAAAAAAGAAAAAATGTGTCAGCGTGGCTTGCAAAAAATGTTATACACATTGATGTCTTACGTTTACGCGAATGTTACACATTACAATAATTATTGTAATCTATTGTAAACGCTATTACAGTTTAAACGATTTTTTTATATGTAAAGATAAGTGAAAGTAATTTAAGTTTTGTTAAAATAAGACTTTTATTATAAGTAATTATTTCAAACCTAAAACATAATAAATCAAATTTCTTCATATTGAACTATTGCCATAATTATATTAATGTTTATATTTAATTATATTTTCACACAACATGTTATGCTGTGTGAAAACAAAATAAATATAAGACTGTGTGGGGGCGGCTTGAGAATACCCTCACTCTCAATCCAAGCCCAGGGTGACGTAAGGGTCGTCAAAGGGCTCTAGTCTCTTAACAACAAAGAGGTTTCAGCGAGCTGGTGGTTTCGTGTCCCGTCTGTTTCATAGTGACAGTGAAATAGACGGGAGCACCGGACGGAGCTCGCATCGAGTGATGGCGGTACCATCGATCGGATCGGCGACAGGCAGCAGTGGCGCCGGTTCGAAACCTAATCTGCGATTGCCAATCCGCCTGCTCAGCGTGGCAGTTATGAACATTAACCTCCCATGGAGGACAGCAGTAGAATTCAGTCCCTAGTTCCCGGTAGTTCCACTAGTCCTGGCCATGGTAGCGGTGGAACAAGGGGTGCTAAGAATCTCTGGGCTACGGATCGCTACCACCGACTTGATCTGGCTACATATAACGGACAAAAGACAAAGACTAGATATCCATTTGTTTGAGCTGGGGTGGAACTGGGAAAAATCCGATGGCACGTTCTGGGGCTATGTGAAGTCCGAAGATAAGGCGAGGACACCATAACTCTGTCATCCTGTCACCTATTGCACTTCAGGGAAGGCTACACTCCATCAAAAGGCGGCGTGGGATTCGTCGTGAATAAATCCCTCATAGGCAACATCGTAGAAATCTCTAGTGTATCGGGTAGGGTGGCGTATCTAATACTTAAATTCAATAAGAGTAAAAATACTTAAATTCAATAAGAGTAAAAATACTTAAATTCAATAATTCTTAAAGTGATACAAGTATACGTACTAACCTCGACACATTCCGATGACGACGTAGAGACGACCCATGAGGATGTCTCAAAGGCCTTACATAATACCTGTAAGGCATACTTCGATGTTGTTATGGGGGACTTTAATGCCAAAATGGGAGTACGAAATGATGTCGAATCGAGTCTGGTACCACATGGAGTCGAAAGTCGAAATCCCAGGGGGCAAATGCTGGTAAACTTCCTCGAGAAGGAAGGCCTCTTCTTAATGAATTCATATTTGAAGAAGAAGCCCCATAGGAAGTGGACATGGCAAAGCCCCGATACTGTGACACAGAGCGAGATTGACTTAATTTAATAAAGAAAAAACTTCAAAAAAAATTTGGGTGAATTCATATGCGTAGATGCATGGCGACGGATTCACCCTAGCCAGATGTATTATCACTTTTTTTAGGGGGCTAAAAGCCTTATGGATTTATATTTTGACCCATCAATGTCATGACATGTCAACGATATTTTTTATTTTCATTACTACATTACATTTGGAAGTTTATGCCAGGATATCTTGTAGTACCATGTTGCATAGGAGGTGGTAGTGCCATGCATGGTGCATGACACTACATCCTCAAATGCAACGGAATTGGGTCGGTACGACCGGGGATACCGCCGTAAAGTGACACATACGGTGTCACGTTTCGTACGGTTTGTGAGTAGCCGGTGTCCCATTGAGGGAGGGGGGTAAAAGGAGGGCATCGCATCGGCATAGTAATTATGTGGATGTTTATTGGCTTCGATCGCTCGTTTGCCCCCCTATTAAAAAAGTAGTGCACTCGTTGCACACGCACAAGTGCACGATATATATATACTTTACTTAATAATTACATATATATATATATATATATATATATATATATATATATATTCAGGCGTTTTCAAGTTACTCTATGAGGCACGTGGGTGTAACTCCACCAAGTTCTCGAATCCCGAATGCTATTGAAAATAGAATATACGAGTATAATATCGCAATAAGAGATATGGCGACTGACACGTTTGTGGTTGAACTGCCACTAGACCAAGGTAGGCGAACCGTTATGCATCAACGTGCCACTTTTTGTAGAGAATGAAAACATTGCCACGTGCCATCCATTAATTTTAATTTCCTGAATATTTGGAAAATAATAATAAATATCACCAAAACTCTTTGTTAAGTAAAGAAAACAAAAATGTACATTTTGGAATGATTTATTACACGTGTAAAATAACACACGTGCCCAGAATATTGTAGACCATGAGGCAGTTAGTATCTACATAATATATTAATATTTACTACTACTTATCAAATAAATTCCTGTCAAATAGAGTGTCTTATGTTGCTACAGGTTAGATAACAAGCCTAGTTTACGATCACTCGTTCGATCGTCATAAAATACTTATTTAACACACGTGCCCAGAATATTGTGTCGTGTGCCATTGGTTCGCCTGCCCTGCACTGGACTATGAGGCAGTTAATATCTATATAATATATTTACATTTTTGAGTACTTATGCCATAAGTTGTCTATGGGCTTTACCGTGTACTAACAGAAACGCTAAAACACGAGTTTACCGAAGATTTAGAAACAATTTCTCGAAGTTAGCTCGGGGGGGGGGGGGTCTATTATCACACTTGTATGAGCCCCGCTAATTTTCTCACAAATCGACATTGAATAATGGAGGGATTTGCGGTGACTGTGTACGTTACTGACTTACTCGAACACTGGACTTTATCTTAACGAAAATTTACCCAACTTCAATGCCAATTTGAAGATAAGACGCATGGCTTTCTATACACATAATAAGTTGAAACTTTAAATTTTCAGAAGGGATCAGACTGTATCAGATGGGTGACATGGATCCCAATATGAGAGTTACTCTTATAAGGCTGTCCGGTCTTTCCGAACCGTATGAAACGCGACTTACAACCTGTGGCTCAATCTTAACGACAGTAATAGGGCATAAGGGTTTCTCATATTTTGAGTTCTTGAAGATATCAAGCGAATGTCGAAGGTTTTTGTGGAGAACCTAGGAAGAAAACACCTGACAGACGTTAGTACTGATTCTGGGGTTACCGTTTCTTCTAAGAATGAAATCTTATCTGAGATCGAAGCTTTCTATAGCGATACGTCGAAGTACTGAGGTCTTTGTATGACGCTACTTTTATGTCCGTTCCGATTCTGAGAGGTCAAACAAGGTCATTCCAAGTACGACAGGGATGTCATTTCCCCGAAACTGTTCAGTAACGCCTTGGAGGACGTCTTTAAGAGTTGATGGGCAGAATGCAGCATAAATATTAACGGCGAGTACCTCTCACATCTTCGTTTCGCCGACGATATCGTTGCGTTGGCCGAATCGTTGGAGAGCTTTCAGGAAATGTTGCGTAGCCTAAATTAATCCTGCCAACGTATTGGCCTTAGGATGAACTTGGCCAAGACAAAGGTCATGTTCAACGAACACGCTCTCCCTAGGCCGGTCAACGTCGATGGTTCTTTTCTCAAAGTCGTCAAAAACCTCGGGAAATTATTACAATTAGGTAGATATAACTTCGAGAAGGAAGCCGATCGAAGGATTCAGTTACGTTGGGCAGCATTCTGGAAGCACATCTCGTCACATACTCACGTCATCTATACCGCAAAGCTTGAATGCGAAAGTCTTCAAAACATGGCCACTTAATTTAAGACTGGTCCGTAAGTTTGCGATGGCTCAATGGACTATTGAACGTGCTATGTTGGGTTTCTTTGTCCGACGGAATTTGTAACGAAGTTAAATTACTAATTTAGAACTAAACTTACCAATATCACGCGACGAATAGGCTCGCTGAAGTGGCAATGGACAAGACTCACACTCAGAAGAAAAGATGGCTGATGGGCCAGTAGGGTTCTGGAGTGGAGGCCGCGTCTGGGAAAGCGAAGTGTTGGTCGACCGTTCACCAGGAGGGAAGACGATCTTTGTGCAGTAGCAGGAGATGTCCAGCAGTGGACCAATAAGGGCTGATAATGAATGAAAAAATGATTTTATGATAGAATGTAAACAGTCATAATTATTTGTAATTCATCTACACCTGTCACTATGTTCATGTGAAGAAATGATCGGTTAAAATAAGTAAAGGTTGTAAGAAAATTTAACAAAGATTCAATATCATGGGATCAAGATTTTCCTTCCAGGCTATTTCGGTGTTGTTATTATGAATTAATTATACACAACAGTAGTATAAGAAAAACGTGCAACAGTGTTGTAAAACATCTGAAACATCTGAACACATAACATATGCAACATTTTTTCAATCAATAAACGCCTGCATCATTAACACAAGCAGCAGATTTAGAATCCTTTTTTGTTGTCCTTGCAATAAAAAAATAATGCAGATATCTCGTGAAACACTACTGTATTTTCTTGTTACACCGTTGCATTTATTTAACGTTTGTCACAATATTGGTCATATTTCTGGACACACCTGATGATAATGATAACGCGACGGGTGACGGGGTTTTAATGAAATTTTTTTAAAATTTTCATTAAATTAGATGTCATAAAATGCTAATCCGCGTTAAAGAACACCAATTCTTTCCAAGGATTACCCGTATGTCAATTTAAATTTAAAGATACTCGAATTTCAATACAGTAGGTGCCCTTTTATAGTATGAGTGGGCAAACGAGCAATCGGAGCCGTTTGATGACTTCCGACGCCCTATCATACCCCCCCAATGGGCCACCGGCTGCTCACAAACTTTACACCGGTATCGATTGATCGAGAAGTACTTCCCCGATCGTGCGGGCCCAATTCCGTTGCATAGGAGGATGTAGTGTCATGCACCATGCATGCATGGTGCCATGGCATTACCTCCTTCTATGTTTCATGGCACCATCTGTTACTAAGCCTCTCGCTTGGTGAAACTATATAATTATAATTATCCGGACACTTTTAATAACTCGTGACAGCTGGACATTTCAGTATACCCACGAACATACTTGCTGTATAGCTTCTATCTTCCATTCTTCTATAAATCGCGATAAAATCCATTAAAGTAGTCTTATTACAATGAGTCTAACGTTCACGTAAAGTTTATAATTTAACAATTAAAATAGTATATATAATCTTACTTTATTAGGTATTAAGGTGACGTTACGATAATGATTTATTTGAATTGAAATTAAATTATGAATATTACTGACATAAAGAGACACACCTAAATACCATTATTAGGTAATTTATTACACCAGTTGCATGTAACTGTCACGTTGAGTTGATAACGCCACAGCTTGACAAATCGTCAAATTTACCGTATTTGGCGTAGTAATAATAAAGAGAAAATTCAGCATCATGATTTATAATATACATACTGACTGGCGAGTTATTCTCATCACTGCGGTAGGGAATTATTACTCTATTCTTATCCAATTCATGTTATAAAATAAGTATCTTGTTTACCAAAATATCCTACAAATTACTGAATGCGTGTATAGAATCTTAGTAATGACGCTGGAGCTATTAGTAAGCAGGCAGACGCACCATCGATTGTGACGCACCTGTGCCGCACACCATAGCGAGACTACGTTGACCATAATATGCCATTTTAGTCCTCTCTTAGACGTTAAAAAGAAAACTCTTTGAAGTCATCTGCAGTATTTTAGGTATATGAGTAATGAAAATATCACCAGTCAGCACGTCTTTTATATATAAAAAGACCTACTTTGTAAAACTATATTGTAGTTATCTCAGGGATCTGGATTACGAAATTAAGTGTTCATTTGCTTAAGTTTTTATGCCAAATAAACTTATTTACACATGTTTTATCTACGTAAACTGTAGTTCCGTGAATCAAGTTCAAGAAGAGCAAATCAAATAATTCACATCGTCTGGTTTAGCGCTGTCTTGCCGTGAGAAAATCAGCTTGATTGCCTCTTAGAAAAAAAATCATATATTTGTGATGTTTCGTGAGCGCGGCTTCTGATTCTTTAGAGCACACATTGTAGACAATGTCTAAATCTAATGTATTTTATGTCACTACCGTTTATCTGACCAATAATATATCATATAGTCATAAACTACTAACTACCAATTACCTGCTTTGTTATAAAAATAGACTTGGGTTTCAGTAAAGTATCAAACCTCAGGGCAGTTGATATTTTACTTTTATCTTGTCCACAGGTGGCCTCGGGATATTTTTACTACTTTTCATATTCAGTCCGTACCCAGAAATTTGTAAGAATAATAAATAAAGAACTCCATAATATAAGAAAATATATGGAATATTTACTAATTGTACAGATATGATTTAAAGTCTTCATGGCAGGTGAAGTATATTTTCTCACAAGTTACATTAAACTCAAATAACAATAACGATTTTAATATTATGTATTGCACCTCCTACCCGGTGGACTGACCAATTGGTTTGTGGCCCTTCATGGTAGAGTTCAACAGTGGACGTCTTCCAGCTGATGATGTCTTTTATAGATATCGTTGCTTTTATTGACCTGGAGTGTTCCAACATAACATGGCAGAAACTGCAGGCTATATCGATGTCAGACGAGCTCGTTCACATTTTTAAAGACCCATGACCCATGTCAATGTCGTGAGATGATCACATGCTCTGTCAGAGCCGTATAGAATGGAATGCGGGGTGAGGCAAGGGGGGCCAACCTCTCCTAAACCGTTCAACCTTTATATGAATACTCTAATACACTAGATCAGCAGTACACGTGTCGGCTGCCATATTGATGGTGTCTGTATAAACAATATTAGCAATACGGACGACATGGTGCTGCTGAGCGCCACCGTTTGTGGCTTACCTCTATATATAGCTGTTCGCTACCTGCGAACGATATGCTCGACACCACAGGCTATGCTATAACACTAAAAGAGTGAATCTTTAATGTTTTTGTCACAGGGAAAATGCCCAGAAACGTTCCACCCATCAGGCTAAATGGTACAGAAATGAAAAGGGTTGAACAGTTTGAGTACCTCGAGTACATGGTTACAGCCGACTTAACAGACGAGGCTAACCTGGAGAGAGAGTGAAGAGCGCTGTCTGTGAGGGCTAACGTGATAGCCCGCAGGTTCGCAAGATGTTCGACTGAGGTCAAAGTTATTCTTTTTATAGCATTTTGTTCCTTCTCCTACTTGTGCAGGCTGATGCTAGAATACAGTACAGCGCTCCTCGCGTCCAGTACAATAATGACTTCCGGGTGCTGGTGGGGCTGCCACTGCAGCGCGTCGGGGCTGTTCGCGAGCGCGGGAGTTGATGAGCACATGAACCACTGTTTCATGGTTTACGTACACCTAACACACAAATGATTAAGGGTGGCAGGTGCCGAATGCGTATTAAAATTCTTACAATAGTAAGAAAAAAATAATATCGAATTTACTATAATTTAATTTCGTTATTATATTAATGCGGTTCACATTAAATTTAATAATGATGTAGGACATTGAATTACTATGTAGGTTTAATTATTAAAATTACTAACGTAGAGGAAATATCTAGATGTTAAAAATATACAATATGTATCGTGTCCGGAATGATAAGTTATTTATTTATTATCATTTATTACGAGAAGGCTTATTTAGAAATAAATAAAAATAACCATAATATATTTTCATGTATATTTTAAATGTTTAATACAAAAAACTTTTTTAAACTAATTATATTTGGCAGTAACAAAATGAATGTCTATCCAAACACGAAAAATCACTACAAGATTTAACTATATCATTATTTAACTTTGGCACTTCAGCATAAACCTAATATTATTTTAATACGAGTTGTTTACATTTTCTAAATATCAAGTGTAGTAAGAAACACAGTGCCCTAGCAGCCAATAATATGTTAAAGTTAAAAACTCGGGACTTATAAAGTAATAAAAAATTGTGTATTTTATAAGCAGAGAAATAGAAGTCTTATTCAGCATTCTAATTATTATCTCCCCTATGATATTTTTTTCATTGTCCACAGAATAACGAATCTACACTACGGCAAATCAATTTAGTCTAATGCAGTCACATAAAAATAATACAATGTAAATTAAATGGCAATTTAGTGAAAACTAAATACGTAGAGTAATGAGAAATTTTTAAGATTTTCATACGAAGAATAACGTAAAGCGACACTGTGGGTGTCACGTAACGGCGCTATCAAGTGAGTTTGTAGCCATTATCGTATGAATATGTCTTTACTAAAAGAAATATTAGACCTTTCTACGTCCTATGATTGGGCCTTTCCAAATTATAGGTGCGATCACAACATACACAGTGCAACAATAGGTTAGATTTATGAAATACATAATATTATTTCATTAATCTAAAGTATTTTAATAAAAATGCCTATACATTGCATTAAAACATCACTCATGGAAGATAGGAAAAGTAAAGAAAACACACATATAAAATAAAATAACAACACATCTAGAATAATAGCTGTCAATCATTCAACATTCAACTAACTTTTAACGAGAATTTAAATGCGTTTTAATCTACTCTCTTTTTTATTTCTAGCGGCTTCATGGTGTGGAGGCACCAAAACATTGCTGATATAACATAAAATACTTGTAGAGCTGTTGTGATAGGGCTGACAGACGACAAACTTCTAGTTAAGAAGGCCAGGGCTGAACAGCGCAGCACTTCTAATAACGGTGCATATTTTGAATTGTCGAATAACATTCCGATGACGGTAAGCGAAGCAATCACGTATAGGACGAATATGATCACAGATAGCGGTGTCATGCCCTGTAATAAAATATATGATGTTAAAACACGTTTTATATATTCCTACTAGATAAATATTACATGTCACTTTTTTTATAGCATGAGTGAGGTAAACTAGAAATCGAAGTTTTCTCACGTCTACAGGCGCCCATAAACATCCGCATTATTGTAATCAATTTTATAATATAGGGGAAACCAGTAATCGATGCATTTTTACAAATACCAACGTTTTCCGTTCCAAACCGCACAAAACGCGACTCCGAAGATGTCACCTTACGACGGCGCCACGTGGGCACGTCACGCAGATGCGTTGGTTGGACACGAAGTGAAGTCAGGCGCATGACTTATTATTAAAATTGCTCTCCAAATAGAGGAGAGAGATTATTGAAATCTGGGTACACATATCGTTTATTATGGATATATAACACTAAATAAAAAAGATAAGGTTTGGGAATACTGGATTGGAATGAAATAAGATGTTAATTTGATGGTAGTAATTCCATTGACCCGGCACAAACCTCTATTTACTATCGCAATCTGAACATTTACATACATCGAAAACAAGATGGCTAGAGTGCGATAAATTCTTGTGACCGCGTACTCTACGTAGAAAATGCCACGTTCTTCATAGAGTTTATAAAAAGAAATTGAATTCTACGGCAAGCTGTTTGAATATTATTATTTCCTAAGTTTAAAGTATGTACCTTTAGAGGATTGCTTTTTGACTTATTAATTACTTAAAACATAGTCTACCTTATCCTAGAACGTAATCTATCGCATTACATTTGCTTTTTTATGGTTTCAATAAATGCTTTCCCGTCGCAAGCAAAAAAGAAAAATAAATTGAATGGAATGCGGTTAAGAACAAATAATGAATTATTAATTTACACATGTCATACTCGTGGGTCACAGTTGTAACATAACTACTCAGTACTTAAAGATGTAATTGTACAAACCAACCATTGCTGAGTATACGGGTAGACAATTGTAAAGAACTTACCATATGCCTGTGAGCTAGTTCCAGGAATCCGTAGAGAATCACAACGTAATGGCAGACGATGTACACGTTACACCATGTCGGAAGTTGAACGTGATATCTTACTCTTACTTGAATCTGAAAGAGATATAAGATAACAGGTTGGAGCATTTACCGAAAAATATTTCCTAACAATTTAATTTAAGTAAATAATGAGATTTTTTATAAAATAGGTAAGTAATTTCTGAAAAATATGTGTGCTCAATATTTACTAGTTACTTCATGGAGAGGCTCATATGAAACAAAATAAATGAGATCCATCAGTTCAAGCGTCTGGTCTAAAGAAAATACAACCTCAGTATAAAGTATGCTCTTTCTACAAATATAAAACTCTTCATTTATATATTGTTACATGAAACTTATTGATACATGAAGCTATTGGACTGACGTAGTTATGATATTATTTTTATAACACAAGCGGAAAAAGGAGCCAAATGAGCCTTTTCGTGACCCGCGAGGCCCATAAACATCCGCACCTAGTATGTACGTAGGTACTTCGACTTTCTTCTCCACGATCCCATCATTGGGCCACTGATTTCGCATAAAGCAAACGAAACGCAATAGAATAACCATCACTCAACTGTAGTAGATGTTATGTGGGTCAAGCCACTAGCGTAATTAATACCACCCCGCTCGTACCCAATTCGGTTGTAAAGCAGTGATGTGATTTGGCTGATTATTTTATTACTTATAGTCGAAGGACACTTACATCGTCTTTCAATAGCTCATCTCCAAGCCTTGAAGTTCCCGGTTCCCAACTGGGTCCCCAGAAAAAGGCTCTGAACTTATCGCCCCATGTCTTCATGCGTTGGAATTTCTCTATTGCGTATCCGGAGTAAAAAGCCTGTAAAAATTTTATTGATCAGATAACAATGCCTACCGCGGCATTGTGTGAGTGAGAGGCAAGTCCTTGGTCGTGCCTGCCCAATTTGGCTGCAATGTAGCATGACAATACTTCATACTAATAACTACGTGATCTTCTCTCGTTTTGAATGTATGTTGATCTATAGACCGATGTGTATACAACATCTCACGTGAGCCATCTTGAATACAAAATATCTTGATGACGCGTAAAAATTGCCTTGCCTTATATCAGTGTGCATATTTTGTTGTATTCTTATAGGCGTAACTATTTTCCTCGCATATATATATTAAGTACACACTTTATAATACGAAACATTAATAATAAATTTTAAATCTAACAAAATAAGTTTAAAAAGGACTAAATTTAGACTAGACCATACTGAAAAATTAAATAGAGTTCCTTGATCTAACCGATAGATATCCCTATCACCAACTAACAATTATGAATAACAGTATAGTATTATTTAGTCTGCTAATTTTGAGCTAGTATTCTATAGTCAGTTAAATCATTGTTTTCTCATACTTTTTGAATACGCGATTACCTGCTTAAAAAATTCTAACAATCCCCTTGATTGCCAGAAGGTAAAAATATTTATATAGATAATTAATAAATATGATTATTTTTAAAATAATTTATTTAGGTATATGCAGACCAAAATAAATAAATTTATTAAGATGTATATATAGCACATACCTGTTGATACAGCGGGTTGAACGAGGGTTGGTTGTATATTAATCCGTAGACAATCTCAAATTTGTCAGTCTCAGGTCTGAAGGTGCCAAACAGTCGGTCCCAAATGATAAGGACGCCGCCATAATTCACATCCAAGCAGTATTTGTTGCTACCTGAAAATAATACCGTTATCATCATATATGCTTCGTATTAATGATTCAACATTATGGCGGATAAGATTAAGGTGTGATGGGATTACAAGAGCTGGGAATTAACTGCTTAAGGATTATATTATATCCTTTGGAATATACATTTGATTTTGCATTTAACAGGCTCCGAAACTGCTGGACGGATTTAATAAATATTTTACCATAAGAGTTCTATATTATCAGTGACAAATACAATGCTACATACATTTTCTAAAACGTTAATCCCTTTTTTTAGCTGCGGAAATTATTAACAACCAATTTCTGCAACTATTGTTCTGTAGTTAATTTAATTTGTTGTCTTTGCAACGTGTCATGTTTACGAGACCGTAATTAAAATTCCTATTCTTCATTCACATCAATGAATTTTTGACATACTTTGTGAAATATCAAAACCGGGATGGACTGCTAATATAAGAGTAGAGTGTAATATTGATATGACCTGGGAACCCGAGACTGCCAACGTAACATTATTAATGTGTAAAATTAAAGTGTTATTATTTGTTAGTCTTCAAACCGGTCGACAACGATTGAATAAAGTGAATCACATATATAAACTTTCATTTTTATCACAGAGCTACGTATTTACGGTCATAAATATCTTGGAGAGAGAAAAATTCTTGTTTGTACCCAATAAATTGCCGTCTTTGTTACAAGAATAATATATGTTATTACAAATGTATCTCGAGGGAATGTTGATCTAATTTCATATTCATATTTACATCCGTTTTGTGGTTTTTTATGGGGTATATACATCCTTTTCATCGAACAGGAATGTTATAAAATTAACATTAACTACATTAAGTACACCCTAAGTTAAGCAGAATCTATATTGTAATTTTCTTTTGATTACAATAAAACTATTTTTATGGATTCTCTCGCGGTTTATATAATTATTTAACTTACCCGACGTTTCAGAAGCTTTACAGCAATCACGGTGACGGATCGACAATTTCGTTTGATTACATTTTAAAAGCATAAAGCATCAGAGCAATTTGTTGATTACGGACGCCCATTAACATTTGTACGGTTCAGGTTTATGCATATCTATTGTCCTCATAAATCGGGAGAGATTGCCTCTGATGTGCCACCGGGTACTCACTAACCGCACGAAATGAGATTGAACAGCAATCACTTTAAGGCGGTATCATATGAGCGAAAGGTACCTCCCGGTCCGGTCCGGTCCCGGTCGTACCGGCCCAATTCCGAGGCAATGCAGAATGATGCTCCTACTGTATTAAATTCAATAGCAGCAGGTATACCATATTCAATAAACAAGTAAGGCCTTGGATATAATAAGTACTACAATTTAATCCGTGCAATTTCAAAGTGTGCAAGTATTTTGAATTGAAAGTCTTTTTTAAAGTATGTTCTTGGTGATCTCGTGAAGTTATAGTTAAATTTTTTTATAGTATATACAAACAAGAATCGGAGCCTTTCAACGACCTTTTCACATCCCCTTCGATGGGCCACAGGCTACAATTTAAATATTTAAGATATTTCATTAGAAATTATATTTTAGGATACTAATTTTTTACCCCTTATTTGTCCAAATCACACATAAATTTTTATCGTTTCGCTTAATATGATGTAGACACAGGTGTGGATATCGATCAAAGTCAGGTAAGTGATTATAATTTGAAACAACAAAATACAAAATACAATTAGAGACAAAGATAAGCGATCACTTCGATGTGCAAGTAAACTGGTACTTATAAATAGTAGAAGTAACGATTAGGACCTGTACTAAGCATCAGCACTTGAGGTCTATTATAAGAGGGAAAATTTTACTGCTTTCTCCTTGTCTATGGTTTCGCGGGAAATGCTTTTCCGATCTTATGGATGTGTAGGACTCGCGGAGCGACCGATTACCCACAAAACCGTTACCATGCATGCATGTATCTGCAATAGGTCACGCGTTGCATATTATACTTTCGTAATGCTTACCTAATCTTATCTTGTCAAAGACGTATAGCAAAAATGGAAATATACACTTCCATTTTTTTGCTTTTGTGTACGAATGTATGAATAACATGTATACATTAAGTGAACTGACTGTTCATATTTTGTCCCATAAGTTAAAAGAATGTGTATTGAAACATAAAAAAAGTGAAAATTCAACGGCGTACTGGAACCCCCCCCCCCCCATTTACGTGGCTGCAACAGTCTTGGTCACAGAAAGAACCGTAATACGTTATAACATCATATGTCTTTTACGGCATTATTATTATTATATATGTAAAGAAGTTACACTTCATTCAAAACCTTGTACTGTGTAGTTAACTTACCATGATGTACCCTGTGATGGCTTGGTGTATTCAAGATATATTCTAAAGGACCGAGACTCTTGATAGCTTCCGTGTGAATCCAAAACATGTACAGGTAGCTGAACTGGTGGTGCATTATGAACTGGGCCGGTGGGATCACTAAGGCGAGTGGCAGATAGAACACCTGTAAAAAGTCGTTGTCTAATTACATGCTAAAACATCAACGTCTTCCAATACTGGGCGCGGGAATAAACTTGAAAACTTTTAATAATAATAATCTGTGGACTTATCACTTCACCTTCGCCTACTCCTGTGATAAGTGCCTTCAGGACTTGTGTTATTTTTACTAGAGAACGGAAATATGTTTACTTTATAAATGTGAGTAATTTATATACATTCGAGAATTTTATGCTAGAAATACATATAGTACATAGACGGACAACCATAACCTAGGTGGGGTTCGGACCTGTGACCTCTGGTTTAACGCATTCGACATACCCGCTCACGTAACCACTGCGCCAAGTGGTCGTCCATGATATTGAGAGTTTGCTAGTCCCCTTATTCCTAAATTTATATATTTAAGATTTCCTGATTAGACTCAAGATAGTGGTTACACAATGTTTAATAATATATTGTAATTATGGGGATATTAATTATTATGGTAACACTTCCACCTCTAACATTATAGGTATATTAATGGTTCATTCACAACTATAATTTTCCAGTTCTAATTAGCATCATTCAGTGAGTAGTCACTGAATAGTCAGTGAGTTTGGTATCTAATGCCTAAAGCTTAATTGTAGCGCACATTCAATCAGTGAAACTCAGTTCGGACTATCAAACAAACCCTCATTAGATTATCCTTGCTCAATATTAGCTCATCGGTAGCTTTGAATAAATATGTTACGTATCTATAACACTATTAATTTCTGTCTATATCTTTAAGCATCTATTATTTATTCAATGTGCCCCGCGGTTTTGTCGAAGTAACTCTATCACAAGAGAATATTTCAATATTTTGGGATCATAAATAGGTTATTCCAGATTGTAATCTACATGTGTACAAAATTTCGACCTACCCCTTTATTAATTTTCGCGTGAAAATAGTAATCCATTACAAATTTATGTACCTAATATTACTTACAATAACAATATCATCTATCGAGTCCGGTAGGACACCCCTGCCTCTTAATAATTTACTGTATTTATTAAAAACTTACAAATCCACACCATCCTTGTAACACTGACTGTCTTATACCAACGCCCATGTTGAAGTCTTCTGACGTGTGATGGACTTGATGTTGTGCCCATAGTATGTGGATTTCTGTAAGGACAAAACAGAAAACCTTGCACTTTGACAAACAATCGGGGAACAAACGAGTAATCGGAGCCATTGTGCGAATACCTGACACCCATTGGCATCCAAACGTGTATACGTGTACGATACGTAATGGTTATGCAGATACGTTGCTCTCTTCCACCTTATCCCCCATTGAGCCACCGAAACACGCCGCACAAAATGCAAAGGCATAGATATCGCTATTAAGAGGGTGTCGTGCGTGCAAGAGCCACTTCCCTGGACGTGCCGGCTCAAACAATCTAATTAAACATATAGGGAAATCGTATTATATGTACAGGTTGAATGTCCTGTTAGAGTATTAGTTTAATAAAGGGACTGAGTAATTCCATTACGGGGTAATGTAGACAGGCGTCGGTACAATAGGATCTAGGAGACCGCAAGAAACCTTACAGCTAAATCGAACGTTTGCGGGGTTGAAGTTATCTTGCACAGACAATGTAAGAAATACACTTGTGAAAATGGTAACCCGTATCTTTATTTTAGTGAAATAAGTGTATGTATTTAAACTTTTGCACTTGTCATTGATTGTATTGAATATTTTAATCAATCGTTTATTAAATAATTGTTTTATTTTGGCTGGAATGCTAATTGTGGTTTACACGACCAATGGAAAGGAAAGTAAGAAGTTAACAGGTAAATTACGATCTCATCTGAATATTCCATAGTGATTGAATAGTGCCATGCTGCATTGCAACGGAATACGGGGAGGTATCTCTCATGATACCGCCGTAAAGTGAAAATGTTAGAGTCGCGTTTCGTCTGTGAATAGTCAGCGGAGGGCAGGAGAAAAAGAGGGCAACACATTGGCTTTGTTGTTATGCGGATATTTATGGGTGCTAGTGGTCATCAAAAGGCGTCAGCTTGCTTGTTGCCGTTGTTATTGTTTATGCAAATTCTAGTTTAATTTTTTGTATTAAACAAATAATAAAAGTAGATAGCTTACCGTGGCAAGCTCTATGCATCCAATAGTAGAGGAAATCCACGCCTACAGCTGCGGCGTACCAGGTCAGCGTGCTATCCCATGGCAGGTCGACGAGTCTGAAGTTGGAATATATCCACATGTATAAGTATGACTCTGCTCCTCTCCACACGAGCCTGCGAGAAAAGAAAAGATATATTTGTAAAAAAAAGAAAAAGAAATGAAATTTAGTGTTAGCGTTGATTATTTTTTCCTTTTTATATTTACTGGAATATTGTTTATAATGAATGCTTATGGAAGAGCGGTGCCTCCTGTCACTGTCCCCATCATATGTACACACGAACAAAATATACTGGATTTTTTTATTTATTTCTAGCATAAGGCGACATGCGAGGTTTGGAACTTTGATGACCACCAAGGAACACATCCGCATGATTGTTATGCATGCCCTCCTGTTCTCCTCCCAAGCGAGCAAGTGGTGCCGACGCGACCGTCACCAGTCGGGTTCACGCAGCCCAAATCAGCTGTAGTGCATTATGCCACCATGTCCAATGCATTATGTGTGCAAACCATTATGTCTTATAACTAGGATATTATATTTCTTGTTTTTCAAGATTATCAGCCCTTATTGGTCCACTGCTGGACATGGGGTAACAAATGTGTATGGTTAGCGAAACGACAACCACAGATTTACAAACAATCGGAGTAAAAGCATTATGTTTACCGCGCGAACCGCGAAATCATACCCTTCATTTTGAATTATTATTGGGTAAAAAACCAAACAGTGGACCTACTATATAAAATATTTTTATTATTTATTCGAGTTACAATGTGAATTTCCACCAAGAAGTGACAATACATCTCATCAATAAAAAAATAAAGTAAATAAAATAAAAAGATTTTAATTCTAACTTTCTAATTACTTACAAAAGATTGTACATATATTTTCCAGAATTATCGGGCAAAGGAGCAGTTAGAGATATTTGGTGAGTATAACGACGCCCATAGACATCCGCATATTGCTATGCACGTGTTGTTTCCTTCCTTCCTCGCCTATAATGGATAACCAAAACGCACAAACTACAAGAAACTGATGTCACTTTGTCATATGAGCGACGTGCGTGGCAATGATGACCTGGGCCGCGCCAGCACAATGCGGAATACTGGTACCTATTTACATCTAGATCGCTTTTCCATTTGGTTGGTTTCACTTACCACGACTAGTTTTTACTAAACGCGACTAATAACAAATCCATATTGGTTTTTTGTTATAGAATAGGGGGCATACGTGCAATCGGAGCCTTTTTACGACTACCGATACCCATGAACATCCACATAATTGCTATGCCGATGCGTTGCCTTCCTTCCCTCCCCCTCCAATGGGCCACCGGCTACTCATAAACCACACGAAACGCGACACCATAAATGTCACCTTACGGTGGTATTATGTGAGCGTGAGGTACCTCCCCAGTCGTGACGGTCCAATTCCATTGCAAAGGAGGCTGTAGTATCATGTTACTATGCTTGGCACTACCTCCTCCTATGTAGCATGGCACTACCTGTTCCTAAAAAAATGGAAATTATATTTTGCTAATTGTTACCCGCGACTTCGTCCGTATGGACTACAGAAACCACGTGTAAACGTTATTATTTCTATAGCCTATATGTTCTTCTGATGCTAAACTATAAGCTATATCATTGTAAGATTTCAATAATATCCATTCAGTAAAACACTTATGTAAAGTGTAACAAAAATCCATCCGTACTTACAAACTTTCGCGTATATTACATTAGTAGGATATGTTATGGTATTGAAAATATAAAAGGGAATAAAATCTATTCAATTGCCACAGGAAATTACCCCCAGAAATGTTTCCGGGCTTAAACAAAACACCGCTCAGTATTTCACCTGGGTTTTATAAGGGTCCCGA
Source organism: Eumaeus atala (assembly GCA_017140195.1). Lineage (NCBI taxonomy): Eukaryota > Metazoa > Arthropoda > Insecta > Lepidoptera > Lycaenidae > Eumaeus > Eumaeus atala. Next base: position 367,759 of record JAFELO010000083.1, read on the forward strand.
AATGAGTTCCTCGCCTCCGACCCTGCCAGGGAATTGTGTTTTGATATAATCATAAAGTGTCTTGAAAGAAAATGCAAACGGGATACGTGAGAGATATTTATGGAGTTTACTGTTTAAGAAACGATTTCAGACGTCAGTTTTGAATAAAATATGAGAGGTAAGTCCGTGTCTTTGACCTTACTGCGATTGTGGTGCTTACTTTTGTTGTGGATTTTTCTCTTTGGTATCGTGTGCTTTCAAGGGGTAAACTTCATCTCAGTAAGAGGACGTGCCATGGTACATTGCATTGGAATTGGGCTGGCACGACCGGGGAGGTACCTCTCACTAATATGACACCATCGTAAAATGACATCTTCGGTGTCGCGTTTCATTCGGTTTGTGAGTATCCAGTAGGTTATTGGAGGGTAGGTGGAAAGAAGGTCAACACACCTGCTTAACAACAATAATGCAGATGCCCATGGGCGGCGGTAGTCATCAAAGGTCTCTGTTTGCTTGTTTGACCTCCTATGCTATAAAAAATGCTAAGTCACTCCATCGACATCCTATCAAATAGAAGTTATGCAAACGCGATGCCTTTCTTCCCTATCACACTTTTAGGCTATTTCAAAAGTCACAAACTGGACATAGCTGTCGTATCGAGAGCTCTTAATGGCTTTAATGCTCGCCGGTGAGTAATACACATCGAAGCAAAGTGGAGTCGTTAAACACTATTTCAATTAGTTGATGGTCGTTAAGCTCGGAGCTCTGAACATTGCAGTTTAAATAAATTGCGATGAGGTCACTACACTTGTCGGCTTGTCAGCTTCATCTGTCTAATGATGGAGGGGAACTGGTAACATTATCAAAATTATTTCTGTGTTACGCAGTGACAAAGGAGCGAAGTATACGTATTACTCGGTGAGATCGTAGTTCTAAATGGTATCCATTGATCAAGTTAGCGGTGCTACACTCCCATGCCTGGAAGAGCAAGTAAAAGCAACAGTTTTGATTTCTCGCGGCAGTATCGGAATTATAGAGTAGTATAAATAGAGTAGGGAAGGCAGCGGAGATTAGCAACACGACGATAACATAGTGTTTCACAACTTCCTTCCCTATTAATTACGAGTGATGATTGTCATCATAAGCCTGCCTATGTCTTCCCTTCTCTATCTATATTATTTATATGATCGGAATATCGTCCCATCGGTATGGGAGAATGAGAGAACAGAGAGAGTCTGTGCAGGTCAGAGGCAATCAGCGTGTCCTGCGCTGTTGGCTTGTCTTTATAAAGGAGAATTCCGTTTTTTTTTAATACAGAATAGGGGGCAAACGAGTAATCGGTGCCTTTTAACGACTACCGACGCCCATGAACATCCACATAATACTTATGCCAATGCGGTGCCCTCCTTCGCCTCCTAACGGGCCACTGGCTACTCTCAAACCGCACGAAGGGCCACACTGAAGATATCACTTTACGGCGGTATTATGTGAGCGAGAGGTACCTCCCCGGTCGTGCCGGCCCCATTCCGTTGCATATGAGGATTTAGTGTCATGTACTATGCATGGTACTACCTCCTTCTATGCAGCATGGCACTACCTCTTCCTAAAAATTATTTTTTGAATATTAATAATATTCATATAATAAAACGCTAGTAGTGATCATAGAAACTCAGTTGTGCTGTGATTACTCATGACTTTATTCAGTCGCTATGCAAATGTGTTTTATGCAGATTCAATCATCGTTATAATCTCCATTCACGTAGCAATTGATGTGTAATTAGTGTCAATGCTGTGAACTTTGACAATGTATCAACTATTTTTTATTGCATTCAATTTATAGAAGATTGTGATATTATTGTTTATATAAGAAGTACTTTGATGTAATTTATGCGTTTTAATATTTATGATGACGGCATAACTAAAAAACGTAAGTAGCACCGTAGTGTCATGTTGTGTTGGAGGCGGATCGGGCCGGTACGACCGGGGAGGTAACCCTTGCTGATATTATAATATCGCCGGTAGTTATTAAAAGACTCGAACTGCTGGTTTGCTCTATTATATCATACACTAAAGATCCGCGTCGGCTTCGTCGGAATTAACTTAACAAATTATACAGTAAACTTTTTACCCTGAAATAAATATCTTGTGATACATTTTACTTTAAAACCGTTGGGCACAGCTTGTAAGCTATAAATCTATTCCTAAAAATATTATTTGAATGCAAAGTGAAGTGATAAAAGCCGAGGAGGTGTTAGTTCTATTCGAATGATAAACTCATCAGTATAGTATCACCCCGCGGTTTCTTCTGAGTAACTCCGGTCCTATTAGTCGTATCATCATGGTATATATACCTATTAGGCCTATCTCGATATGTGGACTATTCAACACAAAAAATTTCAGAATTTAAAACAGTAGTTCCTGAGATTTGAGCGTTCAAAATCTTCAGCTTTATAACAGATAAACTATTGATAAAAATGCGTATTTTAGCCACACCAGTTGGCAAAGTATTCACAGGGAAATATGTCTCCAAAACAAGTTACATAAATTAGTTTCTTGGCAATGATCGTAGGTCGTAGCTGCCAAGGATGTTACATATTCTTGGTAAATAAAGTTTATCATATATTTACCTACATATAAATACGTATTACGTTATCACGATATTATATAGAAACGCCGTTTTACCGTCGTAAACTGTGGATGCAGGTGGTTCGCGGCCGTGACCTGTGGCGCTCTATGGGGAGCGCCTGTGTCCAGCAGTGGACGTCGTCCGACTGATAATGATGATATTGTTGATGGTGATGTTGATGAAACTGTGAGACTTTATGTGACTCTTTATTTATCAGTGAAGTGATATAGAGCTCTTATTTCGTATATATAATGTAGTGACCTTTTTTTACTGGAAAATGGAAAACTGTTTTCTCGACTACCAATGTCCATAGATATCCACGAATTTGTCATACATGTGCAAGCCCTCCTCTCCTCCTCCCGTCCTGGACCACCGGCAACTCATAAACCGCACGAAATACAACAGCGTACCTCTCATTTTACGCCGGTGTAATGTGATGCGAGAGGCGTCTCCCCGGTCGCGCCGATCCAATTCAGCTGCATTTCAGCTACAATTCAGCATTGAAAGCCCTCTTTATGTGGTCCGAGGCTTAGGCACGACAATCTGCCGCTTTAGGCAGGATCCCAGTGCGAAAGCTAGGGGAAGCTATCGTGCGCTTAGTAAGGCATTCCCCGACTTAGGGCCATGCTTCAAAGCATTCTACAGCGATAAAGTAGTAGGTACCATCGCTGAGTTGCAGTCGAATCGTTTCCGTGTATCAAAAGTAGAACTTGACTACATTCAATGATGAGAGATAACGTCTTTGGCTGTTAATTTTCTATAGATAATAATTTAATATAGATATATAATTCTAACGACACCTCATCCACAAGTTCAAACTGTTATAGGGAACATAGAAATTTACAAATGTGCACAACTAAATACGCCAGAAGAGTATACTCATCATTTTGAGACAGTTGGGTTGACGCTAACATTTTAATGGCTGTTTGATGTTTTGGGATCTTACCTGCCACATTCCTGGAATATCCCGTGAGAAATACTGGTGATGCCGTCATTGAGGCGAATTCCTTTCTTACCCTCGAACCTGAGCACGATGTGCTCAATTATCATAAATATTAGAAAGTAGGGGTATGACTGAAACAAAAGAAAAATTACATACTTAGTTATATAATATATACTTCATCATCATCATTATCAGCCCTTATCGGTCCACTGCTGGACATAGACCTCTCTCAAAAATCGCCAAGCCAATCGATCTCCTGCTACTAGCATCCATCCCGGACCGGCTACTGCACAGAGATCGTCTTCCCATCTGGTGCACGGTGGACGCTCCTCCTGCGCCCCTCCAATAAGCCAATGGCTACTCAAAGACCGTAGGAGACTCGACACCGTAGCTGTAATTTAACGGCGGTGTCATGTGAGAGAGAGGTACTCCCCGACTGGGCGAGCCCAATGCTGCGTGGCAATACATCTCACTATAATATCACATAAATCTGTCATGAACTGATTGCGACGTTATCATTAGAGCGTGTCATTAGGACTGTGATAGTTCGAATTTGGTGAGAGAACAAACCTACAAATCCTACAAATTCCCAAACCTACAAATTCCCAAAATTTGCGTAAGTAGAAGCAACTATAATTGTCATCAGGTATATCAGGTCCAATACTTATGTATTGTTTTATTTCGAAAGTAATAATGATATCTCATCATGTTTTTAAGCATAAAATTGGTAATTAAACATGTGAAGACAAAATATTGTACCCCTTATAGTTATTATGTTTATTTTATTGATTATTGTCTTAAATTTACGCGAATGACATCTGTCATCTCAGTCCGCAAATAATTTAATAAACCGCGATAAAATCCGTAAAACTAGTTTTATTGTTCCACCTGTTCAAGAAAATTGCCCCAACGGAGTTCCGATTCCGAGAACAATTTTCTTAACTCTTTCTCTCTCCCTAACTAGATGAAATTTGGCACGATTGAACATTATGTGGAGAACTAGTTCAGAAAGCAAATATTTTTCTTAACGCTTCAAGTGTCACGAACAAATTAAAACGCTACACTACGCATAACTTGTGTAATATACATTTACAATTTTGTAAATAAAGTTTTTCTTTCTTTTTTTTTCGGAGGGACCTAATACTGGTTGGCGGCGCTAGTCCAGCCTCAACAGTTCGACTGACTACGAAGACTTTTTTGCCTTCAGGTTTAGGGAGACGATAGGGGGACAGACCCCCTCTTTTCCTGCAGATGGGAAGAGATGAACCCGGTTGATTGTGGGCGTACCCTATAGTGATTATTTTTGGGACCGAAAAGGGGGAAGCGGTCCCCCTCCGATGCGCACGCACGATGCCGTTTAAGTTGCGGTGTCGTGGATAAGGATAATTGAGCTCGTTTAGTGTTTGGCTTATCTGAGGAGGCCGGCCTCCTCGCCCCCCCCCCCCCTCCGACGGAGGGGGTCGATTTTCGCTACAAATCGGCAAAAGCCGTATTCTTAAGTTATTTATTATTAGAGCTCTCTTAAGTTATTTTATTACTATCAATCTAAGCTCTCGACTTACGGATTCGAACCCGGGCTCGTTTCCGTAAGCGGTGTGTGAGTTTGACATTCTGTTGTAAATAAAGTGTGCACTGTCACACACAGTGGCTTGATAATTAGTTTTTGGATAAAACTTTTTGACGCACTCTTGATTTAGGGAGTAAGCTGGCAAATGCGTGGCGAGAGCGTTACTAGTTGAGCGAAAGATTATATGCGATATGAAGCTTCTTTCTTTCTCTCATAGCCAGTTTACGTTTCATAAAACCAAAATTTTACTTGAAGCTCACTCATATTTTTATATACAAAGCATACTTAGGTTACTAAAATATAGATTAGAAAAAAATCTGTATTTTGGTAACCGTTATTAAAATATAAATTCGGAGTTGCATAGATTTTTTTGAAATTGGAATCTAATTTCAATCTCTAAGCGATCACTAAAAATATTTTGATGCATTAAGTTTACGTGTATGTAGCATAACAATAAAACTACTTTTAGAGATTCTAGCACGGTAGAATCGATATAGCGTCAGAATCCGCAAAAGTAGTTTTAATGTATTAAAGGTATTTATTTAGTTTTGCAATCATAAAATATCGTAGGTTGGATTTCACTGATTCGGGGCCAATAACTTCGATGACAAAGCTAAGAATGTTGACTCTCATTGTAAACTAAATAACATATTATGTGGTATTGCACCACTGTTATTTGATATTTCAGTATTTAGATTGCTTATGTTAACATTTTTAATTAATTCATTACAAATTGTCCTGTTTAATTTATAAGAAACGTGTGACTCGAAACGGTTTCTCCTGCGAAAAAATAAACACTTAAACCATCCTCGGGAAACGCTCTATTCATGACTATATCGAATCCAAACCGCATGAAAATCTATTCATTCGATTTTAATAAAATAGGTCACATATAGACAAATAGCTCTTGGGGATTCTTTTTACGTTTCGTTTATACCAAAATATACATACGTAGATAAATATATCATAGATCTCCTAGTATCAAAACAAGACTCATATATTTATTAGACTATCATATGTATCATCCAATCTGCGAGAGAAGAGATCTGTCCCCCTTTCAACTCCTTAACTAGAAGACGCAAAAGTCTCCGCTAGTCTAGGATTAGTCCTGTTAAGGCAAATGCAGTACTCGTAGCATCGCCAACAGCAAGTGGATACATCCGAAAACACAAATGTAGTTTTTGACTGTTCGCAATATTTGAGAATATACTTGCTACTCGTATATTTACGGATTTTATCGTGGCATATTCATTTATTTAATAACCGACGTTATCGCATTAAAATCCATATAAGTGGCTTCATTGTATTTTTTATAATTGAGCAGCATTTTGACAAACAAAATGACCGCATTTGTGTTCAAAGCTCTAAGGAAGCTTTCCTATAAGTCGACAGAGTGCAACGTAGGCATTATCCGACTTCAGTGATGGTTTGGTGAGGTGTTAGCTATGAAGGAGTGACTGAGACATTTTTTTGTGAAAGAGGTATCAAAACATCGGCACAAGTATTTCGAGAGAGCTAAGCTCCTTAATGACACCATGTTCAATAACTAAATATGTTCCTTCTTGCAAGTCTCGAGACCATATCACAAAGATCGATCCACTCAATCTTGGTTAAAACGGACATTTCGGACTAGATCAGAGCTGAAGACTACCCTTCATCTAGTGCCGACCTTAATCCGCTGGATTATGATTTATGACCAGTTTGAGAGCGTACGACTTGCTCTAAACGTTATGATAATTTGGTGTCCCTAAAACAATCTATTCGATTGGCAGTGATGAGTATCCCCATGGAAAAAGTGCTTGCTTCTATTGATAACTGGTTTCAACATATAAATGGCTGTATTCCAGCCGATGGAGACCACTTCGAATTAGCTTTTTATATTTTTAATTGTCTTATTTTTTTTTCTTTATTTCAACATTTATGGTAACACTTGATAGTTTGTGTCATTCAGCTACATAGGCTACAACATTGCCTAGTATAAAAATAAAAAACAAACGTACAAAGTTTTGTATTTATTATATTAGTTGGTTTAGTAGGATTATAAGATTTTCCGCCGGGATTTCGGGCTTGTCCAAGCTTAATAGAAACAAAATGCTGCACATGTGAGTATAAATTGACGATGATCGTGAATTAATTCGAAGTATTATATTGGTAGTCATAATATGTATATGAATAAAGTTCACGAAATTACTGAGTAAGCCCTGGGGCGTACTTGAACATATTAATTAGCACAACATAATTGCGCAATTCTGTTTGTCATGACACAAATTATTCGACAAATATTATTTACTATACAAGTGAATATTACTCACTACTGACTAAATTTTACTGACATTGTAATTCGACAATGTTAAAGAAAAAATTAAAAAAAAAGTTTGTAATGTATTATATAGAAAAGTTATTATCTTATGTTAAAGACCGATAATCTTATGTAAATAAAATGTCTTTTTGATAGTATAGAGGGACAGACGAGCAATCGGAGAGTTTCAACGACTTCCGACGCCCGTGAATATCAGCATAATTATGCCGATGCGTTGCCTACCCTTCCCTCCCCCCAATGGGGCCCGGCTACTCACAAATCACATGAGACGCGACACCGTAAGTGTCACTCAAAGGCGGTGAGTGTCAAGTGAGCGAGAGGTACCTCCCCGGTGATGCCGGCCCAAGACCGTTGCATAAGACGATGTAGTGTCATGCACCTTCTCCTATGCAGTATGGCCCTACATCTTATTATGGTTTTATCAATTATAAAATGTTTCATTTATTTTGATCACATGTAGTTATTGTATTCCACAATAACTATTGTTTTTTACTGACCATTGATGAATAATTAGACTCATAGATAACATTAAGATTTAATCCGTACATTTAATCCGTTAATTGTAGACATTTTTTATTCTACTACCTTCTTACAAAAATATTTGTTTATATGATGGAAAAAATATTATGGAAACAGTATATAAAATTTATTTATTTATTCAAGTGTGAATGTTACTTGTTATTCTCGATTTATATTGAATGATACCTTAAGCAAATTTAATATTTGAAGTATAAGTGAAACCTTGATATTTAATCAAGGTTTCACTTATACTTCAAATATTGTAACATACAGCATTCTGCGGTGTCGCCTTCGTATATTAGTTCTAGTATGACAGTATATAGCCTATAGCCTCCCTCGATAAATGCGCTGTTAAATAGTGAAATGTTTTTTTTCATCGGTCCCGTAATGTCTGAGAATAGCGCGTTCTAAAAACAAACTTCAGCTTAAGACAACTGTGGCTACAAATGAACTCCTATCTTTTTTTGTTTGGTATTCTTAACGCTACTACAAATTCCAATACATAATTTGCATACGACTTTCTTGGAATTGTAGAAAATATCCGTTTTATGCCCAAACGTTTTATGACCTGAAAATGACTTCATCGCTCAACTTTAACAGTCTGTCTTGAAAAAGACGTACTACGCTATTTGGGCAGGAGACCTCAAAAGTTGGCGCATCTAATGGGATTTCCAAAACAAGAAGATGTAGTGCCATGCTGCATAGGAGTGTAGCAATTATGTTTTGCTGCTTAAATATTTTTTAAAAAGTATATCTGCCGTCTTTGTCTGGAAGGCTTAATGTTCACTGTGTTGAAGAAATGTTAATCTTTTTCCTTTTGGCGATGTTGAGGATGGATATATTTGCGATGGCCGACGCTATCTGCCCTTCCCAAATCATAATTAAATAGTTTCTTATTTTCCGCCGGGAACCTACATATTCGTGTCACAATGCACGAATTAATATTTAATATAAAAGGGTGAGTTCACGATATTGATGTCTTAAGTTTACGCGAATGTTAGTCATTACAATAAAACTACTCTTACGGTTTTATCGCGGTTTATTAAATTATTTATGCTTTACAGCAACCATGGTCATGGGTGGACTATCTAGCCTTTTTTCTTGTGTTTTATAGTTAAAATGTCTTAATTCTCTTAAGTGTTCATTTTGATATACTTATTTACATGATCTGTATGGCTATTAATTTGATATACCGTATCAATAATGTTTTAATTTGAATAGTATATGCCACGTTTGAAAGTTTGGATGTTAAATTCTATTTAATTATAACTGAGTATATATATATATATATATATATATATATATATATATAGCCTAATTTTGGTTGGTTCATGGCCAAAAAAATGGGACGGAATCTTATTGATATGTGTTCTTTTTCAGAGCTCCACTCCTTTTCTTTTTCCCGTTTTAAATTTGGATGTAAAATGAATACAAGATATCATTATAATCCTCAATTTTAAAAGTTGAGGATTGGAGGAACAATTATATATATGAAGGAACATCCAAGTTGCAGCCGGGAGTCTCGGACAACTGCCATATAAGACTTCATACCTTCACTTTTTACGAACCCTAACTATAAAATGTATTGAACCTATTGTTTGTTCTTGAATTACCTTAAGTTTGTTCATGACTGTGAATGTGGAGTGCCACATTCGTATAAATGTATATAAAAGTTGAACAAACCTCATCAAGACCTGAATCGGAATTACTTATATAATCATTAAATGTTTATCAGAAGCAAGAGGAAAAAGGCCGAGTGAATTTAATAAAATATTAATTATAGAAGCAAATCGACAATGACAATAGGCGACTTCAACAGTTTAAAATTATATTTTCACTTCAGTACTATTGTTTTGTAAGTAACTCACTAAGGAGACGTCCGTTGACATTCTGGTATAGTCTATAGATAGGGCTCGCAGGTTCGTTGATAGTCTTTGAGAAATGAATAGAATCCTATTTTAAATATCTTTCAGTTATACCAATGACGAATACCGTGTTCGGATTGTCGTTTAAAATTCAGTACATAAAGCCTGTCTAAAATAGTTTGGTACCGGAGAAAAATTAATTACTAAGAAAAACTAACTTTATAGAATAATTTACCTGTCTAAAAAAATTCGGAACGTCCTCTGGTTTTTCAAAAAGCTGCTCCTTTGGAGAATGTATGTAGAACATTCTCCCAACGCCCTTTAAGGGCTCCGTAATGAGATCGGGGTAAGCGTGTTCTGTTCCATTTGCGAATGCGACATCCGCCACCATCTCGGAATCTGCAACAACATATTAAATAGTGAATGACATTTTTTATATATAATCTTTTTGAGAGGGTTTTTCGAGCAGTTTTTATTTTACCTGGTATAGTCGTTCATTTAACGTATATCGTAACGTCTTCAGATTCACATTGATAACGTGAGTGGCAGCGGGTTCAAATTTCATTCATATAAACTTTGACCAGTAGCATCGTAAACATAAACCGTTATGTTTATGATATGTTCACACTCAATTATGTATTAACACCGACACGATGACCACTTACCGTGTAATCATTTCTTAGGTTTATGCGAATGTTACACAACGATATTGACAGTATATATCGACGGTCTAACTTGAATAGTTTATATTTCAATGAAGAAAAATGTGCAATAATCACATTTACATGAGACTGCACCAACATCTGTAAAATACCACCACGGGGGGCACAGTATAATAGGGGTATCCAAAATTAGGGATCTAGGCACAAACATATCTGAAGACCTGAAATTCCGTGCTCACATTCAAGTAATTTGTGCTAGCGCTTACGGAACTTTAGGTTTTGTACTACGACAAGCGCAACATTTTAAAAAAATGTGTTGAACTTTTAGTGAAAATTCAAAATAGTTGATTCGTTGAATGTATAGGCAACACTATGGGTATTCATTAGGATATCCTACTATCTACCCAAGCCTCTTCCTCATGGGCATGGTAGGGTATGACGGATTGGAAGTTAGTCGTGATGTAGCGCTTTTCATTACGTTGTAAATTTAATCCAAGACAAGAGAAGTAACACAATTTTATTTGAATGTGTGGGTCTACATGTGCCGGATAGTTTCGTAAATGCTCGTCGTCGTAGGCTGTTTGCATTATCATCTTACAGAACGAAAAGCGCAGGACAAGCGCCACTGGCCCGTGCACTGCACTTGCTCAACGTTTTTACACAAAAGGATTATGATTGGGATGTGTTTCATGCATAAAATAATAGAAATTGTAAAAGCAATGTTAAAAATATAAGTAGTTAATAATTAGGATAAAAGTAAGATGTTTGTTACTTTCATGTTTTGTATGAACATATTGAGTTTTTGTATTACCAACTCGTGTGTTAAACTGTAGCCTATTGGGACGCATTAGGAGACTGTTATGTCCCTTCTGGTTTGTATGCATCAATCAATAAATAAATAAATTATAATAAAATTACTTTAACGGATTTTATCGCGGTTTATTAAATATTTTAGGATGCCGACGTTTCAGAGGCTTTAAAGCTACCACGGTCACGAGCGAACTGTGGTCACAAGTGTCCCGATGCCATAAATTATTAAAACTACCCGAAGATTTTATAGAATTGATTTGTTGTTCCGATTAACGCAGAAAGCGCTTGTTGTATCATGCAGCTATGATCTGGTATGTTTGGATTTAGATTTGATTATGTTTATAACTGGGTCCCAAGCAGAAGGAAACACCCAGACATGTTCTCTGTTAAAATTTGGATGTTTTTAATTTTAATAGCCTCACGGGTCCAACTAGGACGGAATCTGTTCTGACACTCATCACCTTACTTCTGTAGTTAATTTTGTGGTCATCAGAAATGTGGATGTCACCTAGTTATCAGGTTTATGGTAGAAATATACAACAGCACATATGTTGTCAGCCATTGATTTACAAAGGTACAAGATATGCGACTTCATACTAAATTGTAAAGGTTTACTTAAGTGAGTCGCTTAACGTCGCGACACACGGCTGCGTGCAATTCCGCCAGTGCACAACAAAATATTGTGCATTGGGGCGCGGGGCCTTTGTGCACAATATTTTTCAAGCCGAAACCACGTGATTATTTCTTAGAACTGTAACTGTGTAGTAGTACGTGCAATGAACTACGTGAGAATATTAAATAATGTTTTTGTTTGATTAATTTAAATCATTATTTGTTTTTAATTGATAACTTGCCAATATTTGATTTTTACGCAAATCAAATTTCACCCACCTATCAAAGTTAAAATATAGGTACAAATAATCACCCAGTATAATATACGTAATATACTGATGAAGAGAATGTTAGGACGAAAAACTGTAAGGGTTCTGTTTTTTGCCATTTGGCTACGGAACACTAAAACGCATTTTAATTGTTTATGATTACCTCAAGCAATTAACCCAGCAAGGAATATGATGAAAAAGAAACTTTAAATGGATTTATGAAATGTAACTTCGCTTATCACGAGCTGGATAGAGTTGGTAGGTTGCACGTTTAGGAATAATTTAAAACTTGAAATTGCTAAAGTTTAAGATGCTAGCGATATACTTTAAGTTTCGTTTTGTGTATAATCTCTACCGAAAGATCTGACTTAAATTGTATATTGTTTCTGTAAACGATTTCGTATATCGAGGCAAGGAATATGAGTTATGTATTGCGCTCTCTCTGTCTAATCCGCTGGGGAACTTACGTGAGCGCGTGTTGTTTTGATAAACAGAGACGCAAAAAATACTGAAAACCATTCATATTATTTGTCATCAATTTACATGGTGTAAGAATTACATTTAATGGAATACCTGTAAGAAATGGGTCAGTCAGATTTAAATATCTATAAAAGTGTGTGTGTACTCATCTACACGTGTAGATAAAATCTTAAAAAGAATAATCTTTCACCTTATACTACGTACGAAAAACGACACCAACAATAGAAACAGGGTATTTAACATTGAACGTTTTATAATAACGCATTGTTATAATTTTCTTTGAAAAACTAAATGGCTGTCTATAGTTAACCTCGGGATGTCGGTTTCTCGTGACGCTAGTGTGCATTACAAAAAATACTCTCATCATTTTTCCCTAACGCGCTAAAATAAACATAACTTCAAAAATGCAAATACCCCAAATCAACAACAACACATTTTGACGCCAGTTCCCTAATGTCATTTCCAACCATTGGTATTTCGTAAACGATACAATATGGGGTTCTTCAAGAAAAGATCTTACTTCAATCTTAAAGGACGGCAACGCGCCTGCATAACCTCGGGTCACGCGGTTGTCCATGGCCGGCGGTAGTTACCTTCCATCTGCTCGTTTAACCTATATCTTATAGAAAAAACCGGCATTTTGTATAAGCTAAATTTACCCACACTTCATATTCATGTTTTATTAAATCGGGCTGTTTATCAAATAAGGTAACAAATTGGTAGTAATTGTAATTGTTATCATCAACTAGAGTAGAGACGAAGTAAGGGATGGTAGCTAGTCAGTGAAAATAATAATGAAAAAATATTATTACTAAGCTCATCAGTATTCATCTCTCAGGTGAGATTCGCGTAATTTGTTTTTAAAATGTTCCTAATATTCTGAATAATGCTTATCTTACGGAATTGGAAAAGTTACTACTTAATTTCGAAACAATTTATCGCTTTCCTATTTCTTCCATTACGTGTTTCATTTGTTTTTATATAAAACAGCTTGCACATGCATATGTTAGTCATATTTCATTCATTTTTTGTTCTAAGTAGACTTTTGGTAGTTTTAACAATAATGTCGTCCTCGGCGGTCATCTCATTAGAGACTAGCCAACTGCGCAGGACATATTATAGTGCACAAGTGTGTGCGCAGGCACAAGTGCCCTCCCTGTTCCCCCATTCCCCTATTCCGATTTGAGAACAATCCGACACGACTGGAGAGAAATTAGGCGCAGGACCGACGGCTTAACGTGCTCTCCGAGGCACGGGGATGTAACACCGCCAACTTCCTCATTTCGTACTGTTCTCGTTTACTCCATGGAATGGGAGGGAAGGGAGGTGGAAAGGAGGACAACGCATCTGTAGTCATCAAACGGCTCCGACTGCTCATTTATCCTAAAACTTAGACAACCGCCAAGCTATACAGCGCTATTACACGGGAGTTGGTGAATGAAGGTTAATAAGAAAATTCCTTTATTTTTTTCTATTTTTATGTTTTCTTATGATTTTATGTGAAATGAATGTTGGAATATCTCGAATGAAAACGAAATTGCGTGATACACATCGATATCATTCTTTTTCTACATAACCGATATCATTACAATGTGTATTTGTAAAGAAGTAATAGATATTATTTCTATTATTATTTGTATAGATTAGATTATTGTGACGGTTCATTAAACATAGAAAATAAAATATTTAAACATGACCCCACGTATCGTACAATCGTTGCCCTGGTTATCGTTATTTTTAATTTGGCGTAAATGTTGTGCAAGATTTGTACAAAATGATGAAAGTGGGTAGCAATTTTTTTTTCCTCTTTTTTAGAAAAGTAGAAGAAATATTCCGTGGTATAACATATCATTATATATTACTATCAACGAAGAATAACCATTTTTCGTTGATCCTTAGGAGCAAGGCTCAAAAATGGTTAATGGCTGAACTACACGTTCAGCCTGTGGGCAGTCTACGCTAAGAGAAGGTGTGGTGACCTCTCACCATGGTTCAAGCCCTATCGTGGCGGTGGGGCTCAGTAGCTTGGGGTGAACCGAGACACCTTGGGCGAAACTAATTGAACCGAGGAGGCGATGTGCTTATAAGATGGGGGAAAAGAATAAAAAGAGGTGGCGCTATAGTGCACGGGACAAGGAGCGAGGATGGGAACCTCACCTCCCTGCATTGTCCCGAAGTAGGTGGGGTCGTCCTGTAGTGCGGGACAACCCCATCTGTGGAGGTGGAATCGGCCCCTTAGAGCGTTGACTAGCCGTAGATGTGCCCTGATGATTTGTTGTTCAGGGACACATCACCAAAGGCGGCGCTGAGGACACTCGCGGTGGCTTTCGTGGGTATTAAGTACCGTCATGTGTCGCGAGCCCCACACCCCTCTTGACCATACCTAGGGCCGATGAAGGCGCGTAAATGCGTTTTCTCGCGTCAACAAAAGGTATGGGGAACACAGTGTGGTATATAATAATACCTTCAGAATGTTGTTGGAGCTCCCAGATTCTTCCTGTTTGAAAAATAAAGTTACTAAGGGTAGCAGTCCATACGTGTATCTAAAGGATGGTAAAAAGCGAGAGGGCATAGCCGTGTGTTTGTGCTTAATACTTTGCGCGATATTAATCCTAATGTGGTAAAAATTGGAAAAAAAACCCTCTAATTTTGAAATTACCGAAGAGAAATTTGTAAAAAGAAATGTGAATGAGAAAAAAGTTGTGTTGAAAATTAGATGGAACGAAATCGAGTCCGCGAATCACTCTTTACCATTTTTTTATAGCCTATTGGAATTCGGAGACATTTGGGTAACTATCAATGTCATTAAACATGCAGAGGGCACTGCGCCCTCCTTCATCCCGTCGATGGGCCATCGGCTACTCACAACCTCCAAGAAACATATAGAATAGTATAGCCAAC
The DNA here is from genome assembly GCA_017140195.1 of Eumaeus atala. Taxonomy (NCBI): domain Eukaryota; kingdom Metazoa; phylum Arthropoda; class Insecta; order Lepidoptera; family Lycaenidae; genus Eumaeus; species Eumaeus atala. The sequence continues at coordinate 383,312 of JAFELO010000083.1, forward strand.
ACTGTTAACGCGAGTATCGTGTGACTGAGTGGTACCTACCCGGTTTTGCCAGCCCAATCAGGCTGCGATGCATTGCACTATTTCTGACAAAATTTCGTTTGTTTGAAACTATTTCATAAAAAAGTCAGAGAATAGTATATCTAATTCTTCAAAACTCTCGTAGGTCCGTTCGTTATAAAAAGCAGGCACAACTATCGTGAAAATTGACGACCCCAGGTTATCTACGGACAGTTTAAAAAAAAACAAATACGACGTTAGCCTTGTCCCGCGGTCACTTCGTGTGAACTTATATTTACATTACCGTTAGCCTTGTCCCGCGGTCACTTCGTGTGAACTTATATTTACATTACCGTTAGCCTTGTCCCGCGGTCACTTCGTGTGAACTTATATTTACATTACCGGTAACAGATGACTCGTGTTTTTATTTCGTGGGTCCTAGTGATCCATATAATCAATGGGTTGCTTTTTAACAGTATAACGAGGCAAACGAGCAGCTGGAGCCTATTGTTGATTATCAACGCTCATAGATATATGCGTTATCGTTATGAAGACATTTTGCCCTCTTTCCCTCCTCCCTTCAAATGGCCACCGGATCCTCACAAACTGCATAAATCGCGACGGGATAGCTATGTCTTTACGAAAGTATCACGTGAGCGAGAGGTACATGGTTATGTGGGCCCAATACGGCTGCGATGAGGCGTGGTACTATTTCTCACGTAAACAGAAATTCCTTTGGTTTATGCGTCGGTTCCACATTGTAATAGAATTATTTAAGCGTTTTCGCACGGGACCCAGTTACAAACATAATCAAATCTAAATTCAAACATGTCACCTCACAGCTCCATAATACAATAAGCGCTTTCTGGGGTGATCGGAATAACTAATTAATTGTATAAAATCTTCGGGTACTTCTAATAACTTATGACATGAGGCCATTTGTCATCTCAGTCTACTCGTGACCATGGAATGCTGCTGCTGCATGGAAAACGTCAGGATCGTAAAATGCTTAAAATCCGTTAAAGTAGGTTTATTCACAGAAGTTTATCACTTCAAGTACTACAACTAGTCCGGTGAACTGTAGAGGGAGATGCGAATCCAGTATTGGGTCCATTCGAAAAAAAAAAAAACTTTCTACGTTAATTCGACTGACTTAGTTATTAATCAGGATTACAGGTTCACACTTCAGTAAAGTTTCACCATAACACATTTATATGACTTAGGCATTTTTCGCGTTGGCGAGAGGCCCCGCTCTGAAACCGATTCGATTTGGAATTTACCTTACTTAGAAGCTTTCTTGGATTAGATTCTAAAATCTTAGCTATCAACCAACAATTCCTATAATGCCTTATATACATATATGTATATATATGTATATATATACATATATATATACATATATATATATATATATATATATATATATATATATGTATATACATATGTTTCTGGGTGCTAAAATACAGACTGTATTTACCACCCAGAAACATATACAACACTCAAGTGAAATTATGACCGCATATTTTCTCTAAACATAATCTGTTTAGAGAAAATTTGCAGTCATAATTTCACTTGAGTTAATGTAATGTAACTTTGTGCAGATATGCTTACATTTCGCTAGTCTAAATCTCCGAATGTAAAAATATACCGAAACAAACCTCGTTCTAATAAGGTTTGAACAAATTTATTACAAACAGTTTATCTTGTAAACATTGCCTAGATCGTTTAAAATCTGTTGTTTTAAATGAAGCGCGTGGTGTGTGTGTTTTCTCAATAATTTTCTTGCTTTAGAATAACAAGAGGCGTAAGATGATATATATTTTAAAGTACACCCATAATTTTTGTGTGGAATAAGATATATACTATTTTTTTTCAGGCCAATTCAGCGGCTTATGTTTAAACAAATTATCCTACACAGTTTGACTGATTACAATAAAACTAATTTTACGGGTTTTATCGCGGTTTATTTAATTATTTATTTAGCTCGTCGTTTCAGAAGCTTTACAACAACCATGGTCACGGGTGGACTGAGATGACGGATGTCCTGATGTCATAAATTATTACAAATACCCGAAGGATTATAATTTTTTGTTGTTTCGATTAACGCAAACAGTAAACATTATGTCTTAGTTCTGAGGTGTTATGTTTAGTTTTTGATTTGATTATGTTCACTTGGGTCGCAAGCAGAGGGAAGAACACAGCCATCTTCTCTATTGAAATTTGGATGTTTTTAATTTCAATAGCCTCACGGATCATCCTTGGAAGGAATCGGCGTCTCTTGTGAGGATTTACGCTTTATTAAATCTAATATAATGGACAGGGGCCAATTTCAGCATGCTCACAGACCGCAAATCTTTTTAGTTTGACTGTCTAAATAAATAAAACATGGACGTAAGAATTTGCTTGGACCTGGATTTATGCTGTGGAAGCGAAAAGGATGCTAACACAGCTTCATCGGGTTGCTATGAGTGCTTGTCAGGCGTCGAGACTAGTCTCGAAGCCTAGGCTTAGGATCGAAAAAGGCACTGAGTCGGTTCCCCTCTTCCGCAGATGGGAGAAATTCCTAATTATATAAGAATCATTACAATGATTATTGGACGGATTTTATCGCGTTTCATAAGATTCATTCTGAATCTTAAGAAACGCGATAAAATCCGTTAAATAGCCATAACAATGAATAACATTCGCGTAAACGTACGACAACCGATATGAGAGTGTGTGTAATAACTAATTTAGCTGTTAATATGAAATCAGGAAGAGGTAGTGCCATGCATAGTGCGTGACACTACATCCTACTATGCAACGGAAGTGGGCCGTCACGACCGGGTAGGTACCTCTCGCTCACATAATAGTGCCGTAAAGTGATATCTTCAGTGTTGCAATTCGTGCGGTTTGTGAGTAGCCGGTGGCCCATTTGGGGGGGGGGGGGGGTCAAAAGAGGATAACATCGGCGAAGTAATTATGCGGATGTGCATGAATGTCGATGATCGAAAAAATGGCCAGAATAACCGACGGGTTTCCCCTCCCCCGATTCGACGTCGGAGGAAACTGGCACTCCAGCTAACACGTAGCTAAAACGCTTTCGGTCCTTAGCTCATGGAGATGAGTATGAGTACCGATTTTTGAAGACTGAGTTATATTTCTTATTAATAAATAAAAAATGATAAAGTTTTAATTATGGATTGCCACCACTGCTGCATTTCTGCTGAAACAGGGCAATTGCTGTACGAGTGTTAGAAAAAGTACCTAAAGGATGCAAGTGGAAACTACGTGGTTATTTCTTTTTATAGAATAGGGGAGCAAACAAGCGATTGAGCTGATTAGCTCTTTTTACGAATACCGACGCCCATGAACATCCACATAATTATTATGTCGGTGCGCTGCCCTCCTTCCCCCGCCCCACCAAAGGGCCTCCGGTTACTCACAAACTTCCGGTTACGCAAGAAACGCGACACGGAAGATGTCTCTTTACGGCGATTTTATATGAGTGAGCGGTGCCTCTCCGGTCGTGCCAGCACAATTCCGTTGCACAGGAAGATGTAGTGTCATACACTTTGCATGACACTACATATTGGAATATGTATGTCATTGCACCGTCCAGAAGGCGGTGTTATTATATCACTTGACCAAGTCCAAACAACTCATTATATACTATAAAATAAAGTCCCCAAAACTATGTGTCTGTGTGTGATCGATATTCCCAAAATCTGCTGTAAGGAATTTCATCACTAGACACAGCTATTCCTTATAACAATAGACACAGAAGAAGACTTCAATTTGCTCTTATAAATTCTTAGCGATACGCCCGGGTCACTCCAATCAAAAAAATCACCTAATATCGATATTACGATGTTAGAATTTTCAACACCAGGCCGAAATCATTAAGATGAGACCTGCACCTTTTTATAGCATAGGAGACCAAGTAATGGAAGACAAACGGTGACTACCAACACTCATTACCGTACGCATAGACAGGTACGATGCCCTTTTTCAACAAATCCCCCCATGGAGCTACCGGATACTCAGAAGCCACACAAAACGGGACAGAATAGCTATCATTTTCAAGGACAAGTTATTGGTATCATTTGAGCGTGAGGTACTTTCCCGGCCGTGTGGACCCTATTCGATGCACGGTCTCGTCGGACTACCGTCGGTACGCACACACTTGTGTACAATAAATACCTTCAGCCCAATTGACTAGTCTCTGGAAAGATGGCCGGTGTAGCCGAATTTCCGTTTGGAGGAGAGGATATAGACGGATTTCCTTAATCCAAGCCATAACTCCTCAAGATACATGATCACAAAATTCCTAAAGTCCTCTAAGTTTGAACCTATTTAAAGTATATCGATGATGGTTGTAAATGCGTAAACAAGCGCGGCTAGAAACTCGTAAAAATGTTTCTCGAAACACTTCATATTAAGCAGTAAACCAGTTTATTTAAAAATAACTCAAATCCGGTATGTAAAATTACATTGATACGATAGAGACATAGTATTATATTTGAAAACAAACAATATAATTTACAACATTCAAGTGCTATGGTTTTAAAATACGCAAAACATTTTCCCAAAACAACTGTGCAATTGTGATAAAATATTTACGTATTTTTAATTTGTATTGTTCGCAGTTGTATTTCTCAAATTTTACTTTTTAGTGATAGTAGTTATCATGGGGAAGATAAATCACCAATGAAGAGCTATAAGAGACCTTTAGGCGACTACAGACGCCCACGGATAACCACATTATTTTTATGCAGGTGCACCTGACTTACACTCTTTTCCATCTCACCTCCAAAGGGCCGTCTGTCAAAGACGAAAGAGACAGCAAATTTAGCAAACATTCTCCCTATCTTTTTTCCTTTACTTTCTCTGCGCAAAGCGTATGCGAGATTAGATAGACAAAGATTGATGTGATTCTCATAGGAAAAATCATTATTTATGGATTGCTTATCTGAACACAGTTGCTTATTAATAATGTAGTTGTCATTATGTAGATTGAGATTATTAAGGTTTCATTGGTGAATTAATGAGTAACATTCGCGTAAACTTAAGACATCAACACTTAAAAAAATAGTTAACAGACCAAAAAGCCCTATTGCTAATTTAGACCACGAAAAAAACAAGGTTTGTTAATAACCGCTTCTGCGAGTCACGTTTTTTTGTGCTTGTAATAAAAAAGTATATCATACTTTTTAGTTTTTGTTATGTCAAAATTACAAGTTCAAGTGTTTTTGTAACTGTCGCGGTGTTCAAAACCCTCCAATTGAATAGCTCACTTGATACACCCGGAAAGAGAAATTTCAACCTCACATAAAAAAAAAAAACAAAAAAAGAGCAGCCATTTTGTTTGTTATTTTTAATGAATTGCTTGACACTCGCATTATCAATACCAATCTAATGACAGCTCATACACGATGATCTGTCAAATCGTTCCGGCTGCAGGAGGGAACATACAAATCCACATACCTTTCTTATCATGTAGACGGGTAATAGACAATAAAGAAACCGCTGTCAGTAATTCTGTAGTGGCCTCCTGTCAGAGATAGCGTCTATCTGTGCCAGGGTAACCTCTCTATTAATAGTAGGTATCGGAGTGTGGAAAAATATATATCAATATATTCGTGTTAATCATGTACTCATTATATTCCAAAGGTTTCCTTGGACTGCCTCGTGGTCTAGTGGTAAGCATGTTCAATCACAGTCATGAGGTCTTGGGCTCGAGTCCCGGGTCGGATCAAAAAACTATTGGGATTTTTCAGTGTCTAATAGCCGTTCGAATTCAAAAAGTTGTCGGTGTTACGTCTCTGTGCCACGAAGTCCCATCGAAGTAGGAGAATGAGGGAGTTGCACACTGCACTAAAGTCTGCGCATACCACTGTAATATGTCCTGCGCAGTTGGCTAGAATATATAGAGATGACCGCCGTAACCGAAGTTTGACTAGACGGACTGTTACGAGTATATTCCTAAGTATTGTAGTGTATGAGAGAGATGATGAAGATATTTCACTATTGTTACATATATTGTTTAGAAAGAGGCAGTGACATGCATGGTTCGTGACATTACATCCTCCTATGCTAATGGAATTGAGCCGACACGACCGGTGAAGTACCTCTCGCTCACTTTATACCGGCGTAAAGTGACAGCGTCAATGTCGCGTTTTGAGCGGTTTGTGAGTATTGGGTGGCCCATTAGAGGGACGATAGAGAAGGGCAAAGCATCTGCGTAACGATCATGTGAAAGTCCATGAACGTCGGTAGACATCACTAGGCTCCAATTTCTCTATTGGCCCCTTATGTTATAAAAAATGGGAATAGTATATATCGTAAAGACTGTCAGCTACTTTATTATCACTATGGTTATAAGTTATATTTACATGAATGTGTTGATAACGTAAAAGGTAGTTACTACAAACCACTCGCAACAGTATACTCTCTTGTATATTATTTTGTTGACTTTTTCCCACATGCATACTGTAATGACACGATTAGTGTGGCGTAAAGTTGGATTCCAAGTACTAACGATCGTCAAAGGATAGAAATTAGATCCCAATTAAAATAAGTCACTTACCATCGATTTAATTTGTGTTTAAAATATATATTATTCAATACGGGCGAAACTATAAACTAATACGGATTGTCAAAGTATCGACGAAGACCTTGACACCAGGCCACTAAGCGTTGTAAACAAGGGACATTCACTGATAGTAATTTATTAATTATTGGCACCCCATTTGAGCGCAATGAATTTTTATCTTACACGTGCTTATTGAATAGTCGAGTGGTCTTTATTGGAGCATGTCACTTCTAAGTGCCTATCTTTTGCGTGATATTAATCCCTTTTGGGATTTTTGATTTCGGTCCGCTGTGGGCACTACACTATCTTCTTTATTATGGCTAATTGGTACGATTCCAGGGTCAGAAGTGTTATTAATATTATTCATAGCTAGGAACATGGTGGTGTTGCATCTACGTGTCTCAGAGAGTACGTGAAGATGTCACCTATTTCTCTGATAGTGTCAGACTCCTGTCCCATTACTGCAGGGAATAGAGAGTGCACTTGTGCACTCTAATTAGTTCCGTGGATATTGATACTACTGTATAGAGACGGCCGCCGCAGCCGAGGATAGGCTATGAGGATATTATTAATATTGTATATTATTAATTTAGTAGTTAGTGAATAAAATAGAAAATAAACTCAGTATTTTTACAGTCGAATGTGCCAATTCCAGAGACCCATAACCCCCTTGAAAGCTTTAAAAAGTGTTACACATTAAATCTGTTACCGAATTTATGTCTGTTATAAAAATAATGTTTTTAAGATGTGTTGTTATTGTGGTTTTTATTAAGTCATGTAATACTTATAAAATTTATGCTTGTACCGTTTTAAACCAGTTTCTACAGTTTTATATTTATGTGTAAGACGGCAAGAGAGGCAAATAGTATTTTTTTGCCAATCTAGATCTTATTGGCTGCAATAGTTATTAATACCTCTAAACAGGTATTTTTGAGAACAGGTTCAGAGAGTAACGCTCTATTTCTGTCTCAATATAAAAACATAAATAAGAACCGTGTTCTGAACACTTTATTCGGTTATCACTAAAGTCCTAGCGTACAACAAAACTACGCGCTGTACGAGGTCGCCCCGGTTTAGCTGCATTACTGCAATCACATTGCTGATATTCATTGAATTGATATATTAAGCACCTTGGCCGTATTTTGGGTTCTCATTTCTTAACGACCTTCAAGTTGATTTTTCTTCATCGTGACACTACCATTCTTGACAAGAACTCGAGAAAGTAGGTACTACTTTATCAAGGTACACAACTTTAAATCAGTTAATTGTAGTCAAGTTATTTTTGTTAACTTTTTCTAATGATGCTTTCGGACTGTGTTTGGGAGTCCCTTTTGGGTGCAAGTTGCAGAAAAGCAGTAATGAAATATTATTTAAATGACTTTCATTTCTAGTTGTGGCTAGACAAAGGTAAATGATAGTACCATGCTGTATTGCAGCCGAACTGGGCCGGCACGATCGGGACTCTCGCTTACATGATGAACCACGGCAGTTTGATGGATACGCGTTTAATGCGGCTTGCGAGTTTCAGGTAGCCCATTGATTGCCTCTGCATAACAGTTGAGCGGATGACTTTGGGCGTTGGTAGTCATCAAAAGACTAATTTCTCGTTTGCCCCTCTGAACTATAAAACAATGGTGATGATCCTTGTTACTAGTTTTTTTTTTCTTCACGGATATTTACGATAACACTAAAAGTACGAATCTCGGTTTGTTTTGTTGGGAAAACACATCTCATATTGGCACTTTGTACGTTTGGCCCATAGGGGGAATGGGTGGATATGGGATTTGGTAGTAGATTACAGTCTGCCTCCCACCGATGTCAGTACATTGTTTTAGGTACACCAAAAACTAGCAGCTGGAGTCTTTCGATAAATACAGGAGCCCATAGTCATCCGTACAATTGTTATGCGTATGTGTTGTCCTCTTTCCCTTTTCCCTCCAAACGGCCAGGCGACCACTTCCTGGCGTGCCATATGAACGAAAGGTATCTTCCCAGTAATGCCAGCATCATTGGCCTGCCACCATATAACACCTACATATTACTAAAAGTAGTTTTGTATAATTGGTACAAATTCCCACCCGTGCACATAAACACGCGATGATGATAATGACACAGTGTAAATGTATGCCATTGACCCAGCTGCTATCAATATATGCTAATTAATTACATTGCTCGCAGACTATCTATGTAACATGTTTAGTACATTGTATGTCATGTGTAAATACACTATGTACACTGAGATCTGTATTTGTAACTAATTGCTTTTATTGTATAACTATATCAATTAGTGTCATTAAGATAAACATTCCTCTGAAGTGGTTTTTCGTTACGTGGATCAGATGCGTATACTGAAGTGTCCTGGATCTTTTTTTATTTTTTATCGGATAGGGGGACAAAGTCTGAGCCTTTTTTACGACTACCGACGCCCATGAATATCCACATAATTACTACGCCAATGCGTTGCCCTCCGCGCCCCCCCCCCAATGAACCACCGGCTATTCACAAACCGCACGAAACGCGACACTGTAGATGTCACTTCACGGCGGTATTATGTGAGCGAGAGGTACCTCCCCGGTCGTGCCGGCACTTTTCCGTTTCCGACATGCACTACGTGTGGCACTACCTCCAGACCTATGCACCATGGTACTACCTCTTCCTAATGTTTTAGGAATAGTACTGAAAAATAGAGTAGTATATTTCTTTTTATATTAGAGAGGGGCAAACGAGTGGTAGAGATAGTTTGACAACTACCTACGCTTATAAACATACACATAATTATTATATAGTTGTGCTATCCTTGTTTCTTCTACCCCTCTAAAGGGCCACCGGCTAATCGTGTGACAGCACAGCAATCATTTTGTCTATTGTTCCTGTTAATTTTACACATCAACTACTTACTAATATTAAAAATGCCAAACTTTATTATGTTTGTTTTTTCATATGCAAAAGCTACTAACTTTTTATTTTAGTTATTAAATTAGTTTCCCCACCAAAGTTCAAGCTTTGTTGTGGCGGTGGGGCTTAGTAGCCTGGGGTGAACTCAGATGAAGCCAATTGAACAGAGGGGGATCTTTACACCCGTTTTATAAGAAGAGGGGGCTAAAGATCAGGAGGAGGAATCGCTCTCGGTACCCCCTTATAAGAAGAGGATACCAAGGAGATGCAGGAGGAGGCGCTCTAGCGCACGGGGTAAGGGGCGAGGATGGGAACCTCACCCCATTGCACGGTCCCAAAGTCGGTGACATTGACCTGTAGTGCGGGGCAACCCCATCTGTGGAGGAGGTCCCTTAGGGGCTGACTAGCCGTCGAGTCGTGGTGGTTTTTGTGGGTATTCGACACATCATAATGTGCAGTAATGTCTCATACATTACTGGACCCCACCCAGGATCAGTGAAGGCGAGTAAATGCGTTTCCCCGCACCAACAAAAAAATTACAACAATTAGTTTAAACATAGAAAGAATAAAAAAGTGTATGTAAATTTTGATCTGCATCTCAATCTTTCTTTATTTATTTAATGTCTACAGAAGTGTATAATGAACGAGAATCAATATCAAAGTTCGTTTTATTATTTTTTAATAATCTCTGTTACATTAAAAAAATGTTAATGGAACTCGTGAAAATAATTAAAAAGTTATTTTGCAAAAAGAAGCCAGTATTCCTTTTTTTGAATTTGACATATTCATTATTGTGTTCCACTTTATTAGCAATAATATAAAAGCACTTACCGTATATTTATTTTATAGAAGCAGCAGTAGTGTCACAACTAGTAGGTTACAATATTCACTTACAAGTCACTTGTAGAAGCCGCGCGCGCGCACACTGACTGTCATATACTGAAGGCAAAAACACCAAGTGGGTCGTATTTGTATTATTAGCTGGCGCTAAAGATATAAGTAGATTAGCATTACGCTGCGAGTTTCTTTACGTTGTAACGCTGGGTGCACAACGCAGAAAAAATAATATAAAGTTGATAATACATTTACTTTAGTGTGGTAACCAAATCAAATGTTTTCAACACTGTTTTTCATTTCTGTTTTTATATTGAAACAGAAACAAAGTCTAAAACTTTGAAACTGCATTCAAAAACACTGTTTATAAGTGTTAATTGTTACGGTGGTAACAGTTAACATTTATAAACGGTTATTTTTGGTTAGTACAAGGCTTAGTACGGCATATCTCTTTCCCCTTTGGAAAAGAAACTACAACAGTTAGTTACGCGAGTTAAATACTCTGTAAAATAGTAGAAACATGTTTAATAGGGTATAAACATTAACGTTATATTTGTAACAGGTATTCTGTAATGAAATAAGCATATTAATTTAATATATTGTATATGTAACAGATTTAATGTGTAACACTTTTAAAATTGTTATAGTTATCAATATGTTTTTGAGAGCCTGGACAATAGTGTGGTGTTCTCTATAGACTTAGAGAAGCTGTTCGAAGGTACCAATCCGTAACCTTGGGAGATTTCGTTGGTGAACCTGAGTAGCCAATATGAGAAAATGGCGCTGGTTGAAGGGGCAATTGGATAATCACTCTCGCAGGTAAATAGTAGTTTGATGGGGTTACAAGATTTATACGGTAGGCCGCTTTCTGAACACGAAATATTGGTGGACCATCGATCGGGTAGGATGATAATCACTATGCAGTAGCCAGTGCAGCATGTATACGAGTCGAAGGATAGACTACATCAGATACTGAAAGTAAAGCAATAATAATACATAAACCCATTGAGGAGTGGAGGAGAACATGAGTGCATCGCATCAGCATAGTAATTAGGCAAATATCCTTGGGCGCCGGTAGTAGCAGAAAGGCTCCGATTTCTTGTTTGCTCCAAACACTGTAAAAGCTACCTACTTGAAGTCACTGTGAGAGCGTTTAGTCACTATGGTGATGTGGATCGGACCTATTGGCGAAAGGTCAGCTGACTGGCCAACCGCGCATGAAAGACGAGAGTTCATCACGAAAGGGTTCAACTCAGGCTTAACAGCTGGAGTGTCTCTTAACTTGACCCCGTAATGCTATTGTAACATACGAAGGCCTTACTAGGTTAGGTGAGACCATGTACGTAGCACCTTCCGCGTAAGCAACCGACGATGAAAAGAAGAAGAAAAGACGACCTCTTGGCTCAGTTGGTAACGTGGTGGTTTAATCCGTGTGTTACGCGAATCCCAGGTCATGGATTTTCATATGCGTGTAATGTATATTACTATAATTTAATTGAACTTTGAAGTTAGGTGTATTTTATGAATCGCAACAAAATGTTGTAGTATAATTATGAATAGTTTTAGCACTCTATACATGTAACTGGGGGATGATTTTTTCGAGACTGCTGTAACATGTGTTGTCGTTGAATAGGTGGGCATAATAAATGGTATGAAGATATGTAGGAAATTTTTTTATTTTACTAATACTTTGAGAGATATTTAAATGCCTCTAAAGAGGTAAAATGTATGACCGCTTTCCCTCTCTATCTTTTGAACTCTAGGGAGAAAAAATGTAAAAAAGAATTAAATTATAGGATTCAATTGAAACTTCAGATGAAAATTAGTTTTACCAATATCGATTTGGTAGGTAGCCTTAGTTTAAGCCTCCTTTACTTCTCCCCTCCAATGGACTACTTGTAAACCGCACGAAGCCGGAGTCCAGCTGTGATTTTACGGAGATGTCATGTGAGAGAGAGGTACCGCCCCAGTCGTGCTGGATGAATTCGGTATCATCAGTGCAATGCAGCATCAGTTCTTGTTTCATCACGATTATTCCATTAGGTCACATCCTCCTTCACCACTTCTCCCGAAAAGGTCCCGAGGATACTCAAAACGCGACTGCATGAACATCACTATTAAGGCGATATCATGTGAGCGAGCGAGACCACCTCGGTCGTATCCACAGCATTGGAGCAAGGCACTACCTCTTACAAAACCCTACTCCATAGTATGGTGTCGTGATTTTCGATTGCAGCATACACTATTAACTATCGATTAAGGAAACTGTATAGATAATAAATTACTTTATTATTAGAAGAAAAAACAAAACAATTTCAAGCTGGTTATTCTTTTATGGCATAACCGGCTGGCGCAATGTTGTCGATACATTTCTAATACCAATATTAAAAAGATCAATACTACAATACAAATACTATGCAGATTAATATTACAATACTAACGTTATAATACAGATCAATACAGCGATACTAAATAGTTATTTATCTACGCGTCTGCCGCATTCTAGCTTCAGCTAGGATCAACTGGGAAGACCCAAAAAGTGCTGGTTTCCCGGAGTTAGTGATGACACACGTGCCAATAGTCTTACAACAAAGGACTTGATGAAGAAATGTTTGACAGTTTACTGCCCAATCGAGGTGAAAAGGAAAAGGAGGGCTTGGCATCGGCATAGTTATTATGCAGATTTTCAAAACGTGACGTATAAAGCAACGCGGACCACGGACTTCTAAATCTCACAGCTATGAATATAGCCGGGAACATGCGGAAGGGAGATTGTACCTTACTTCATTCAAGCTCACTGTGCACTTGCTTACCTCCACCCATGCTTCTACCCACCTCTCGCCATACGTAGCGAATCATTGGATATGCACGGGGGTTTGCTCACCGGCTCTGTTCCCCAACGTGCAATTCTTGACTCCCTACACATTATTTAAGTGCCCTCTCGTTATTTCACTCTCCCCTTTCTGTTGTTGTCATCGGTCTCGTCAGTCCTGATTATCTCGATGCAGCCTATGTTACCTATCCTTCCTCTTCGCGTGCCATATATGCGCAAATGTCTTCAATTGCCTAAAGCTCTGTTCCGTTGCGACCAAATCCTGGTGATAGACTGGGCCCACTGTCTTCCGTCTGTCCAGCGTGATGCTTCGCTCGTTTTTGTGCAAGTCACATTCCCACTGTACATGGTCCCTGGTTTCAGCTTCATGACCGCATGGACACGAGGGTAGGCCACATAACGCCATCCCGTGCAGGCGACTTCTAAAGCACCCGTGCCTTGTTAGTATCTGTGAAATAGCGTACTAAGGTTCTGGTAAGGTCTGGGACTTGCCTACGGAAAATATTAGCCTATTACGGGTCCCCCAATCTGATAAATTGTTCAAGATCTTGGAACATTCCTATTCGATAAGGGCGCGAGACAGTGTCTCGATCGCAAGCGTCAAATCGTCTGCGTATGCCACAAAGTTTACCCTCTGGTCTCGGCGATTTAACGACATCGTTCAGGAGGATTTTCCATAGTGTGGAGCCCAATACCCTGGGGACATCCCATTGTGGAAACCTTCCAAAGCGTGCGGTGGCCAACTATGAAGGCTAACATATCGGTATAACATAGAAATAACTTACGAGGATCTGATAGATGTCCGGCGAGATACCGGCAGCTTTCGCTTTTATCAGTATCATTTGCCACCATGCACTATTTAAGGCTCAAGAGATGTCCAAAAGGACGCGCTGGACGTAATTGTCGGCAGATCAATCAGTGTTCGAGGTCTCGAACACTGATTTCGATGCGCTTAAAGTTGAGCGTCCTCTAACGAATCCATGCTGATTTTCAGAAATACCAGGATGTAAATAGGGAGCGCAAGTAATTATGCGACGTTCTAATTTTTTTCCTAGAATGGGCAGTAAAGTAATCAGCCGGTAGGCCTTCGGATGTGTTAATGACTTGTCATTTCCCTTTGGCAGCACTATCAATGAACCTATCTTCTAGATGTCTGGAAAGACCCCTTGTTTGATACACGCTGTGTACATCAGCATCATTTCTCCGGAAAAAGCCGTCCAGGCGTTCCTGATAATCTTTCGAGTGATTCCGTCTAATCCGGGACTTGTATACGGTAAGCTTCTAATAATGTGATCGACTGCACTGCGGGAAGCAGCATCTGAATCCCTACCGGAAAGAGAGCATGCAGCCGCCACTCGCATTTGTCGGTGATACCTGTTGTCAATTTCTGTTGTATCATCATCTGGGTATAGGGAGTACAGATTGTCAGAATAACATTCTTTGGAGGGCGAGGTCTACCAGTCGCGGCTCGGTATGCCAAACCCCCAAGGATTTTCATTTCCCGTCACGGCAATATATCTAAAATGTTTAATTTTAGAGTCCTTCATGGCCAATTTTTATTCTTGCCTGGCTACACGTAGGGCTTCCTGCAGTGAGCTATCGCCTGTGGAAATTCCTCGTCTCGAGTTTTGCCAACATCGTCGTGCGGCTTTGACTTTACGGCGCAGACGGTCCAGAGACGGACTCCACCATTCGTAGGCCCTGAACTCCCCATCCTTGCGATATCCGAGGTTTATTTTGGCAGTTTGCGTAAGCATTTCACTAAACAACTTGGCAACTTCATTTGCTAGTTTCCTGGAGTATAGTTTACCCATTCGCAAACATAACATCGATCAAAAGTAGGCCCAATCTCTCGCGAAAGGCTAGTCTAAAGGATGGTTCGTCTGTCGATATCGGCCTTGATACGCTGCTACACACCTGATATGTAATTAGCTGACTGTCTGGTCACTTAAGCTAACGCCTTTGTGTACGCGCTACTCTGATATCGGTACTCCTCTTGAGAGTCAGAGGTAGAAGACTTGAAAATGTGTGTACACGGCAAAGTGAGAGCTATGCTTTCGCGTTTGTGCGGTCTTTGAGTTTCTGGTAGCCCATTTGATGGGAGGAGGCGAAGAGAGCAGTTCGCGTGCATAATAATAATGTGGACGTCGAAGGGCGTTTGTAGGTTACGTTCGCCTCATCTCAATCAAGATCATTTTTATAACATAAGGATGATGATGAAAAGATCTTTAAAATAAGGCGCCTTTCCGTGTAAATTTATTTATGTGTTTATATGTTAACCTTATAATTATAAGAATAAAACGATTAGAGTTGACCATATGACACATTAATTGATAATAATATTATTGTATTTGTGACTAGATATAAATAAACAAAAACGAGTCGACCTTTAACAAGGTAGCTTTGAATTTATATACTGAGTAAGGTAATCCGGAAGATATTGATTTTCAGGATATATCCAACTTTAATACGGTCATTCAAGTGAATAAACATCACTATGTTTAATCACTTGAATTTTACCTCACTAGGAAAAATTGCAGGTAAATTTCCTTTAATCATATATTATTTAAAAGTAATTCCCCAAAAGATGACTGACTGTCTGAGATCATACAAGTATTTACTGAGCGGATTTTAACTATGTATCCCGAGGAAGGTTTTAATTTGTATTTCTTTTAAAGCATGTTATCTGCGCCATTTATAACTTTAAAACTGCTATAAATTTTTAATGTTTTCTAAATTATATAAAAAACTCCTAATCCATGTCCTTTGGCAAATGTTACCCAAATCCGGAATTTTTACTCTCCACTTTATTAATTTTTTTGTATCTCTCTTGTTAGGATTTAACGAAAACCAAATGGACGGACTTAAATGAAATTTTATAGTTCTATAACTATTAGTCCTCGGCAACAATTGGCCATAATTTATTATGAAGATAGGGATGGAGATTTTTTTTTATCAGCCTCTCTATTGTCTAGCCTCACGTCGTAGTGTCTCCTTCAAGTAACAAAAAATAAAAAGCAAATGTGTTTGACACTTGTTTGCAATTTACCTTAATGAAATGCTGATTGTTATGAAGAATTTTATTTATCATTATTGCTATAGCAACTATATTTTTGCTATTAGAAATGACACTCTTTACTTTTTCGTCGAGGAGGACGGAATTATTTGTTAAAATATGATAATTGAATTTTCTGCCTTCTTTTTTCATTTCTGCCCGGGAAGCTATATTTTCCTGAGAGGCACGAACAATATTATATTACATATAAAAGGGTGAGTTCATGACTTCTTGCCGAAGCCATGTTTCATATCTGGTTTCAAAGTATTAGTGCCGCATTCTGCACAGCTTAAAGTCTTAAAGAGGTCCTGCAGCCATCACCATCCTGCGACCAGCCAGGGGAGTGATCGGGCAATGTGGCAAAGTTGGATCCTTGCGTAGCGCAAAATTAATTTCTTGTTGACTTGTGGTTTATATTATTTATAAAATAACCACAACGTCACATAATGATAAGCTATGGTGAGGAAAGCGGAAATAATATATACGTTAACTGTTTGAAAAAAAGATGAAGTCTTATGTCACACTCCATGTTTTTTTTTGTAGCTCTGTTACAACTGTGTAGAGACAATTTCTTTAATTTTATTTTGCTGATATCATTTTAGAGTGTACAGATGAAATATGAAATATCTACATAACCATGAGATATTTAATTTTATATAATGTTAATACCTTCAGCAATTATGCTGTATTCCTAATCAGGAATATTATACCACATATTAATTAGCTTAATATACTCACTGATCTCCCAGAATAAGAACGGACCTAAAAGCAGTGTCATACAATGATCTTAGTACTTTGACGTATCGCCAATCGACCTGAAATCGCTGCAAAGCTTTCAGAACAGACCAGTTTTCAACAGAGTCCAAAACTTTTTCATAGTGCACAAAAGGCAAGGCATAGCGGCTTGTACTCATGTGCCTTTTGTATAACTTGCCTTATGGTGAAAATGTGGTCAATGATATTAAATCCTCTGCGAGACCCAGCTTGCTCCGGTGGCTGGAATTCGTCAAGCTTTGTGGCGAAAAGATACGTCAAGACTCTTGACAACAACTTGTAAATATGGCCAAGAAGTGAAGCTGGTCTGTAATTTTGAAGAAGTGATTTGTCACCCTTCTTAAAAAATAAAACAACGTCACTTCCAAGCCATGCCTTGGAGGTAGGAGGAGTGCAGAAGGGGGATGTTATTTCTCCGAAACTGTTCACTAATACTTTGGAGTACCTCTTTAAGACTTTCAGCTGTTCAGAATGCGGCATAAATATTAACGGCGAGTACCTCTCACATTTTCGTTTCGCCGACACTATCGTTGTGTTGGCTGAATCGTTCGACAGCGTGCAGGAATTGTTGCTCAGCCTAAATGTATCCTCCCGACGTATTGGCCTTAGGGTGGACTTGGAAAAGGCAAAGGTTATGTTCAAAAACACGTTTTCCTAGGCCGGTCAACGTCGATGGAGCTATTCGCGAAGTCGTAGACGAATACGTCTACCTGGGGCATCTATTGCAATTAGGTAGATATAATTTCGAGAAGGATGTCGATAGAAGGATTCAGTTGGGTTGCGCAGCGTTCCGGAAGCTTCGTCACATTCTCACGTCACCTATGCCGCAGAGAATGAAGGCGCAAGTCTTCAACCAATACGTTCTCCCCGTAATGAACTACGGGGCCGAAACATGGCCATTTGCGCTAGACCAACGGGCTATTGAACGTGCTTTGTTGGGCGACCTCCGTGCGGTAGCCGGTTCGGGCTGGATGCGAGTAGCAGGAGATCGGTCGTCTTGGCGTTCATTGAGAGAGGCCTATGTCCAGCAGAGGACCGATAGGGACTGATGATGATAATGATGTCTCACTGATATGATTTATAGTTATCATACCGTCATGTAAACAGCCTATTTTATCTTCACCACAAATTAGCCTCTTCAGAAGTCGGAATCAGTGACCTCAATTAGTAATGTCAAAATTGATTTCAATGACATTAACATTATTTAAATAAAAAGAAGTTGCGATTGGGATTTTTCAAAATACATTCAGTATAATATTTTTATTTAAAATGTATTATATATAGTGTGTAATAAATATTTATACTGAATTAAATTTTGTCGTCCTTCACTGCCCAAAAATTAAATTAAAATTATCGAAACAGTTTTAATAGATGTACTCATGTATATGAATATTGAGATTGGAATCTATACATATAAACACAACTACAACATAACGGAACGGAGCTTCATATATCACGACATTACCACATATGATAAATCCTCCTATTATTTTATTGTTAAATATAATGATGTAATAATAGAAGAGGTAGACAGCGCAACCTAGGAGTAACGACTGACAACAACTGAAATGGGAGAAACACAATAAATTTAGTGTAAAAATTTAAGTAAATCAGCATACGCGTTACATAAGCTTGCTCCAGTTCTAAAAACAGGTTCTCTTCTCATTGCATATTATGGAATTGTAGATAGATATTTAAGATATGGCATTATATTTTGGTGCAATTCTACGGACAAAGTACTGGCATTTGAAGCGCAAAGATGCACAAGAACCCTTTTTAGACTGAGCACAATGGACAGTTGCAGATCTTATTTAAAAAAATATAAAATATTAACGCTTTATATATTCTTGAAACGGATATGTTCGTGAAGAAAAATAGTAACCTATTTACATTAAAAACTCACTTAGTCCAGATATACAACGCAATAGAAAAGATAATAAGAAACTACATCTGGAAAATCATAAAATAGAAATGATGAATAAAAAAAAGCATGATTTGTATGGCTCCAAAAACTTTTAACAACCTCCCAAAAAAAATAAAGATTTAAATGAAGTTTCATTTAAGAAGAAATTAATGAATGTGTTATTAGGTAAAGTTTATTATGATTTTTTAATGATAAATTATAATAAAATAAACTGTTATTTAAAGGTTTTAATAATCGACAACTTGAATGTGTATTATAATATTTGCACGTATATACGTTTCAGAGTGCACACCTGGATACCGAACTTCAACATGTTAAGCAAGTTCTGCGAGACAACAAGCTTCGGGTTGTCCGTCTGCTCCACAGAAGCCGATTGAAACCAGCCACCGTCGAGCACTTACCTGCAATATTACCAAATTTAAAAGGGATGACTGATAAAATTGGCTATAAAATCGCTAAAGAAGTTCAGTCAGTTCTTACCATCAGTGAAATGCCATGTCACTCTGCAATATGCAGGAGTGTACAAGCTGATTGTGACTGTGGACTGTGTGTGAAAAACTCGTGTTAAAGAACATGTAGCCGTTATAAAACATCGACGTGTTACAAAATCTGCGGTCTAAATATTTGAATAGTTTTATGGGGGCAATGGTCTTGTGACAACTCGCTCGGAACGCACACTTGAAGACTTTCGGACATCAAGGTGGTGACGGTGGAACTCAGAATTCTGCCGTGATGTCCGAGAGTAGAGTTCCGCTGCTGGTATTAATCCGAACAACTCCTCGGAACACTCCCCGTTGTAGATTCGGTAGAAGATGCAGAACGAGCCACCATCTCATTGTTACACTGAAGGATCAAGATGCACGGAAATAACATGATCGCCAACGATTTGAGTCTCTCTACGTTGAATACGGTCAAATGGGCGAGTTGATAGTTGGGGGCACCAGCCTAAAGGTGAGAGCAGTACTCCATATGCGGTCGGACCTGCGCCTTGTATAATTGCAGCCGGTGATGTGGCGTGAAGTGATGCCTCGCACTATTGATCACACCCAGCTTCTTGGAGGCTAATTTAGCCTTCGCCTCGAAATGACCGCGGAATTGAACGTTGCTCGATATGTCGACTCGAAGAATCCCGATACTAGTTGAAGCCGTTAGGGGGGTATTATCGAAACGAGGGGATAAGGAGAAGGGGTATTTTTAGCGGTAAAAGTGCAAAGTTGTGTCTTTTGGGGTTAAATAGGACTAAGTGTTCTCGGCCCCATTCCGAGACCTTCGTCAATAAAGACACGACTTCAGACACAATTTGGTTCAGATACTTGGTGACGTTTTCCCAGGAAATATTGGTGCCGCCAGTGCGTAGTGCATTACCGGTACTGTCAACCGCATAACAATGAATGCCGCTGCCTTGGGCCAACCGGAGCTCTCGCAAACCGAACGAAACGCGACGACATCAAACGTTGCGTCACTTCGCGTCGGAGTCATGTGAGAGCTGACTCCGACGCGAAGTGACGCAACGTGTGTTGTATCAATTCAGCTGCAAACTTAAAAAGAATACAGCGTGGCGCTACCTCAAAAAGATAGTCATGGCTAGATTCAACTGTTCTACCTTATACCTCATAACCATCAACAGATTAAGGTATCCTAGTAATTTAAAACATAAACGTAAGTCACATTCGAAATACAATATCGTCTTTACTGAATTCCAATCTTATGGTCTGGTGAAAAAATAATGATATGTTAAATTATATTTTGTTTTGCTTATCAAAGTATCTTCACCTTAACCTTTTGTTCAATAGCCTACAAAAGGCAGTATAGACTGCAAACATTTTTAACATACGTCAGTAAAAAAAGGGGTTTTGTATTAATAGAGTACACTAAACTTGACCATGGAAATAGGAAGAGTGAAATAGCAATAACCTTATTTTCCTCAGATTTTGTTTTATTACAGTTTCTTAAAAGCTTAACCATAGAAATATATTGGGTGGAAGACTTTGAACGTTTCGTTGACATGATATCGCCTTAAAAATTATTATTTTGTGCATTTTTGAGTAGCCGGTGGCACATTGAGGGATTTGGGGTGAAGGAGGAGATTTTAATGTAGGTCGATTTTTACCAAATCGAATGATTTCGCGTTTGTCTCCTTAACTTTATAAAAATTAAATACGCGACAGCGTAACTATCACCTTGCGTACGGATCAAATGTGCAAGATTACCTTCTCGTACCGGCCCCATTGGGCTGCAAAGCATGTTGGTACTATCTTCTACATTGGCCTTAGAAAGAGCCTTGAATTCCTACACTATTTGTTTCTTTTTTATAGAAGAAAACCTCATAACATATTCAAAAGATGATAATAATTGCACCAACCTCCATATAAATTTATATTTAATCAAACCTCGCGTTGTTATTTACATGATGCAATAGAACACGACACTTTCATAATGTTCATAAATATTTATAAAGCGGTATAAAATAAAAACTTTAAATAAATGGTGCACGGCCGTATGTAGTGGCATCGCCATGATCCGCATCCACGACTTGCAGGGGATTCCATTAACGATAAGTAGCAGAAAATAATAAAAATATGTATCATTATTTTTACATATACCCGCCTTATAGTATTATAACTTAGTCTTACTTGAAGACTTGCTTACTTTGAAATATAAGTTTGCAAATCACACGTCGTAAAAAGTACTATAAATGTAATATACTCTTGTTGTTATTCACATAAATATATATATACCTTCATTATATATATTAATTATAATTGATTATAATTAATTAATATTATTAATAATAATTATAATATTGTTCATAAATAGATAATATCGGCTCTCTGGCTACGCATCACGTATTACTCCGTCGCCTGCTTCTTCCAGGTTCCACCAGGTTCTTCCACTTCGTCTTCTATCTCACTCCCTCAAGCACTATTATCGGTCCGCGGTCTATGGCGAAGTTCGAGACCACAGGTTATATAATTACGTAGATATACATACGTACACACTCAAATAAATATTTCGTCCTTACATGTAGTCTGTACACTACGTCCCTTCTTTGTTGTAAATAATTTTATAATATAATATGTCAATTAGGAAGAGATAGTGCCACGCTGCATAGTAGGAGGTAGTGCCATGCGTGGTGCGTGACACTACGAGGCAAGTACCTCTCGCTCACTTGGTACCGGCGTGAAGTGACAGCATCTGTGCTGCGTGCGGTTTGTAAGTAGCCGTTGACTCATTGGGGAGGGGGGGGGATGATGATGATGGGACGGCAACGCATCTGCGAAACAATAATGGGAATATCCACGAGCGTCGGTAGCTAACAAATATATTATTATGCCATAAAAAATTTAATAAATATGTGATATTATAATGCATTTATTTGTCACATAGAATAACAATTGTGATTTTAAAGATAATTGATCAATTATTACGTATAACTCGTTTCACTTTATTAAATACTAAATTCGTAATTCTCTTATTTTGATGAGGTGGATATAATCCGACACCACGAATGAAAAATAAAGCGTAAATTTATAAAACATGTGAGCATCGCAATCTTTGTGTGCTGAACCACTGAATTATGATTCCAGCTTGTCATCTATTTAAATGACATTTTGATCCGACCCACGAGACGAACACAAACCCTCCTGATCAGCAGCTGTGCAGCTCACCACTAAACCTACGAGGTGGTCACAGCAGACCAAAGTTTGTAAAATATTACCATCTCGCAATTTAATGTTAATGTTGTGTACTTCCTTCCACAAAACCACACCTTATCTTTGGTTGATGAAACTTAGCAGAAAGTTACCTTTTATTATTCTTATATTATATATTAATTTGTAAGAATCCACTTGTATAATATACAAAGTAATCGGAGCCTTTTCATGACTACCGACGCATAAGTTGCTTAAATATTGGTCATAAGCTTCATCTGGCTTAAGCTCACACATCGCTCACATACACTTCTTCTTTGCAATAAATGCCTTATTATGTCCCGTGCTTTGTCCCAGTCCATCCCCACATTAGTCCATAACACAACCACATATCCACATTAAGATACAATCGACATTTTGTGTTAATCATCTTTTTATTTGTTTCAGGTCAAATGTGAGATTTCTCAATTCCTTTGTCCGATAGAATCCGTGACGAATCCTTAAGGTAAGGAAGTAAAGTATGCGATAGCACGCGACAATCAGCTCGCTAAAGTAGCAATCGGCTGGTCACACACTCAGAAAATCAGATGGCGGCTGGGCCACTAAGGTTCTGGATCGGAGGCCGCGTTTGGGGAAACGAAGTGTTGGTCGACCGTTCACTAGGTGGGAAGACGAGCAGTAGCCGGTCCGGGATAGATGCGATTAGCGGGAGAACGGTCGTCTTGGCATTCATTGATCGAGGCCTATGTCCAGCAAGGGACCGATAAGGTCTAGTAATGATGATGAAGGGCAAATGTAAATTTATTCAGATAGTTCATTTATATGTAATTTCCTGTCCAAATTTTCATCCGTAATTAGCAATAGTTTTCAATGATTAGGTACACTAAAAATGTAGGACCTCCTACTCCAACTTCTTCTAGTTCTTTGTAGCAGGAGGTCGTGCGGGACGAGGTCGAAGTCAAAAGCTTTAGATACACCAAATGTAACCCAGTGGATAGCCGACCACCATACACCACAATTATTATTAATATTTGTCACAATTATTATTAATATTTGTCACAATTGTGTTTATAATTGAGAAGATTGTTGTCGTAATCGGTATTCCTTCCTTGAAAGCCAAACTGCTCCTATCTGTTATTAATATATATTTGAACATAATTAAACCTTTCTAGCATTTTCGTATATCTTATACTGGCGGTCCGTTCCGACTTTGCAAATTTATAGTTAATAATGTCCATCTAAACCAGTTGTGAATTAGATAGCATAAGGCGACCTTATCATTATTTTTTTACCTAATGATTTAAAATAATTGATCATAAGATTGGAATTTCGTAAAGACGATATTTGAATTTCGAATGTGACAAAATGTGCAAAATTCAAAGGTATTACAATACACAAGGAAGGCTGACTAGCCGTTCGCCTATTATTCATATGTGCTGAGACATTGCTTTGATAAAAATATTTTGAGGTTTTCATTCTCTGTTCCTTTATTTCATTGCAGAATATTCCCAGCATTCCAACACAACCGGCGAACATTCAGGCATCGCACTGGAAAATGGTAGAACTAGAGCATATCATAAATGGTTTTTAAAAATATGACAATTTGAATGAAATACTTATTGCATTCGATATTATAATAACTAAGTAATCCATGTATTACATTTTTTTGTACTAAAACTGCTTAAATATTTTTTTCTTAGGTTGAAGTTAGTTGAAGTAGCGGATGGCTCATTCAAATGTTTGCATACACATAATCCAAATAAAAGGGAATTGGAAAAATATTTGGAATATTGTATATGGAGGTTGCGCGTATGAAGGTACTATACTTGGTTTTTGTTCTCGGTATATCATATTTATTTTGTGATTAATAATTATATATAAAAAGAACTGACCTCATTCAGGTCTGCGGATATACAGAGGTTGAAACAGAAACGTTTCTGAATTATGATCAAAAATATATTTACGTTTTATGTATTGCATAAATTTTGTATCTATAATTTCAATTTTATTAATGTATTTTGTTTAGTGTGGATTCCAAACCACCGTATCATATTCCAGGATAGGTAGCACAAGTGACCTAAAGAAAAGTATTATATTTACAATATTCACAAAATGTTATTATATTTACAATATTCACAAAATGTTATTATATTTACAATATTCACAAAATGTTATTATATTTACAAGCTCTATCTTCTGGAATGATGATCGATCCAGATAAATTTGGAGTTTATGCCTCAGAAGCTGCGCGAATTTATATCAGTAACTATGATCGGTACTACATACCATCCTCCGTGCACAAATTACTTATACACGGAGAAAACTTGATCAAACATTTTTTCTGTTCTTCCTATTGGGCAACTGTAGGAAAATGCACAATAAAGACTACAGAAATTTGCGTCCGCACCATGTCAGAACATTTCCTTTTATATAGTTCAGATCCATACATTTCAAGTTTAAGAAAGCCTTATGTCAGAAATGTGAAGGATCTTGATGAAGAGGCACTAAGTCTTTTGAAGGTTACCTTTTTTAGGTACCTGAAGGTGATCTTACATTTACACCGGAAGTAATTTTAGTTAGGAATAGCGAGGATAAAAACAATTAGATTTAACATTATAAGTAACTAAAAACTAGTTATATAAAACCAATAATATTATAAGATTTGTCTAATCTGAGATCAATTAGGTTGGTGTGAGGTATAGATAGGAAATATATATAATAATACACATTGAAAAAAATACAAAAGTTGATTATTTTGAAAATCTTTGTATATCACTGTGTACATGTGCCAAATCTCAATACGATGGAAAACCTTGAAGTTCTGTTTTGATCCGATACGGACCAAATTTTCCATTGTGCGTCGGATCGACTGGATACCGTGATCTCAGTCTCAGCACGGGGAGGCAACACTATCAACTACCTGAATCCGGACAGCTAATAGAACTTGACAAGTTCTATTTACTCTTGTCCTACCAAAAATCCAGGACGTCCTGATCTGCGGTAAAATATGCTCACCACTGGACCACGAGACAGTTGCCGTATAATCATTTCATATACACAATAACAATATTATAAATTGCATGTCATTTGTTAAAAGTTGACACGAGAACATTTCCCCCATTAAACTACTCAAATCTTTAAAATTAATTAATTATATTTACTAAGCTCGTCATATGCACTATATCTACTACTATCCTTATGTTCTATATTATATACAAGACATATATATATATATATATATATAAATTGAATACCCTTTAAAAGGAATGTATATTTAATTATGCTCTATATATTTCTTCGTATTTATTTTTAAGAGTGTAAAATATAATTAATTTCATCCATGTGACGTAAACTGCACGTGATTATGTATGTGTGGAATCCTGTATGTGTTAGGAAAGTGTAGAGGCAACATGCTATTTTTCGACATATCAATAAAGTTTGCAAGAGAATCTGTTCAGCTATTATCACGTGATGGACAGTCAAATAGACAAACAAAAAAAATCTGTTGCAGGATGGTTCGCTGTCGCTTCTGAGTCCTACAGTAGTTATTTTTTTTTTTTTATTTTTTTTTATATCCGTTCAAACTTTCTACCCTCTTTAGTTTTATTATGAAGTGTATGAGGAGAAGATAAGATAAGATATTTTATTCGTAAACATGATTATTACAAAACTTGATAACATAAAATTAAAGTACGTTCATGTAGTGCCGGTTACAAAGTACAAATTTTAGAATTTACATACGTTCAATTTGAAGATTACTAAAATTTTTAAATTACAGTAAAGTTTATTATGATTTTTCATTGAAAATTCATAATAAACTTTGCCTAATAATTAGGAGTTTGTCAAAAGTTTTTGGAGCCCTGTATGGCTCATGTCATTCTTTTTTCATCATTTCTGTTCCATTATTTTCCAGATGTAATTTCGTATTGTCTCTTCTATTGTGCTGGACTAGGTCAATCTTTAACGTAAATAAATGACTATTTTTCCTAACGAGCATTGACGGTTCAAGGATATATAAAGAAGGAAGAGCTAATATTTTATATTTTTTTAAATAGTGTTTGCAACTGTCTATTGCGCTCAGTCACACAAGCTACTTTATTTTTGTAAATTAACTAAACCTATACTTCCGTACCTATCTCGTAAAGTTATGAGATTGGTTAGGAATACATTGCAAGACCAGTATCGGATTATGCTAGCTGTACTATGCTAGTTAGTACTGAAGACTTTGCTGTATTACGAGGCTCTTTTAAGCTAGCGTGGGCATGTAGCAAGTTCTAATCAAGGCCCTTTTATTTGCTATAATTTATTTCATGTAATTTTAACATACATAGGTCTGAAATCTTGTAGAATTACTAACGAGTAGGCGTCTAGTACTTTTGTTACGGGGCTAATTTGGCACTGGTGAAACATGGATTTCACAAATTGACTACGGAACCCTTATAGCATAGACATGTGTTATGGAATCTAAATACTAAACCGCATCACGCAAGGAACATCGGAGTTACATCATTTGTTGTACAGTGTCGATTATCATGAGCTGTACGCGTGGATGCAAATTTATGTATTTTTTATTTGTCTATAATTACACTGTATATTTTATCCTCATTTGTAGATGATTAGATCACTCTACAAAGGGGCAAAGCCGTGCTGAATTACAGTCGAATTGCGCTGGCATTACCGAGGGATTTCAGTCGCATAAGATCTATGCTCCTAATGTTGCGTTTTTTTTTTCATAGAATAGGGGGCAAACGAGTAAAATAAGAGCCTTTCTACGACTACCGATGCCCTTGAACATCCACATTCCGATACACAAACGCAACACTATGTCACTTTACCCCAGACCCAGGGCCGGTGAAAGCGCGTAAATGCGTTTCCACGCGTCAACAAAAAAAAAAAGGTAGTATAGTCTGCCTACATTGAGTATGGTGCGGTGGCACCCCCGGTTCACACAGTACTGCTGTGTTGCCTGTGTGGTTGCATTTTGTATGATTTGTGGAGGTGACAGATTTAGGACGAAGAAGTTGAAGAAATGT
Organism: Eumaeus atala; assembly: GCA_017140195.1. Taxonomy (NCBI): domain Eukaryota; kingdom Metazoa; phylum Arthropoda; class Insecta; order Lepidoptera; family Lycaenidae; genus Eumaeus; species Eumaeus atala. The sequence continues at coordinate 410,881 of JAFELO010000083.1, forward strand.
AGAGAACATTGAATATATAAAAGGACTGGATTAATTTTTAGGTTTAGCTTTAGTTAAATATTTTGTTCGGAAGTGCCTACTACTGGTCACAGCCGCGGCTTCAGTTCATCGGACTAGCGAAGACTTATTTCTTCTGGTTTAGGGGGACAGAGCCCCCGGATATACCGGATTGTTAGTGAGCGTACAATACAAGATATGGTGAGCACTTTGGGGGAGTCTGCTCCATCGTATTCCAGTGTCAAGAAGTGGGTAGCGGAGTTTAAGAGAGCATTAAAGATGATCCTAGGGGTGGAAGGCCTACATCCTCTACCACGAAAGAAAACATCGATGAAAATACAAACTGTTTCCTTCCCATTGTAACATCATACATTTCGTCAGCTTTTCACGTTTCGTGCGGTTTGTGAGTAGCCGGTGGCCCATTGGGGGAGGGGAGGAGAGTAACGCATCGGCATAATAATTATGTGGATGTGCATGGGCATCGGTAGTCGTAAAACAAGACTACGATTGCTCATTTGCCACCCAATTCTGTAAAAAGAAATTTGGAAAGAACGACGTTGCGTGATTTCTCGTTAGGGTAGTGAAGCTTTACAGCGTTTTTTGTAGCTGGGTAATGCATAGGCATGATGGGAACATCAGAGGGGAATGTGACACGAGAGCCGAAAGGAGCTCCCCCGCTAAGCCTCAGCAGTGTTCTTTCACAACCGTCAGTGGAGGAGCCACGGGAATGTGGTACCACACAACCGCGACCCCTCCACTTTACAGTCTATAGAATAAAAAGCCTTACAACTTGATTAAATAGATAAGCATATTTTTATTGATAGCCCTATAGTAAGCGAATAATTTTGTTTACGCGAAAGTCGCCTACAACAAATTTCTAGCACATAGCTAGAAATTTGTTGTATCACCACTTTTGTTAATCAATGAACACCACGCGTGCCGTCGCTAAATAAGAGTTTTCTATACTTCTTTATTTTGTTTGGAATAAGACTTTATTGGACGTTATCTAGGAAACCATTCTTGAACTACTTCGTGCTGTATGCCCACAAGCATTTGTAGTGGTAATAAGTAACAACCACAGATGGCGCTGAAACTAACAAAAGAACATACACAGATAATTTTTGGGACGTGGTCTAATTTGAAGAAGCTACTGCTCTTTTTTGAAAATTATAGTCTTTCAGGAGGGACCATCCAGTCCCAAAGGTACTCTCTTTCATGAGTTAAGTAATATTACGTTAACTGGTCTTAAAAGTTACAATTAAAAGTTTCTGTGTAGTATAGGCGGACAAACGAGCAATCGGAGCTAATTTAGTGACAATCAACGCCCATTAATATCGGCTAGCTAATGCAGATGCGTTGCCTTCTCCCACCCTTTCAATGGGCTTTTATTATTTATTAAATAACTTGATACTCTATAAATTGCTTGATAAATCAATACATTAATGGTATTTAATTTGTTATTATTTTTTTAATTTTTTTCATTAATTACCCGGTCTTAGTAGAATACGGAAACATTTATTCAAGTTTGATTGTATCCGAAATTGTTGGAGCAACTAAAAAAAATATTTTAATATTAGAATCCTACATTGTGTGTGATGAATACGGGCTACAACATGTTGTAAAACGTTTTGATCACTACGAAAACTTCCATAACGTAACCAAAGATGAGAAAAGAATATCAAATTAATTAATTATAGTATAGGTATAACATGTAAGTCATAAAGTAAAGTGTAGCTGCAGAAATTGTTAACAACTCGCTGTCCCGAAGATTTCCTTTCACAAATGGAATTCATCATTGTAACATGTAATGTGACAACACTTTTTTGCCATATTTTGTAAAATATCCGCGCGAATGGACTTTATTCTACAGCTCCTTCTATCTTAAGGATCATTGTTTATATTATAATTATTGACTATCATATATTATTATTTACTATGTATCATACGGCTAATTATCATTATTGTATTCAGATAATTTTAAATAATATGTAGATGTCACTGACCTGGTAATGGATGGATGACACTGATCTGTCGCATATGGTGTGGCAGGAGCAGACACACTTGCCTTTGTCTTGGCACCGGTTTCAAGCTGTAATTTTTCAGTACTTTGATATATTAAATGTCCAATTTAGTTTATTTTCAACTTTTCAGTAAAATGTTAGTTATTTTTGAAATCGGTCGGATTTTTTTCTCGTATTATAATTGTGTTATACTAAATGGAGTTTGCTAATGATGATTTTATTTAACTCATTTATTACTGTTAGTAATAACTAATACTAATAACCGATCTATTTTATACTATAAATTACGGCACCTTAGAAATCAGGTGTCCATCTATATACATTGAGCTTGCAGCATAAATTCATGTCTGAAAAAAAGAAGTATACGCAGGTTCAACTATCATTTAATTAGTCTGTAATGCCGATGCTCTCGTGGGCGTGAGCTGATCACATCCAACTGCATGCGACCTCATTAGATACACGTCCACGGGTCACCGGGCACGACCGGGTCACGGGTTCTGTTCTCGCCCGGATACACTCAAGGTGTGGGCTGTCATGTTTATTTCTGTTTCACGACCATGGATTTTATTAAAGGCTGGAAAATAAAGAATAACTTGTAAAAGAGATTTTTTTATAGTATTGGGGGGCAGAAGAGAAATCATAGCCTATTTACGAGTACCGACGTCCATGAGCATCCACACAATTACTATTTGTTGCCCATCAATGGGCCGCCGGCTACTCACAAACTAAACGAACCGTAACACCGAAGATGTCGCTTTGCGGCGGTGTAAAGTGAGTGAGAGGTCGTGCTGGTCTAATTCTCCAGCAGAACAGCATGGCACTACCTCTTACTAAAAATAATGTTACAATAAAGCAGATACTAAAATGTTTGCCCTTCGAAATAATAATGCTTATAGTGTAAACTAAATTAAAAATATATTCCTATTAAAATTATAGGAGGGTACAAACCCTCCTATAATTTTGTGTAAACGCTGATCGTTCACTTGCTGAAAAGTAATTACCAACGCTTTAAATTATCTACTGATTGATTTAAAAATGATTCATAAGTATTTCAAGCATTAGAGGACAAAGAAACAGTTGGATTCTTTTTTGATTAGCGGGCCTCTCTAAACATCTGTACGATTTTGTTTCCTTCTCATTCCTATATCGCCCTTGGGCCCCCGCACTCTCACAAGTCGCAGGACTACGCGCACTGTATAACCATAACTGGATACTGGATTATCCGAAAGTGGTAGGTTACGTTACTTAACCTGTCGTGCCAGAGCTACTCTGTGATAATGCAGCGATGGGTCTGCCTCATGTGTTTATCTTGTAGCCACATATTTTTTTTAGTACGAAGTAGTGCCATATCCTATTGTAGCGGATTGGGGCCGGGGAGGTATCTCTCGTTCACATGATACCGGCCTAAAGTGACAGCTGCCTTTAATACGATTTGTGCGTAGCCAGTAGAGGTGATCCATTGGAGGGGAGGAGGAAAGTTGGACAACGCATTGGGGTCACAATTATGCGGATGTTTATAGGCGTCGGTACCTGTCAAAAGGCTTCGACATCTCATTTGTCCCCCTATAACAGAAAAAGGACAGATCTTCTCTTTTATATGATTATAACAGAATTATGACAGTTGTTATACGGCAAACGTATATAAACCGTTTATAATTTCACGTAATTTAAAACAATAATTATTAAGTCGTGTAAGGATATTACATGTTTAGACAAAATAAACTCAATTATTCACATCACTATGTGGCGTAGTTTCATTTTAGGATAGGCATAAGGTAAGTAGAGTAATTAAATCTGAACAAAAGTATTATTTAAACACACACAGTCGTAAATAAAATTAAACTCAGCACGCACGCACGCTTGGATTGCAATTCGGGGCTAATCCTGATAATCGAAAATTGGTTTTTAACATTTCATCACCACTTCACGGGGCAGGTTTTGGTCACTACTATCCCACGGGGTCAAAATATACATTTATTTATACTTTAACCCCATGGTCCTCAAGTTTGCCGTAGTATATATAAGAGGTACTTCCATGCTGCATTGCAGCGCAATTAGGCACATGATACCGATTTAAAGTGATATGTTCAGTCTCGCGTTCCTTGCGGTTTGTGAGCTGCCCATTGGGGGGAGATGAAAAGGAGGGCAACGCATCGGCATAGTAATTATGCTGATTCATGGGCGTCGTAAGTCGTAAAAAATAATCTGATTGCTCGTTTGTTCCACTATACTATGAAAAGAGCTCTATGTGCCTTTGAACGATGGGGTAAAGCTCGGACCTCTTATGGTATGCCGGGACTTACCTCACATATAATATTCTCGTAGTCAGTTTGTTTCCTATTATTTTTGTCAACTTCACACCCATTATTCGGATTTCAATTTTGTTACTTTAAATATTTATTAATTTTGAAATGCCAAAATGCTCACCTTCAATGACCTTCTTACAGACCTAGCAAATAGTAACAGACATTTAAAAACGGACTATGGTCATTTGATATAAAACTTATTATTCAGTGTTCGCAACAGTTGCTGAATAAAGAATGGCACAATTATACTGCACATTTTTCATTCCATCAATTTCCAATGTGTTCAGTTCCCACCGGGAATCCCATTTTATCAATAAAACATTAACCTAGGGTCACGCGTAAAACGTTGTATTATTTATAATGTTATTGACCTTGTTCATTTGTTAGTGTTCGCCCAGAAATAAAAAATTAATCTCCCTCTTTTTTTCTTCTATCTTTCATTTATAAAAAACCGTCCATGAGCAAGTCGGATTCGCCTGTGAGGAGTTTCGTAGCAGCTATAATGTACGTCTCATATATCTTAAAGTAGCAAATATTTTTTTCTCGATTATTCAAACTAATTTTTGTTTGAAGTCTTTATTAAATTCTTTTTTAAACTGTACTGATCTATCTACTCTATAAATTTAACTGAGGGATGTTTCTTTTTCTTTCGAGAAAACATCCGTGGTGTCACTGAGTAAGTCAAACTTTTGAACTACCGAAAAGAAAATTGAAAAATGTCTGATTATAGAATTTAGATAAAACTTCGAAGGAAAGTTGGTTTCACAAAGTTAATTTGGTACTTTAAGATATATGATATTTTTATTTTTGTAGGTATAAAATCCTTCACAGCCGAATCCGACTCGGTCTTGGCCGGTTACGCTACCCTTAATTTTTTTTCACAATCATCGATACTCGTACCAAATCATTTTGTTGTTGCTTAAAAATACACTTTCCTTCTAAATTTCAAACATACAGTAGGTACCCATAATCTCTTAGTAAAACTTTGTTTATAAAGAAAAGCTTATATGTCATGCGGACGAACAGACATACTTGACGAAATCATTCTGTGTTCTGTTTTTTGCATTTGGCTATGGAACCCTAAAACGAGCATCGTCACATTACGACGGCATTACACTCGGTCTTTTCCACCAGCTACAGTTTGAAACTAGCGCTAACAGTTAATTCTCTGTAGAACCACAGAAAACGTATGTTATGTGTCCCACACACATTAAAGCGTCAGGTAATTTTTATCGATTGTGAAGGCAATAGCGTAAATGTAACGTTACAATAATTATAGTGAGGTACAATACACGTACATAACATAAGTGCAGTGACAGCTATGCTTTCACGTTTTGTTGGATGAGGGAAAGAGGGCAACCCTCCCCGCAATAACACATTTACATTCACTGTCTATTTACCATTTCTGAACTCTGATATGGTAGTAGATAAAACATTGATATCATTAGCAACACTGTAGGGGCGAACGCAATCGAATCGCGGGCAGTAATAGGTCCCCACGAAAAGAAAAAAAACTGTTCAAAAATTTTACCTAAAATCATTAATGTTTTATGTTGGATAGGTCCAAACTTGAAGGTGCTACGTGCTCGTAAGTGACTTATGACATCATGAACACTTGTCGCAAATCGCCATAGAGTTGTAATCCTTTGTCCTAATTCCCGGTTGTTCTATCCACTCGAACACCAGCAGGTATGGCTGCAATGTACAAATGGAACCCATAAACAAATGTTAAAAGACTTGTGTACAATAAATACTAAGTATCGTTAAAATATTTGAATAAATTTTAATTAAATTTGTCACGAACCAAGATGACTAACGGACAAAGTGTTTCCAATACACTAATAGGTCCCTGTGGCAACCGTGCAGTGATCTGTTCACACGCGATAGCAGTTGCGGCTAGAGGCCAGAAATTATTTTAAAACTTAATTTACAACAATCCATGATTTTATATATTTTTATCTCTGATTCTAAACATGACATTTTTTAATTAATATTTTTTATAACACTGGGACAGATACTAGCAGTCTAGTGGTGGGTTCATTTGATAACTTCCAACGCCCATTAACATTCGAATATACAGATGCATTGCTCCCCATGATCCCATCGCGCCCAATAGGCCACCATAAACTGATAACCACAAGAATAACTACAGCACATCACTTTCAAGACAGTAAGATTTAGCCATGTTGTATTGCTGAAAAATTAGGCCAGCACGATCGAGGAGGTGCCTCTCATTCACATAACACCGCCGTAAAGTGACAGCTTTGCTGTTGCATTTCGTGCAGTTGCTGAATAACCGGTGGCCCATTGGGGTAGACGGGAAAGGTAAGACAACGCATTTGCATAAGTATTATGTGGATGTTTATGGGCGTATAATATGTAAAAAACAGTAGGTATAATATGAGTAGGAGGTACTACCCCGGTCGTGCCGGTTCCATTCTGCTGGAATTATTGGCAATATTTCTTACTAAATTATTATTGTATATTCAGAGGAAACTTTGACGCTGAGCAAGGGATACAGACGAGTCATTCCTATGCAAATGACTTAGTTTTACATATATATGAGTTATAAGCAATGTATTTGTAAAAAATCTAAATATTGTTACTTTTATAACAAATTCGTGATATGTATATATAAATAAAAATAAAATAAATATTACATTTGGAATCTGACATTTTTATATGATTCTTCATTGTGTTTTGTTACATTGGCACCAACACATTGTACAATATTTTGCGATGTTAAAATAGAGTGGGGTGATTAAGAGAATAGAATCGTTGTGATTGCATTACACAAAGTAAGTATAGAGACAAATGCAATTTTAGAAACTCTCCATACACTCTGTACTAGTCAAATGTTCGTGTACCGGGTTATTAATAGCTACAGTGGGACTTCCTCCGTTTGTGATAGAGAAAGATCCGGCCGTCCACGTAGTGGTCGTACGCAATATGTGGACAAAGCAGCAGGGGAAAAAACCAAGTAATCCTGTTCAATTTTTTTATTTCGGGAAATGAAGATAGCACCTAAAACTATGACGCGTATTTTAAGAGATTACTTAGGACCTGCATGCAGTCTACAAAAGGCGCCCTGGTCATTTCTAAACTGATAAATTTAAGATGAATACTAACTACTAGTAGTTCACTACTGAAGCGGTATGTAAAGGGAGGTTGCAGAAAAGTTTTGTTCCATGTTCACACTATGTTCGATAACCAAGTAAGGTCCTTCCAGCAAGATTCGGTATCAGATCATAAAGCTCGATCCACACAATCTTGGTTATAACGATTGTCCCGGACTTGGTCAGAGCTGAGGCTGCTAGTATTAACCTATTTGTGAAGAACTTATAACAAACATAAATTGGGAATAATTACAAAAATATTATTGCAGCTGTAAAGTATTAAAAAGAAATATTATTGTTACTAATTATATATCAATTTCTCTACTTCTTGTACATTATATTTTTTATAGGTACATTATATTACAAATTCATGACCTTTCTGGTATAAACTCTTTATATGCATGTATGTTGAAAATATTACAGTCTGTGTTTCCCGATACCTGCAATCTAGGACTATTCTAATCGCGGGTGAACAGGTACATTCTAGGCAAGCGTGCTTCGTCCTCGGCCACGTCACCACTTAACACCAGGTGCTGATATGGTCAAACGCGAGCCTATAATATATATATATATATATATATATATATATAGAAAAATATTAACGTAACATATATTCAAAATACATTCGACAGTTACTTGTATTGCCATTAAAACATACAGAGTGCTAAAGCAATGCATCATCAAATTTTTTTGTAATGAAAAGTATATATAACGGATTTACTTCATAAGTTAATCATAAAATTTCATCACAAATACTGAATGAGATCTCAATCAAAATAAAATTACTGATTATATATTGACCATAATTATGGTTACTTAGTATAGTCATCAAGAAGCAATCTGTCTAATTCTGAAGAATTAGTCAATATAGAATTTGAACATGTGAAATAATGTAATGGTGCATATAACAATTAGGTAGATATAACTACGATAAGGAAGTCGATAGAAGGATTTAGTTGGGTTGGGCAGCATTCCGGAAGTTTGTCACATTCTCACGTCGCCTATACCGCAGAGATTGAAGACGAAAGTCTTCAACGAGTGCGTTCTCGCCGTGATGACCTACGGGGCCGAAACATGACCTCTTAATTTAGGACTGATTGGCAAGTTTGCGATTGCTCAATGGGCTATGGAACGTGCAATGTTGGATGTTTCGCTGCCCAACAGAATTCGTAACGCAGAGACGTCATAAGGCAGAGAATTAAAATATCCAATATCGCGCGACGAATAGGCTCTCTGAAGTGGCAATGAGTTGGTCACACACTCAGAAGAACAGATGGTAGATGGGCCAGTAAGGTTCAGGACTGGAGGCCACGTTTAGGAAAACGAAGTGTTGGTCGACCGTTCACCAGGTGGGAAGACGATCTCCCTGCAGTAGCTTGTCCGGGAAGGATGCGAGTACACCTCGCCAAATCAGTGATGCTTGATCATTTTCACTGCAATTTAGCGTTACATTTACACATATTGTGTAAAGTGATAACTGTGTTGTAGCAGTTCGTAAGATTTTTAATACAGGTGGCTTAATAATTGGACTGAGGTCAACAAATAAACATAATAATCTAGGTACATTTCTATATTATTTCCGGTCCGGGTTGGATGCGAGTAGCAGGAGATCGGTCGTCTTGGCGTTCATTGAGAGAGACCTATATCCAGCAGTGGACCTATAAGGGCTGATTAGATGATGATATAACATCTACGATAATCTTCAAAAGAAGCAATTTCTTGCAACCCACTTCTAACTTCGAAAGTTGTACAAATTTGAAATACTGGATACATCATCATTACACTTTTGCATAATTATTGCACCTTTAAGACTTTACACCAAATATCTGGTTAATGACCTGCTTGTAAATTCTGTAGTTGTCACATTTGTGTTGTATCTGGACAAAAGGATGCCGGTGGTCGCTTGTTCATATCCGGCTCGTAGGACCAATTGTTTTCTTCAGTAATAGCAATAAACATAGATAAATATATTTTTATTATATGTGCAGTCGATAGGACATACCTTCATCCACTGACTCATAGAGAAGTGACAATTCTGTCATCAATCATTAAGCTGCCAAAATATGTCCAGATAATGGTGGGCAAACGATAAAATAACCAAGTCTACCAGTATATCCTCAAATATGTCAGTGATATAGTCACTTAATGTCAATTGTTTCTTCTGTTACTTTGCGGTATATGTTGTATAAAATATATTGGGTTCGTTTAGTTCCTGTATTTGGAAAATATCCGATATCATGCCAATAAAATATATATTTGCACGCCATTACGGTACATTAGCGTAGTCCCGCGTTGTGTGTGCGTTATGTTACTGGTAACGGCGACGACCTTTTTACTACATAGTATTTTTATAGTATAGGGGGACAAACGAGAAATCACAGCCTCTCAGCGACTACCAACGCCCATAAACATCAGCATAATTATGCTGATTGCTTGCCCAAAGTTTGCCATAGTTGGCAAACTTTGGGCTGTATCGTCTAATTTTATGTGTAAGTCTCATTGCAGGAAATGCAGATATGCTCCCTCACTTCAGCGCGGTCTTACAGAATATAGCTGCAAGAAATGTGACAGAAAATATTTTAAAAAGTTATTTTAGTGTTAATGTGTTGAAGCTTGAGTTTTCACGGACTCGTTATTTTATGTTATGCAGGCATCTCGGGCCCGACAAACCGACCTAGGTTTCAGTTTTAGAAAACGTCATTTAATCGGTATTTTCAGGAAACAAAAACTGACAAGTATCATTAGAAAACAAAGTAAGTTTCGCCAACGAGTATTTTTCTGGATTCTCTCAAAATTGTGCGATCACGAAACAAGAAAACCTCGGTTCGTGTCCAGACGTCTACAGTCCATTATAGGGAGCTCCAATCTCTGTCGAGAAAAGCTCAGCCATCCAGATAATATTAATATTTTGGTCACAATCTGTTTGCAATTGTAAAAATTTAATTTGACATAATTGTGCTGCTGTCATTGTGATAAATAGTATTATTATCTTTCTTTAAATAGTATATCTGCTCACGAGTTGCTGATCTACTAGCACCTATCCTCTATCTACCTCTTCAGGGATAACGGGCGTAAAGGTACTTTCTTTAAAAAATACAAATACGATGATATTATTTTAGTCTGCCGCAGTCAGATAAAACTACTTCTAGAGATAGATAGAGCTAACAAAAGTAAGATGAATAGTATGAAATGTCATATTTAATAATATGTATACCTAACGATATTTTTGATTTTATCGACCCTATTTTCAAACAATTACAATCGAATTGTCGCATCGGTCATTGGTATGTTAGTTGTTTCAGTGGGTGCTTAAAATTTACTGCAAAGTATTGAAACGCTACTACTCTATGCGAAGTCTGAATGCACTGCGCATGTGTGCTAACATAGTGACGTGACATTTATATCTTATCGATACAATTCTATTTTTCACATAATTATTCTGATATGTTCTCTGTGGATTATTATTTCATTTTACTATTTCTAAATATTACAATATTAATATCATGTTAAAATCTTTATAAGAGGCTCTAAGTGTCTTTCCAGAACGAAGTAGGAGAAAGGTAATCTTTTTAATATAAGTTAAAAATAAATACATACAGATCTTTCAAGTTTTAAATAATAATTAATAACATTTAGACTATTAAGTTTAATATTATACCATTAGTAGTAGCCTGGTTAATTTATTTTTATCGATACATAGTTATTTTAACTAAAAGCAAATACCTGTATAGCTCTCCTTAAAAATCTAGCATTATGACTAGAAAATAAAAACATATAATATTAATAACCTTACTAATAAAAAAATATTCTAAAATTATACGTTAGGGACATCACTAGCTATAGCTTTCCTCAGTCCGCGGACAAAGCTCACCGGCCGCGCCCGAGCCTTCCGTTCTACATCCCAAAGCTTCTACTTCATGAAAACATCTATATAATTCAGATTTTAGTGCAAGTGTTACTGATATCGGTGCCCGGGATTTTAACACATGTGGCTAAGTGACATAAGGTTTAATATAGCGTGGCACAAGCCTGGGTAGTCTGACTAAACTATTTGTGGGACGGAATGTTAGGGTGAGTGATTCCATTCTGTTTGTTATTGTTTATTTGAGCAAAAGCAAAGATATTATTTCCTATTTCGGACTTAATTCTCGGATACAATACTATGCTATTAACTTAATAATTACGTAGTAGTTTAACATAATCATGTTTGAACATCTGTGGACGCTAAAGTTTGATGTCTTTGTATTTTGTTATGCTATATTTGTTTGAATTGAAAACATATTTTCTTATCGACCAGACCTACTACCCTTCTATTAATAAACATTATTAAATATTTCCCAAAATTTTAATTTCGTAGGGGTCGACCCTCTGACTTAACCTTAGTACGGATATGTATTTCAGGTATTTGTCTTAAGGTATTTCGTTGGCGTTGACACTCTTTGTGTCGTAGCGGCGACTCGGTGATGGTGATTGCCATTTACATCGATGATCAGACGTTACTTTGTACAGTGTTGGGAGCAAAGGACCAACCGGAGCCTTTTTTGTGGCCACCGATGCCTAAAAACATGCTTACTGAGGTTCTATTTAAATTAGAAACGACGCCCATAAACATCTGCTTTATTGTTGTCATACATATGCTCTCCCCTCAAATGGATGGCTATTTACAAGCCGCAAGAAACGCGACGACACTGTCACTTTAAGGCGGAGTTCAGTCGAGTCGGAGGTGGAGTCAGCGAAGGGTATGTACATCCCAGATGGCGCTTCCGGTACAGTCCGCTGCTGCAGGGGATACGTCACGTTATACACTTTGTAATGTAATTGTAAAAAAATACGGAAATCTTAAATGTATCCGTAATTTTGCGAATTCATTTAGTATTTCCGTAATTTTTACAATTCCTCTCAAAGGCCATTCACGTTTCATATTACTTGTGGCGTAAATATTTAAAATTGTCGGTCAATAAAGGAAATTTATTGACGGATAATTTTAAATATTACAGGAAAACGAATAAACCACTTTTTTATCCGAGCATTTCCTCTTTAACACTATGTTTCTATAAACATTACTTCAGCTGGGTTATTAATTGGTAAATCTGATTTGATTACATTTCATTTGATGTTTTACTTTAAACTCAACCGAAGTAGTGCCTTATACACGCTCATTACTAAAGTGAAAAATGCTTTTTTTATAGTATAGAGGGACAATCGAGCAATCGGAGCCTTCCTACGACTACCGAAACAAAAGAACATCTGCATAATTTGGATGCCGATACCATTGCCCTCATTTCCTCATCCCCTTCAATGGGCCACTGTCTACTCACAAACCGCACAAAAATTTACACCGAAGGTGTCACTTCACGGCGGTATGACGTGAGCGAGTGGTATCACCGCAGTCGTGCCGGTCCAATTCAGCTGTAATGTAGTACGGCACTGCTTCTTACTGCTTTATGTTACTTATGCATGGAGTAGCTTAGCCAACGGGGCACATTTCATTTGACCGGGTATTCCAATTATTTAGCCCAAAAGGTGTGGAGACACGGTCAGGAAATTGTATCTACATATTTATGATTTTTTATTACAACAACAACTACAACAACAACACATCTTTACGTCAGCTCCCTACTGGGGCAGGCAGAGAAAACGGAATCCTGTGCATCACCATCCTTACATACCTGCCTTGCCTCCTCCACACTCATTACTCACTTCATAGAAACTCGCCGGTTGTGGAGACTCTGGACACCACCTTCGGATAGTACCTGATCAATCTGATCATGGTGCGAGTATGCCAGTCTTGGTCTTCTTCGGTACCTGTAACCTTCCACATTCCCATTGTATATATGTTGGGTTAACCATTCACCTGCCATCCTTTCTATATGCCCGAACCAACAGAGTATACCCTATCTCATTTTTACACCGACACGTAACCTTTTCACTTCCTTTTTTATTATTGAAAAATAACATTCAATATACACAAACTTCCTGGACTGGACTCGATTCCACGACTTCTAATGTAACGGGATTTGCTAATGTTACAACAGCGCCAATCGGCACTCAAAATGTATATGAAAGGAATTTAAATTCACATTTCGCTTTTAATAAGTAAAAAAAAAAATGCTTAGCTAGCAATTTTTTGTACAAAATAAATGTACAAAGGAACATAACACCGCCGTGTTAGACGTACAGTGACTGCTATGCCATAGCATACAGGACATATCTTTTCGTCCAGTTTGTGAGAAGCCGCTGACCCATTGAAGAGAAGAAGGGTAACGCAACTGCATAACAATAATGCAGATGTCTATCAGCGTCAGTAGTCATTAAAAAGCTCCGACCCGCCCCTCCTTTATACTATAAGAAACTTTTTTGTAATCCGCTATAACTTCATCACGTTTATCCTTTATGAAATAGCATAATTTTACACTACACGCTCGAACGTTCTGTCATAAATTTAGACACATTTCACCTCTGTAGAGCATCACATCTTTGTTACGTTAAACGATGCATGAGGGGCCAATGAAGGTAATGACGTGTAGTTAAGAGTTAAACTTCGTGATACGTTGTACTAACCTTAACCAGTGAATATTGGCCTCCCGGGAGCTGTTCGCTCGATTCATCGGAATATATGTAGCTGTTTACTATCGGCTGAATGAGTATTGATTATTACAGTCTTCTGTATATTATGCACTGCGGATAATTACCTGCCTATTTTCACTGGGTCATTATCATTTTTTTTAAACTATTGAAAAAGGTTCGTTGAAAGCGAATGTCAGAGCAAACATGTCAAGGCACATTGATATTCAGTATGTTATAGGGGCGGACAAGGAGTCCTAGGCTTTCGACGCCCATAAAATTCGACATCTGTGTAATTGTTGCCCTCTCTCCCTCCTGCCCTCCAATGGACTGGAAATTCAAAAATGAAAATATCCGTAAAAACTAACTTTTGGTATACGTCTAAACTTAAGTAGACTCGATCACATGGATGATATCATCGAGAATAATAAATAAAGCCTATGGGCTTCATAGTGAAATTCAAATATTCGAATTGAACCTGAAAATGAAATTATTATAGAAACTTTCCAAATATCAAATCAGTGGCAGTGTCATTTGTTTTTACGCAAAAATATCAACAAATTGTGTGAGTCTCGCCCTTGTATATGATTTTTTTCCGTAAGATGTGCTCTGGATATAATCAGAGTCGCTCGAATGAAAGTTCAAGGCCGCTATCTGCTATCTCCCCTCTCATGAGTTCCATTATAACCATGTACTTGGCAACTTGAAGACTTTTTGCTTACAACGCGAAGATTTTGCATTTATGAAAATGTATCTTATACGCACAATTTACTGTCGAACCGTTTAGTAAATTATTATATCCTGTTAATTGTGTTGACATGGAACAAGCATCTGAGTCGAATTTCACAAACCACTTTATGATGTTACTTATAGTTGTGCCTGTTTTTTGAACTGTTGGACGTTAGAGGGGAGGAGGTCAGGAGGGCAACGTATCTGGATGACAATAATGTGGATATTTATAGGCGTTTGTATTTGTCAAAAGACTGCGATTACTCTTTTGCTTCATTATACAATAAAAAATAATGTGACTTTCTTATGTAGTTTGATCGAGAAAATGAGCAGTTCAGTTCTTCTGGTGACTGCTGACGTCCATGATCCTTTAGAGGTTGTTCTGTTGTGTTGCCCTTCTTACGTTTTCCACTCCAATGGACCACTTCATACTTGACTTCTCAAACCGCACGACACCCGGCAACATAGATGATATTTCGCGGTGGTGCGTGTATACGTGAGGTACCTCCGCGGCTGTGCCGACCATATTACGGTAATAACTTTGAAAATGGGAGTCCGAATCGGACTATGACTTAAACTCTGC
Organism: Eumaeus atala; assembly: GCA_017140195.1. Lineage (NCBI taxonomy): Eukaryota > Metazoa > Arthropoda > Insecta > Lepidoptera > Lycaenidae > Eumaeus > Eumaeus atala. The sequence continues at coordinate 426,197 of JAFELO010000083.1, forward strand.
TTCGAAATCTGGATACGCGGTAGCGTGTTGGAACCACATTCTAGCCGTATAATTACTCAAAAAGTATTTGACTTAAAAACAAAAGTTTATTTGTAAAGATAAAGTGTACCCCTTATATTAACTAGATTCCAAAATTTACTAAACTAGTGTTTGCACACTCGAATTATTTTACAAAAGTAAAGGACAGCTTAGGATGAAATTTAGTTCAAGTGTTAAACTTTTAAAACTTGCAAACGCAAATCTTGTGCTTGAATTCATCCTCAACTTTTATTAATTAGAAAATTAATATTAACTTCTTTATCAGTTTTTTAACAACAGCAGAAACACAAAAACCGTTTAGGTTACTGTTTTAGATTAATAATACTATAGTTTCGTAAGTACAAATAAATAAATTACAATAAAACTACATTTACGTTACGTTTATTAAATTATTTATGTAGCCCGACGTTTCAGAAGCTTTACAGCAACCATGGTCACGGGTGGACTGAGATGACAGATGTCCTGATGTACCAAGTTTTTAAAACTACCCGAAAAATTATAATTTTAGTTTTTCCTACTAACACAAACAGTACTCATTATGTCTTGCTGTCTTGAGGTGTTTTGTTTACTTTTTGATCTGATTATGAACACCACTGGATCCCAAGCAGTGGGAAGAACCCAGCCATCTTCTCTATTGAAATTTGGATGTTTTTTTAATTACAATAGCCTCACGGATCATCCTTAGAAGGAATCGGTGTTTATTGGCAGGGGCCGACTTGAGCATGCTCACAGACCGCAGATTTTGTAAAACGTCGGTGTTTCATATCGGCTATATGTTCTTTAGCGCGAGTTTTTATAGATCTGCTAGTTTGCCCTATATAGGAGAGTCCACAGTCACAATGAAGCTTGTACACTCCTGCATCTTGCAGAGAGATATGGCATTTAACTGATGGTAAGAACTGACTAATCTTCTTTGGCGGCTTTAATAAGTTTTTATTGAAGCGGATGGGAAGATGATCTCCGTGCAGTAGCTAGTTAGGAATGGAGGAGAGTACCAAGAGATCAGACTGAGCGTTCATGGAAAGAGGCTTATGGTGAGCAGAGGACCGATAAGGGATGGGAATAGTATCATAAAAGTATTTAAATATTGGCCATCTATATCTAAATGCTTTAGTTCGCTGAGCTGCTATAGCAAATGCAATGTAAATGCCAAAATTTGTAGGTCCCTCCGATTTTTTTCACTCTTGTTTCTATTTACCTGAGTTTCCGATAGAAAATTATTTTCCACGCCAAATTATCATATGAAATTCCGGTGTACAGGATTGAAACAATTCGCGGTTATGAACTTTCTCTATAACTTTTTTTGAGCGGTATTGATGGTTTTTGTTTTAATGCCCATAAGTTTATAACCAGATCACGTTTTCCGCTCTCACTACGTAGGACTCATCGAGGGTTTCCTGCAATATAATAATTGGAAAATTCCGATGTACGTTTGCGTGGAACGCTTATATAGAGCCCATTTCATTTGACCGCGTTTACCGTAAAGTTATTTGATTTATTAACGCCTTTTCCGTCCGCTTGATGCTCTAGCACTGTATAGAAGTATTTCTGTCTGTTTTACATCTCTCCAACTGCACTATAAGGAAGCTAATGTTCTTGAACAGCATGTTTGTGTGTAAAATGTTGTAAAGCCTTTTTATATTATAGGCATACAAACAAGCAGTTGATGACTGCCGACGTTATGCAAATGGGTTGTCCTCCTTACATCCTCCAGTCGAATGGGTCCGAATGGTTTAACGGATTTTAGGATATGAGGCTTCGTTAGATATCATCTTGATAATATAAGTATAGGATATGATTAGATACATACTTAGTCTAGCCCTAAATACTGCTAAAGTAAAAAATCAAAAATAACACATTTGAATTTGGAATCTCTCACTTTTATTCGATTGTTCATTGTGTTTTCTAATCTTGGCACCAATACATTGTACAATATTTTGCGATATTAAAATGGAGTGTAGCGATAAAGGAAACATAATCGCTGTCATAACATCATACAAAGCAGGTAATAGTAAAGTAGTAGTAGTCCAATGTTTATGTGCCGGACTATTAGGTAAGATGTGACTTTGTGACTTTTGTGTGAACCTCTATTTGTGACAGAGAAAGATCTGGCCGTCCACGTAGTGTTCGTACGAATAAGGGTGTTAAATCAGTTAGGGGAAGTATTCGACGAGACCCTGTGCGAAAGCAAAACATTTTATCTAGGGAAATGAAGACAGCACCTAGAGCCACAGGTCATTTCTTAACTGATAAATTAAAGATGAATAAGGCGGTAAAATCGAAACAACTACTGTAGCGGTACGCAAAGGGAGGTCACAGAAAAAAAATTGCTTACGGATGAGATTTTTTTATAATTGAGCAACATTTTAAAAACAAACAAATTGACTGTATTATGCTCAAAGCTCTAAGGAGGCTTCCCAACTTGTCGACGGAGTACAACGCGGGCATTATCCGTCTTCAGTGATGGTTTGGAGGAGCTATGAAGGAGTGACTGAGCCACATTTTTGTGAAAAAGGTATCAAAATCGGCACCAGTGATTTAAGTCCTTAATAACATCATGTCCTATAACCACGTATGGTACTTCCAGCAACCAGATAATACAGCTCGTCCTCGCAATCTTGGTTAAAACATCATAGTTCATCAGTGCTGACGACTACCCATCACCTAGTACCGAACTTAATCCACTGCGCTATGATTTATGGTTAGTTTAAGAAACTACAGCTTGCTCTAAACGATATGATAATTTGGAGTCCCAATCCATACGACTGGCAGTGATGAATTTTCTCATGGAAAGACCGAGCATGGCGTCGGGACTGAACCCGAAGTAATCACGGCTCCATCTTACTCCTGGGCCGTCCGTATATACCTACATTTGTTGTATTTTTTAAATTTTATATTGTAGTAATACCCCCCTAATGCAAGCGAACAATTGGAGCGCCACCGAGGATGTCACTCTAAGACGGTTATATGTGAGCGAGGGATCTTCCCTTCTCGGGTTGACTTTCTCAGCCGTGACGTCCTATTTACGCCACAATACAGCTCTACCTCTTCCTAAGTAACTTATACCTAAACACTTTTCTCGTGCGGATGGGGTACTACCATTCATATTGTAACACATTTGGGTTGTAACGTCCAGCCCAATCCACGCTATGATAATGGATGCTTACTGCAATATTAAATATTGTCACTTTCTTTGTCATATCTTTCACACTTTGCCTTCGATGCATTTTTTTGGTAAAGATAGACTGTAATTTTTGAAATCTTGAAACAATTTATCGCATGTGCTCCGTAAAATGGAATAACAGGAGCTTGCCAACTGTTGCGTACTTCTTGTATAACATAGGTTCATAAAGTATGTGGGATTTTTTTGTGTGAAAAGTCCGCTTCCTTTATAACTTTTAACATTGTATTCGGAAAGATTACGGGCTTAAAGGCTATGGGCTATGTCCAGCAGTGGACCGATAAGGCCTGATAATGATGACGATGATTATATATATATTTACTACTATGTTTTACTTACAGTCAGTTACACTAAATATAATAGTTTTTTTATTATTTATTTACTTATAGTCAGCAAGTGTTAATGACCAATGCATAAATATATCTATCATAATCTAGATTTATGCGGTCCGGTGTGTTGAGTTCAAAGTAGCCAGGGGACTAATTGTCTCTAGTTGTTTATTTTATAACCTTAATAGCCTTGGAAGGAATTATGTCCCAACCACTTTACCGATCATATCAGCACTTTTGCATTCGCCACCCGACCCAATTGTGATCTCATAAGAAAATTGTTGAACCGTCGTTGTGTTGCTTTGGATGTACAAAGGTTTATTTTAATAGCATCGCTGTCGCTTAGCTCGCTCGCATGTGCTGCTGTGAATGTACAAAGTATTATTTTTATGGCATCGCTATCGCTTAGCTCGCACGCATGTACATTCAATGGAACTGCGATTTCATTGGCACCAGGCCAAGTAGCCGGTAAACTGCGAAACCAGGCCACAGTAGTCTTGAGACATAATCGCAATTACCTTATTTTACATTGAACTGTTGTACATAGAGCTAATAACATTGCGACACGCTATCATAATACATATTGCGGTTACAACGAAACGTGTGCATGCTTTTTACTGAAACTACATTTAATTAACAAACAGTATACGATATAAAAGCTATGCAATCTTACGTAAGTAATATACACAAGTATTAACATGTTGGTATCCAATGACATTAGACAGATACAGTGTATTGCCTCATTCAATTAACTGAAATTGTTGATAGAGTGTATTGTCACTTATTGTTGGAAGCTCATGATGTTACTTGATGAAATAAAAACTACTTTGATACAATATTGATGAAAAAAAGTCGAAACTGGTCGTAAAAGTTAAAAATTATCTGTTTTTTCTATATTTCGTGTAATAATACGAAGAAGAGATTAAAATTTATATTTCTTGTATTTTTGCCTTTTTCTCTTGAGTCCGTGTGAAAGCTGGGATGGATGACTAGTATTTTATTAACAGTGGAAATTGTATAAACCTATCCTATAATTAAAATAGTACAAAAGTATCATTGTGTAGTGTAAGTAGCGTTGAGTAGCACATGAATTCATCGTTGATAACCAAGTAGGAAACGAACACTAACTCTGGTCTTTGAATTACACGACATAAGAATACCTAGATGTCATCCCTACCAAGCGATGCTTAACTTAATTGATTAGAAACGACCATTTAAGCTAAGCGACTAGCGCTTCCATTTCCAAGGAAAATAAATTATATGTTCGTTTAGAACTTCTCTTCGATCAATCATGTTAGTTTTCCCGCAAAGACCGTGAATTGACAGGAGCGAGTTATACATTTGAAGAATAACTTTGAATTTGAGAAACTTTAGTAAAATCTGCCTATACATATTGATTTACGAAAAGTACAAGACACACGATGTCACACTGAACTCTCTAAAGCATCTGTGATTGTATAGAAACACTTTTTTTTGGAAAGTCAATCTTACGTGTATAATTTCAAAACGTTATTATATTTTTTTTTTGAAAAAAAAAACAATCTATTTGAAAGAATACATAATTAACACATTTTTTTGCAAACTGTACATTTCTTTTGGGGCTTCGAGTCGCCGACTTACCCACCTCCACCCATGCTCCTACCCACCTCTCGGTATACTGAGCGAATCATGGGAGATGTTCGGGGGTTTACTCACCGGCTCTGTTTCCCAACGTGCAATTCTTGATTCTCTACATATTATTGAAGTGCCCTCTCGTTGGTTCACTCTCCCCTTTCTGGGGCCTGACACCACAAAGATGGAAGTTGTCATCGGCCTCGTCAGTCCTGATTATCTTGATGCAGCTATGTCGTGACCTATCCTTCCTCTTCGCGTGCCATGTATGCGCAAATGTCTTTCTTTAATTGCCTAAAACTCTGTTCTATTGCGACCAAATCCTGGTGAAAGACTGGGCCCACTGGCTTCCGTTCGATGCCGTCCAACATGATGTTTCGTTCGTTTTTATACAAGTCACATTCCCACAGTACATGGTCTCTGGTTTCAGTTTCATGACCGCAAGGACATGACGGCAGGTCATATAACACCATCCTGTGCAGGCGACCTCTAAAGCACTCGTGCCCTGATAGTATCTGTGAAATAACGTACTCAGATTCCACCCATTGATATGCCAGACGCGTTGTAGCGTCGGCACACGTGGCCCAGCGTGACTGCCAAGTGGAGATGCCGTCGTCCGCGATAGCGCTTTTGTTTTTCTCACGCTCCGTGCTCTTGAGCCCCACGCACTCCTCCTGCTAGCGTCCCGCTTGAAGAACCTCCAGATCGGCAGGAAGAACGCCGGTCAATACTGGTAGCGCCGCACTGCTGCATGACCTGTAAATCTTCGTCAATAAAATCAAAGCTGGTCTTTGGGTGGGTATAATGCACAACGTACAACATACAAGTGAGCGACATCAAAGCGCTGCAGCATATGTCTGGATTGCAACATAGGTTGCGTGGTACAGGAACCTAAATGGCCGGTACTTCAGACCCCACGAGCAGGTAGAGACACGTGAGACCATCCCGAGGGAGCCGGCGGCCTTCTCGCTCATCGAAACCGCATACTGCGTAAAGGATCTAGCATCGTCTATGTGTATCCCAAGCACCTTGGTCAGAGATATACTCGCGATCGAGGCACTATTCATCCTAACGGTCGGTCCGCTTTTAAATCGACCCTTATTGTCATAGTCTGGGACTTGGCTGCGGAATATGTTAGCCAATTACGGGTCCCCCAATCGGATAAACTGTTCAAGATCGTGAAACATTTCTTTTCGATAACGGCGCGACGGTGCCTCGATCGCAAGCGTCAAATTGTCTGCGTATGCCACAAAGCTTACACCTTCTGGTCTTGACAATTTAAGGATATCGTCCAGGAGGAGTCTCCATAGTGTGGCGCCCAATACCGAACCCTGGGGACACCCCATTGTAGAAACCTTCCAAAGCATGCGGTGGCCAACTGTGAGGCCAACATAATGGTTAGATAAATAACTTACGAGAGCATGCATAGCAGTTTCGATATTGTCAATATAACCTGGGAGGAGTACTAACCACCTAGGAGTTTTCCGCCATGAATGATATTCTTCGGAGGGTGAGATCTACCAGTTGCGGCTCGGTATGCCAAACCCCAAGGATTTTCATTTCCCTTCTCGGCAATATCTCAAAAATGTTTAATTTCAGCGTCCTTCATTCTGGTCAGGCTACACGTAGGGTTTCCTGCAGTGAGATATGCGCCTGCGGGATTCCTCGATGTGAGTCGCCGACTGTGTATCTTGTCGTTTTTTGTAATCAATGTATGTATACATAATAATATTACACTCATTATCATCATCAGCAGTTACCTGTCAGCCACACCCCATGACGGTATAACAAATATACATAGTAAAGTTTGATTAAATATTCTTTATTTATTCAACCCCTGCTATACATGCTGTTCGGTGTGATTCGTTGATTACACTCAGATTTAGATTTTACTTTTAATTGTATTACATGTCTAATGCCAATCAATCGGTCTACGATAGGTTAAATTCGAAAGTAAGAAAGTTTGAGTAATAATTTTTTCCGAAATATTTTGTAGGCAGTGGACATACGCTAATGACTCCATATTGTAAGTGTAGTTTAATAAAAATAAAACTTCACGTTCAATAAAATATGAATGAAATAGGATAAAGTAATAAGGAATCACTTATATAAAACAATAATAAATAACATGAAGTTTGCTTGGGTCGAGGTAATGTGTGTATGTTATGTTCAAAGACTGACAAAGATATGACACTACATCCACCTATGCACCGGAAATGGACCGGCATGACCGGGGAGGTACCTCTCGCTAGCACAATACCATCGTAAAGTTACAGCTTTAGTAGCGGTTTGTGAGTAGAAGACGGCTCATTGGAGGTTGAAGGAGGGCAACGAATCAGCATAGTAATTATGTGGATGTTCATGGACGCAGTCGTAAAAAGGCTCCGATTGATCGTTTGCCCTCCTAATATAAAAAGTAAAAATAACATGATCAACGTAATAATGCTCATTTGTTTAAAGTATGTTCCGCACTTTTTGTAATTTTTTTCCGACTGGCTTATATTTCAAGAGACACTTTAAACGCCGGTTTGGCATAAGCTTCTGTCATATTGCCAAATACCTTGAAGCGTGGCTTTAAGACAATTATACTGTACTATTTGTCATGTTAATGTCTTTGAGCTAGAACCAGAAGCGTTGGACTTGGTAAATCTTGATCCATTTACTAATAAGATTCATAACGTTGTTAATAAACAACACTTTAAATCGTCATAAATTGTGTTTAACATTATATTTCATTGTGTCTTAGCTGGTGAACTTTCGAAAGGATTGGCCCTACTTAGCTCTAAATAGAGAGATGTGGAAAATGTGTAGAGATTGCCTACCAGTGGGACACACCGGGCTGTTAATAAAAATAAACAATGATAAGGAGACGAACTTGCAGTCAGAGCCTTTTAATGACTATAGACGCCGGAATACAACCGCATACCAGCCTACTGCTAAGTTGGTCGGGTGATGGGTATCGAATGCCAATACAAAATACCAATAATATAATTTCTTGAGTGGTACATAATGTCCACAATTATATATTGATCTATCTACTAGTGATACATATCACTCACGAGTAGCTGTCGCATGTGTTACGTCAAGCTACTTGAAAGAAAACAAGACTTCTAAAGGAAGGAGTTGAGCCGATATTCTATCATCCTGGATGGGTCCTCCAATCTACAATCTCTTTGTAGTAATATACTTTAATATGTACAATATATTCAAAATTTAGAAGGACATGGGATGGGATGACTTGATTGATGGTGAAGAATGTCTTGAGCGTACAAATTTATGCGCACAACAAGCGCTTGTGCGAGTGGACTTGTTTTCTGTTTTTATTAACTAAGACCTGAAACTGGTGCTCCACTAGTTTTAGGTATTTTACCTTAACAAATTAGTCTTTTTTTATCATATACAGAGAAAAATGGTAATATAAATGTGGTAATATAAGTGAGCACAATTATTTCAATATTTTTAATATCCTGTCCCGCTGAGAATAAATTTTTATAATTCGATTTTAGAAAGATATATTCTGTCATAATCAATACTGTTATTGAGCGAGGGGTTCTCGGACGCGATAGTGGGACCATATGGCTGGGAACCAATGGCTATAGTAAGTACCTATTATAATATGAATGAAGTTCCGTTTTAGCCGTCTTCAAGCTATATACTTTTGTCGTCCTGTTGATTGATTTTCTTATGTGGGCAACGGTGAACAATGAGGTAATTTAATTTAGATCGCAATAGTTCTCAGAATCTACAAAAAGCTAAATGCTATTTAGTTTTTACGTTAACCTATTTTACATCGTATTCATATTCTAATGTCCACAATCTCGTAGTTATGAGTGATATAACTGCGAAAAAAAAAGACACAAAATGAAAATGTATCTATTTAAAATGGAATTATAAAAATTACTATATGACGTCAGTAAAAAAGAATCTACCGCCGGTTCAACTCAAGCCCTGCTTTGATAACATAACGAAACAAACTCAGCGTGTTTATCATCAATTATCAACGAATTCAAGGATAGCAGAAAGAATTCAACAATAAAAATATACCAGATACACAAAGTGGAGTAATTCTCTCTAGAGTATGCCGATTGCGTAAAGCGGTAGCAAGTTTGTCTGTTCCTCAATTTTGAAGTTTTTCAATCCAGCTAGAAAACTTCTGACGGACGCAGTGACAATTAAAATGAAGAAGTCCCTTAAAAGGAAATCACATTAAGGACACAAACATATCATGACATTTAGCCATGCATGATGTGGACCAATCACATTAAGGACACAAACATATCATAACATTCAGCCATGCATGATGTGGACCAATCACATTAAGGACACAAACATATCATAACATTCAGCCATGCATGATGTGGACCAATCACATTAAGGACACAAACATGTCATAACATTCAGCCATGCATGATGTGGACCAATCACATTAAGGACACAAACATATCATAACATTCAGCCATGCATGATGTGGACCAATCGTCGCTAAACTTAGTTCATTGGATGAACTACATACATATTTTTTATAGTATACCCCTATACTATAAAAAATATGACAGACAAAACCCGCAGTCTTTTTACGACTGCCAACGCCCATGAACATCAGCATACTTCCTCGGTTGCGCCGGCCCAATTCCGCTGCAAGGCAGCATGGCTCTACTTCTTACTAAAACTTACATTTAATTGATTAGTGATACCATTATGTAACTAAATAAAATTCTTGAAAGTGATTCGATTGCTTTCGTTACGATGAAATGAATCTGTCAACGAAATAATTGCAATTAGGTTTCACCATTTTAATTAAGCACATCAGAAGCACCTGCGTTACACCGTTACGTACGTTTAAAATATTCAGAAAATGTTACAAATAAATGTTATATCAAAGTGGAGTGTTCATTTGGAAGAATAATATATTACCCATTCGACAACATGGCCGCCAGGGATTGTAAACGATTTATTTATTTAAACAACGAATGGCCGTCTGGGTACAGAAGTCGTTAGTATCTCAATCTACGATTCGAGGTACATTATCGATAAGATTGAGAATCGAATTTAAGGCATTGCTAGTTTTTCTTATTTCTATTAATTATAATAATATCTGTGGACTTACGACATCACGTTAGCATAGTCCTGTGTTAAGTACCGTGAGGACTTGTTTTACAATTACTAGACAACGGACAATATATTAAATATTGTTATAAATTTAAGAAACATTATATATTTATGGGTTTTTATTTTAGAAATACATATATGAACATCAATGGCCTAGGCGGGATTCGAACCCGTGGCCTCTGGCCTAACACGCGGACTTACCACCACGTCACCAACCGTGCCAGCCAGCTGTTAAAGAAACATTTAAATTAAAAATATAATTCACGGATATTAGCTTGGGTTACCGTGTGTCTTCCGTCTAAGGCAGATGCTCACCGGGCACAGTTGCTTCAGTGATTATCTGTGTTGGACGGCCCAAAGGGAGCCGACGACTGGGTGCCACGATTGTGACGCGGCGGTGGACCCGCCCAGCACACCTTCGAGGTGTGCCCGAGATGGGCGGCGCTGCGTCACATAATAAATTGAGCTTGGCCGTAGCGTTTTGTGCATTTTATGAGTAGCCGTTTCCTAATTGGGGGTAAAGGATTGGAGGAAATGTTGCTAGTTGCTTTTGTTGCCCATATTGCTAGCTTGCCTTGCTCTGCACAATAAGCACCTACATACACGCGTACCGAGTGATCAATAGGTATGCCTATGTATGTCCGGAAGCAATGTCGTCCTTTTATACCAGAGAAACGGTAGTGTAAAATTAATTTCATTGATATCTGTTGAAATGGTAGTGTAAATGCGTAGCTCACCTTCGCCCCATTTTCGCCAATGGGCCAACGGCCAATTCGGCTGCAATGCCGCACAAAAGATATAATACTAGTTAATATGTTCTCATATATTGCATTACCGATGTGTTGTGCGGTAATGTATGCAGTATTATACTTCATTAAATGTAAATCCGGCCTACAAAAATAAAAAAAAAAATCTATTATGATATTGAATAAAAAATATTGACCCTCATCAATACTAAGCTTATGAACTACAATTCAAAACTAACTGCTACAATAATATCAAACTAATAAAGCACAAATATGTGGAGTTTTTTGACAGCCAGTACAAATCCAAACTATGTTTACTAAAGTTTGTTAAAAAATTATGAGAAGTAGCAATTTATTTCCAGTTACCGCATATAACTTGTAATGATATTATGATACCTGCACTCCTGAAGATATAAAAAAGTTCACGCCAGAAGTGGTGTCCCCCAATGCAGCAATTCATATCACGCATGAGTTAGCGCTTAAACGCTGCAATATAACCTCCTCGCCTAATTTCGAGGAGACTGTGACTCGTATATATTTTGATTATTAGTAAAGTATTGCTTGCTGATATTATGATGATATATATGATTCTAATAGTTAAATAAACTATTATATCTACTATTATATATAGGATCTATTGCTCCTAATTTGATAATTGTCTTTGCTTGTGGTCTAGGTTAAGAAGTATTGTCTTTTCAAACCAGAGCTTATGCTATAGAAGAAGCATAAGCTCAGCGTTGTCCACACTCTCCCGCAGATGGGAGAGATGCATCCCGATACGAGAATGTTTATAATAGTTTATTTAACTATTATAATCATCATTATATTATTATCATGGACTATTTTATGTATTGTCTCTAGTTTAGGTAGTAGGTGTATCCTTTTTTTTTCTTGACGCGGGGAAACACATGGGGCTCGCGGCATATTACGTGGTGCCGAATACCCACTAAAACCACCGCCAGTGCCGCCTTTGGTGAGGTGACCCGGAACAGCAAATCATCAGGGCACCTCGACGTCAAGTCAGCCCCCGAAGGCACCGACGCCACCTCCATAGATGGAGTTGTCCTGCACCACGGGACAACTCCACGAATTTTGGGACAGTGCAATGGGCTGAGGTTCCCATCCTCGCCTCTTGCCCCGCGCGCAAAAGCGCCGCCACTTTTTGCTCATTTATCCTCTCTTCTTATATGAGGGGTACAAAGAGCGGCACCTCCTCCTGCTTTTTAGTCTCCTCTTCTTATAGGAGGGGTACTAAGAGCCACCACCTCCTGGGTTCAATTGTCCCGAATCACCCCAGGCTACTGAGCCCCACCGCCTCGACAATGCTTGAACCATGGTGGTGCGTATGTGTATCCTACTAATGAAAATGAAAAAATATAATTTCGATGAAAGATCCACGTGACTTAAACAAAGGATAAAATAATTAGCTAATATTCAGTCCAAAGCACAGGCAATTAAGCCGAGAATTTTTTTTTTCTAAACAGTAGTTATTGGGTTCTCTTTATGAATATGACATGTCAAATATTATTTGTTGACTAACATTGACAGGAAATTTGATATGTTGAAATTAATAATATTATGTTACATTATATGTTGAAATTCAATAAGTATAAACTATCATTATATTTTAAGAGACAAATAGCAAGTGTGCTATATAGTTTTTTTGTTTATAGGTACAACCAAGTATTGAACTAACCAGACTAGTGTTTTTTTCGAAAAGTACGCTGACATTATAAAAGGCTTGGAATATATTGCTTGTAATTACTATTTAAATTATATTTAATGACAACGGATGCAGTTTTCGGCATAAGTTTAACATTGAAACACAAAGTATATAATATAAGTGTAAGTAAAAGCAATATTATATCGTGTAGAATTTGCAAGGTGCACTCGGCAAGGAATTAGAAATTGATTTATTTTTGAAAAGCGAAGGTAGACATACTTTATATTACGACCATTGATAAAAGGATTGTGAGTTTATGTTTAACGTTAGTAATCATAATATATACACATTTCAGCAATCATACATACATAGCTTCGTTCAATAGAGAGACAGCTACTCGCAGGGGTTCACTAATAATAATTAATAATAGATTTAAATTTAAAAAGCGTGAATTCATTGTAGGCCAATGGATACATTGAGCGTACAATAGAGATAGCGTGCGTTGAAAGACGGACTTTTGTAGTGTTGTGTATTTACTGACTTCCAACAGGGTTATAATATGATTTATTTGAACAAGTTATGGAGAACCAATTAACTAAATTATACATATATATATATATATATATATATATATATATATATATTAGAAAACAATCATCATCACTGTTAGATTACCTTCATTATTTAAATCATTTAACCTTATAAATTTATTTCTTGAGCCACCTACGTATGTAGCTGCGGTAGAAAAGAAAATCATAAATCTGCTAAGCTCTGATTACTGTGATATTATATTTACATTACATTCATATACACATAATTATAATTATAATTATATTATATTACACATATTATTACACATAATATTGACAAATTAAATACTATTTATAATGAAAATACTACATACTTAGTCTGGCCATAAATACTATTACAATTAAAATAAAAATATGTTACATTTGAATTTGGAATCTGTTACTTTTATACGATTGTTCATGAGGTTTTGGCGCAAACATATTGTACAACATCTTGCGATATTAAAAGGGAGTGAGGTGATAAAGCGAACAGAATTGTTGTGATTGCATTACGAAAAGTAGGTATGGAGCCAAATGCTATTTTTGAAACTGTCCCTTCACTTGGCATTAGTCAAGTGCTTGTTTACCGGGCTGTTCATAGGTACACTAAAACATCCTCTGCTTGTGATAGTGAAAGATCTGGCCGTCCACATATTGTTCGTACGAAAAAGCAGGTGAGAACAGTAAGGGAAAGAATTCGAAGAAATCGTGTCCGGAAGCAAAAGATTTTATCTCGAGAAATGAAGATAGCACCTAGAACCATGTCGCTTACTTTAAGAGATGACGTAGGACTTGCGGCCTATAAGAGACGCACCGGTAATTTCTTAACTGATAAATTTCTAGAGAGAGAGATAGAGAATCAATAGGGTGATAAAATCGAAACAACAACTGAAGCGATACGCAAAGGGAGGTAACAGAAAAAAATTGTTTACGGATGAGATTTTTTTATAATCCAGCAACATTTCAACAAACAAAATGACCAGATTTATGCTCAAGGCTCTAAGGAAGCTTCCCAAATAGCTGACAAAATGCAACGTGAGTACTATACAACTTCAGTGATGGTTGCGTGGGGTGTTACCTATAAAGTGGTGACTGAGCTATATTTTTGTGAAAAGGGTATCAAAACATAGGCACAAGTGTTTTAGGATACTATTCTTGAGAAGGTTGTGAACTCCCTCAATAGCACCATCTTCAATAAATAAGTACGGCACTTCTAGCAGGGCTCGGGACCAGATCAGGATCACGGTCCACCCAACTTTGTTTTAAACGAATAGTTGGCTTTAATCAGCTGGATATAAATCATATTTATAGTCAGTTTTAGAGAGTACAACTTGCTCTAAACACGTTATTTTAGTGTGAACTGGATATACGATACTTGAACTCTAACTAAAACGTAGTAAAAAATGCTTCATGTGAAACGTTTTAGTAGAACTGATCCCCCCATCATATTACCATAGGACGACTAGAGGTACGACGAATCTTCACCCCTTTATGGTAGAAGTTCCACCTTTACGAACATAATGACACCTAATATAATATATTGAATAATCTGCCAGTTTCAGTCTTTCCTTCTCATTCTAATCCTGGCATGTTGAGTGGAGAGTCAATAGGTATTTACCTGACGAACGCGCCACATCTTTGGCAGCATCCTCAATTTCCATCGGTTGCGATTGTCGTCAAACGTAGGTCCTGTCTACAATAAGAAATATATAAAAAAAAGAAAAAAAAATTACAGGCTCCAGTCGAAATATGTTAACTTTTGCTCCTCCCCTCCAATGAGACACTATCTATCCACAGACCACACGAAACGCTACAGCATGGTTGCTTCTTGGCTGCGGTGTCACGTGGCAGAGAGGCTTCTCCCCGTTTGTGCCAGCACAATTCGGCTGCAATGCACATGGCACTACCTCTTACTGCACATGTTACCTCAAGAGCGGTTCTTGTTTCGCGACTGAACAATCAGCATTGAAAGGAGAAAAGCTGTTAATAGTGACGAAGCATTAAAAAATAAGTGAAACATTAAATTTTCACATCTTGCAAACTCTGGTGTTAATAATTCTGTCCACACAGTCCATTCATTTATACCTCCTCGGTTAACGTTTATTCCGATGCACATTTACCTCACGTATTAACATTACTATCTGAAACCCGGAGAATCCTTAATTCCGTCGGAAATTGCTTCCACGATACGCACGTAAAGTACTTCTGAATTTACGGTAAGACTAGATAATACAATTTTATATCTTAAGATACGGTTGTCGTAAGTTTGTGTATTTTAAGACAACATACCTGGTATATAGATTGTTTTTTTATACATGTAAGACTAATATATGTGTCTATGTAATATAAAACTAAATTAACAATTGTAGCATCTAATGGTAAGATAACTTAGTAGCTGTGTAGGAGTTAGTACATCTTTAGATATTTGGACTACAGAAGGACATAATATTATATACATACATAATATTGTGTCCTTTTGTGCCTATGTAAATGAAGATTTGAACTTTACACCCGCAATAAAGGCCAAAGAATACATTCATGGGGATAGTGTCAAAAAAACTTACTCAGTCTCTCCGACCTAATCAATAGTAGCTAGTGATCGCTGAGAAATTGAAGTTCGATCTCAATTGTAAAAAAAATATGAATATTCAATATCAAGGACAGTTTGTCTATGTATTTATGCCTTTTTATTAAAAAAAAACTAAATGTCATAATTTTAAAGGAGAGAAAGCAACATGTAATTTCATTTTACATTATTTTTGCACAGGTTGTGTCTGAAAATACAGCTAAATCTGTGATTTCCACTGCCAATGGTATTTCATGCATGCGAATCACTACAACGCATAGATAGATAATATTTAATGTTCAAGGTTTGAGAAAAATGTTTTACGATATGGACATTGCGAACACATTTAACAGTCTCCCACACAGCGTGATACGGGAGATACTGAAAATCTTCAAGGTGCCTGCCTATCTCGTGAGGCTGTTAGATGCGTATCTCTCCGATCGCAAAGTGGCCCTCGAGAGTCGGTCAGGGTCCATGGAGCGGCGGCGATTCGGACGTGGCATGGCGCAGGGTTCCGTACTTGGACCGATCCTGTGGGACGTCGGGTACAACTGGGACCTGCGAGGCCTTCTCCTCCCCGGGATGGGTATCAATTGCTACGCGGATGACACCCTAGTGTATGCCAGGGGAAGTCAGGCTTTGGATCTGTAGAGAATGAGTCAGTCCATATGGAAAAACGGCGGGTGTACCTATGACTGCTTGATATGCATTTATGAATTTTTGTATTCTAGATAACTAACTTCCACATTTACATTACGTAGGTTATCCAGGTTTTGAGTTGTGAAGAAGTTAATAGTGGCTTGATACAGGTTGTGTAAAAATACACAATGCGCTGCGTAGCCAGTTCCTTTTCTTTAAACTTGGCTGGACACGCTACCGCTTGTATAGATGAGCTGTAAAAGTTACAAGCCGCTGGAGTTTGTGCAGCAAACTTTGATCATTATTATGTAAATTCGTGATAATGTTTCCGTAGAAGATTGTAAAAGGTTATTCACAAACTTAAATACAACCAATATTTTCTATTTATTATCATCCATTTTCTGCCCTATTGACTCCTCCTCCTTGCTTCTTACCCTCTAATGGGCCACTGGCTTATCCGCATGAAACGGGACAACATAGCTCTCACTTTATGGTGGTGTCGTGGGAGTATGAGGCACCTCCTCGGTCGTGCCGACGCAGTTCGGCTGCAATGCAGCATAGCACTACCATACATATTTAGTAAAAGGGAGTCTTTTCTTTGGTGAATAAACTTATTTATGAGCTTAACTAATTAATATTAATTGTTTTAAACTATTGTATAATAATATGAAATTTTATGTGATGTGATTTACATAAATATTAAGCAACTAAATGTGATAAAAGCTGCGAAAATAACTACTGACAGCGCCAAACATCAGACCTATTAACGTCAGTCGTTTATAGAAAGCTTAACAAAAGCTTCCTGAATCGAAGCGAAGTTACCTATAATGGCTTAAATCTATCGATTATTGAATTAGACGAGAAATACTTCTAACAAGGAAAAAGCTCTGATGAAATACGAAGATATTTCAATTTCGAATATCATTTGGTTGGCTAAATGAAATTGATGAAAATTTTGAGCAATAAATATTTGTCGGAAAGTCATTGGTACGGGAGCTAAATGGCAACGAGGCGTAAGCGATACGTCATCGCTTCCGGTCACACAGACAGAGTCCGGTCTTATGTTCGTGCAGACCGAGTTGAAGATATGTTTCGAGTCACCAGCGGGACTCACTTTACCTTCAGCTACCATGCGAATATCAAGTCTCGGATATGTCTTACTACTCGTTACGATACGTACATACTATTTGATTGCAAAGTTGTGAATATAATCATGGTTAATAAAATATTGTAAGAACGTACTTTCTTTTTTTGCTCGCTACTCTCATCATTCCCATAAATATGTACTCTGGTGGATATCGTGACTGTGAACGGTACCCGGAACCGAAATATGTATCGTATAGATTACTACTTCTTACTACTACTCAAGTAACCAAAGTTTCATAAGCAAGGAACGTATATTTTTTTTGATAAATATATATTTTTGTTTTTTTCCAGATTGTAATTTAAATCCCTACGGATTTCTACCTGACAGAATAAGAAACATGCTTAAAAACTTTCACATTTATAATACTAGTACAATATATAACTAAAAAAAAACGAACCGACCGAGAAAGGCTTCCATACTTGCAAACAAAAAAAATTGCATATCTCTTATAAAACCACATCGATTTTTTTCAAGGCTAGAGTGCAATAAAAATCTGGTCTGATGGTGGAGGAGCCAGAAGATGATAGTGGGAACTCTCGGTAACAAGCTAAAAAGTTTGTTTTAACAAGTGATTTCTTATAATTCACTTGTCTCATTTGAAATTATGTTATTGCTTCGCTATAAAACCAAAGTGCGTTTCCTATGTCCATGGACAACCATCTACTTCTTCATGTATGTGTGTGCGTGCGTGTATTGTGGAACAATACCTATGTACCTTCCGTTGTGGGATAAATTAATTTAAGATCAGTTATCTTTTTTTAACTTTTGCCATGTCGGTACTTCTTACATATACTTACGCATATATACGCAATGTCAGTTTACATATTGTGGCGTATCCAATTTAGATTTTTGGGTATGTACAAAAACGGTTTAATTGTTTTTCACGTTACACCACTCAAGAACAACATCGCTGTTAATTAACTTCAAGCAACACCAACAAATGCAGGTGAACCGGTAACTTAGCATGAGAAAATTCTACCCCTTGTTATAGAATAGGAGGAGGGGAGAGGCAAACGAGCAATCGGAGCCTTTTTTATGACTACCGACCACCTACTCACTTACCGCACGAAACACTGTCACGTTACTGCGGCGTCATGTGAACGAGCGCTACCTCCCCGGTTGTTCCGGCCCGATTTGGCTGCATTGAAGCATGACATTGCCTCTACAGTTACTTGTGGGCCAGCACAACCAAAGAGGTACCTCTCGCTCGCACAATTAACAGCGGCTGTCATCACAATAATCATATTTTTTTAAATATTAAGGAGCCCGTGTGTATCAGTAAAGCATGCTTTAAGAATCGGTAGCTATTTGCAACATACTTTTGACTAAGATTCAATTCACCGTAATAACATATAAGTATAGGGGTAGTACTAGCCTCTATGCAGCTGAATTAGTCTTTAACGACTGGAGACCTCTTGCTCACATAATATCGTCTTAAAAGAGAAAGGTTCGTTATAACGTTTTATGCGGTCCGAGAGTAACCGGTAGCCCATTGAGGAATTCACGTAAAGGAGGGCAACGTATCAGCGTGTGCAGATGAATTAGGGCGTCGGGAATCACCATATGGCGTAAGGCCAACTCCTCGTTTGTTCTATGCTGTAAAAAGTTTTAATTCAAAAACAATAATTTTACAATAGAATGTGTGCTACTATTTAAGTAGCCAAAAATAAAAAAAAACAATAAGAGAAACGTACTGTTTTATAAAAATGCGTAAAATGCTCCGCTGATAAATAAGCGAGAAATCTATTCTACGGCAACCATTTTTTCAGAATAAACAGTACTTTTATATTATTCCAGATTTTTACCTATGTCATTTCCAAATTTCATGCAAATCAGTTCAGCAATAGATACAATTCGCATTGATAATATCCGTAGGAGTTACGTATGCCGCTACTTAGCGTCATATCTAATTTGAGTTTGAGAAAAATCCTTTTATATTCCTTTGCCAAGTTTGTGTGGAGCCAAAATATAAGTTGCCAAATTAAAAGGACTTGCTCTCAATAGCATATGGTAGCTGACATATATATTGTAAAATACGCACAGATAAACACTGAACATAGAAACATTATACAATATATATATGAGAAATAAACAGACATCTTGTGGTATCTTGACGAACAACTACATGCAAACGTACAATGACTGGTAGGTAATCACCTAAATACCTACCTTTGTTATGAGATAAATATGCTCACATGCAACCCCTTTAAAGTAACAAATTCAGTGTCGCGTTTCCTTCGGATAATAAGTAGCCGGTGGCCCGTTAGAGAGAAGGAGGAAAGGATGCCTTCCTTTCTTCTACCCCTCCAATGGGCCACCGGCTGTGTACCGGCATTCTAATTGTCTTGATGAGGGCGACGATAGTTATCAAAAGGCTCCGACTGCGCGTTTGTCCCATTATAATACATAAAAATATTAAAGTTTTGTGAGAGGTACAACAGTGCTATTGAGTGACGCTGGAATGACCGTGGAGGTACCTCTCGCTCTCACGAATTTGTCACTTTGTTACCTGTAGCCCATCAGCGGAAGAAGGGGGAAGGAGGGCATCACATCCATTCAACAATTAAGCGGGGTAACAATTAAGACATCAGCCGTAATAGTCTGGCTGGATTTGAGAAAACTGTAACTAACCGGCACTAGTCCACCAAACGCTAACAAGTACATTTTTTGTGGTAAATTTTAGCTTGGGGCAGGATTTGGCTGGCTGACCAGGATCCAACGATTACGCTGAGCGCTTCCGATAATCGTAAAGAATTCATTTTTCATCACAGGTAATAATCCGGTTTAAAATAACCTCATTATTTTGATAGTTTAGTAATGTGACGCAGCAGTCGATGCGCGTTTGCCGGTTTGCTTCAGTCAATTAGTGACTTTTTAATCTTCGCAATTCACTTCGAGTGTATTAAACTAGTTTTACTAACCTCGCAGCCTGTAGCCGACTCGATTTGCGATGGATCCGCTTCCACAAAACCCTTCAACTCTTCATTATCGTCTTGGGTCTCGGGCCGTCCACGGCTTGTTCTACAGGTCAAATTTCCAGAACGAAAACGTTAGAGCCAAAAACGAACTGTGTTTTCTTTGGCAACACGACCGTCATACATATCATTCAACCTTTCGAGTCGTTTCCGCAACACTAGTGCCACGGAGCAATTCGTACTCGTAAAGAATGCGATAATTTAAAATGTCCATTTAGTAAGTAAATTGAGTGACAAACAGAAAATAACAGAAGAAAAAAAAAACAAATGAATGACGGTCATCGAATCACAAATATATGAGTAAATGAGTGAGCTGTACAAATTTGAAATTCCTTGCCAAAGACGAGAAATTCGTGATCAATGTGGCCAGTAAGAAAAACGCTAATTTCATATGTAAGAACACTATGTGCATATATAAAGTCATCGCTAACTTTTTGGCACCCCAACATGTATTGCGTCAAAGTTATTCTTATTCGTTTGCCCAAAAAGGTCAATAGACAACTAGCATCACCCTACGCTTTCACAAAAATAACTCCAGTCCTGCTGTTCCTAACGTCGCTGCAACGTATAACCCTTAAAAATGGTCTATTCAACGAGAAAGTGTTTTTTTAACTCGCGCCCGTAGTTTCTGAGGTTAGCGCGTACAAACAAACAACAACAAACAAATAAGCTCTTCAGGTTTATATTATTATATTTTATAAGATTAGTGCTTTTAAAAAAGCTACTTTTTTATATATAAAGCAAAAGAGCTTTATATTACATCCGGTACAAAAATAAAAACATTCTTAAAAAGTCATGTACTCCTATTACGTGTCGGGTGACAAAATCGTTGTGTAGGCATCGTATTGACTAGGGAAATACATTTAGTTCATACAGTACTACACTTTGATTAATTGCTTGTAATTATCTTTGTTATTTGTGGCGCATGACGTGACTTTTTTAAAGTGTGAATTTTTTCTTCTTTTTTGTATAAAAGAGCAAACGAGTCGACAGATACTCATATACTCAGTCTGGCCATAAATACTGTTACAATTAAAAACAAAAATATGTTACATTTGAATTTGGAATCTGTCATTTTTATATTACTGTATATTATGTTTTCTCATCTTATCGAGAATACATTGTAGAATATTTTGCAACATTAAAAAGTAGTAGGGTGATAAAGACAATGTAATCACTATGACTGAATTACACAACGTAGGCATGGAGCCAAATGCAATTTTTAAAACTCTACACGTGGTATTGGTCAAATGTTTGTGGACCGTACAATTAATAGGTATAATGAGACTGCCTCTGTTTGTGATAGAGGAAGATCTGGTCGTCGACATAGTGTTCGTACGAAAAAAACTGGTCAAAGCGGTAAGGGTGAGAATTCCAAGTAATGCTGTCCGAAAGCAAATGATTTTATCTCAGGAAATGAAGATAGTAACCATGTAGTGTATTTTAAAAGATGATGTTGGACTTGCAGCGTATAAGAGATGCACTGGTCTTTTCTTAACTGATAAATGAAAGATGAATAGGTTGGTAAAATCGAAACAACTACTGAAGCGGTACGCAAAAGGAAAATTTTGTTTATGGATAAGATTTTTTTTACAATCGAGCAATATTTTGAAATAAGCTCAAAGCTCTAACGGAGCTTGTCAGTTAGTCGACAGAGTGCAATGTGGGTGTTATCCGACTTCAGTGATGGTTTGGAGGGGTGTTAGCTATGGAGCAGTGACTGAGCCATATTTTCTGAAGAAATACCACATTCAATATCCAAGTGTGGTCCTTCCAGCAAGACTCGGGACTGATCACAAGATCCACCCAGTTATGGTCAAAACGAACGTTCCAGATTTGATGAGTGCTGAAGTCTACCCTTAATTTCGTCCCGAGCCTAATCCGTTGGATTATGGTCAGTTTTAGAGAGTACAACTTGTTCTAAACGCCATGATAGTTTGGAGTCCCTAAAACAATCCATACGATTGGTAGTGAAGATATTCCCGATTGAAAGAGGCACCTCTGTTGATACCTGACTTCAACATTTAAGGGACTGTATCGTAGCCAAAAAAGCCACATCAAATAAGCCTTACATACTTTTATTTATTTTATATTCGCGTGTTTAATTAAAATAGAATGTAAAAATAGTTGTGCTACCAGGGATAAGGTAGGCGATTTGGTGGCCTGATGGCATATCAGGGACACTTTTTATTTCAATGTCCAAAGGGCTTTGTAAAGACACGACTATATCACCTAACAGGGAAAATTACAAAATAAAATTATCACATTCTTAAGTTTATAGTATACACATACTCAAATAAGTCCGATCCATGAGATCGGCTAGAAAAAAACACCCGGCATTATTACAGACATTATTTCAGAAAAATAAAAGACCTATAAGGTGGCGGGGAGCCGCTGGATGCAAGTGGCTCGTGACCGTAACCTGTGTCGCTCTGTGGGGGAGGTCTGTGTCCAGTAGTGGACGTCGTCCGGATGAAGACGATGGAGGGACTCGTTACAGACCGATATTGCCGTGGAGTGTCGGCTTGTTAATATACTGCCGGTTTCTCCTGTCGTTCGCTTTGATGTCTTTAAACTTCACCCATAACAAAAAAAAAAAAATACTTTCGCACTTATGAAAACTGAAATATATTATTTATAATACGTACGTCGTAGTATCATGGTATATAACCTGTATACCCTTCCACGTTATATATTTTCGTTTTTCATTAAACGTAGAATTTTTTATGATCTTTTCAACGTCATAAAGACAACATACTTTATTATATGTATATATATATATATATATATATATATATATATATATATATATATATGTGTATAATATATATATTCATAAAAGGAGAAACGAGTATAGCTGTCACTTGTGTAACTACACATTAACACCTTTTTTCTTCATGTGATTGAGAGGTACCGCCCATTTGGTACTAGTCGTACAAGGTTTTTACATTTGACTTCACTGTCTGTCTTTACACAGAATCGCGTCACTGCACAGTTTGCTATGTCAAGATGTCTCTATCATGAGGAAGATATATAAGCAGGTAGTATGCTCATAAAAATATATGTTAAATTCCAAGTAGGAGACTAGTATCTAACAGTGTGAGGTATAGAGATTTCATATATTAAATATGATGTTTTTTAACAGTTGGAACATAGCAATCAGTAATTTAAATATTCAAAATATGCCTAGCTGTTACTATGATGTAACGTAGCGATAGATAATATTCGTAATAAAATAAAGACTGCAGAACAAAATGTTCACTATTAATTTTAAAATCCTTACCAATGACTTGCCATAAAAACCGTACCACATCGTACCAGGCGCAAAGTGAACCGACTTCATGATTCATATTTAACGATATTTTAATTGTTATGATCCCTTGATGATGTATATAATGATATACTTATAAAATTATGTTATAGTTATCTGTTATTTTGGCGATATGTTATTTTCAAAAATGTATACTAACAATATAAATTACCTACCCTTACGTTTTCGTCGGTCTATTTGAACGAGCTAAACTTAGGAACCACTGGCCCTAGAAATTTATTTGTCTTAAATTGTCAATTTATCGAGGAAGGATTTACACGAAACACGCTACGACTA
Source organism: Eumaeus atala (assembly GCA_017140195.1). Lineage (NCBI taxonomy): Eukaryota > Metazoa > Arthropoda > Insecta > Lepidoptera > Lycaenidae > Eumaeus > Eumaeus atala. Next base: position 450,378 of record JAFELO010000083.1, read on the forward strand.
ATAATGCCGAATTTTCGCGGGTGAAGCCGCGGGGTGCTGTTAGTAAATAAATAAGCGGAACAGTGTCCTCATATTAGCAATAATAATAATCTGGGAACTTATCATGGCAGGCTAGAAATTTTGTTACTAGACAAACGAAATGTTACTATAGACCGGCAGGTGTCACTATACTTGTCTGATGCGTATCAATGTTAAGAACATACAAGACCTACTTCGGCAGTGATAATAAGCACTGAACAATAGATAAAACGCTTCTTGTTTAAGATACCTATTAGTACTCATCATCATAATTATTATCAGGGTCTTTCAAGGAACGCCAAGACGTCCGATCTCCTGCTACTCGTATCTATCCCGGACCAGTTACTACACGGTTTTCGTCAACTTACCTGGTGACGGTTACAGTTGATCAACACTTCGTTTTCCTAAATGCGGCCTCCACTCCAGAACCATAGTCGCGCATCTGCCATCTGATCTTCTGAGTGTGTGACCGGCTCGTTGCCACTTTAGCCAGGGTAGGAGGGTGAAGGTAAATGTAGAAACATTATCGCACAACCGATATATATGGTTTGTAGTGTTATCCACCCTTGCAGCATCGCCGGCGCGTTCTCGGGGGAAGAGCCATTTCCCATGTTTGGCACTACGCAAACTAGATCGAGAAATGGCCGAGTATTCTATATGGCGGGTATTCTGGCTCGATGGAGCCTTCCATCTACAGAGGTTGCGGGAGTGGAAGAAGCGACTACGCTTTTCTGCAGTACCTTTACAGCTGTGCCTTATATAGTTCGTTCATCTCCACGACGGGCGGTGTACTGGTGGTCGATGGAAATCGCCGACCTACAAGTTGGTTCCAATAGGGCATGAAGGGCATATATCCGGAGCAGATGACGTCAACCCCGTGATGAAGGACGCGACGGCCGGCTATACATGGTTTACCGGACATGGCATCAGCTGTTTGACCAGTTGTACTGCTGAACGAGGCAGGAAAAGCCCTAGAAATGATAATAGCACCTCGCCTTATTAGAGACTTGGAAAATGCTCCGGACCTCAGACCCGCAGAATCCCAATATGGGTTCAGAGCCCGAATATTCGGCGCCTACGATTGGTGAATCTGCCAGTGATCTGCGGTGAAGAGGTGAAGTACTAAGTAAGTACTAAGCGGTAGGAAGGTGGTGGCGGTGTCGTTAGACATCGCCAACGCGTTTAACAGTCTTCCATACAAGAAGCACTCAAATACTTTATGGTGCCCTAGTACCTGAGAAGGCTCTTGAACTCGTACCTCCCCGATAGGGAAGTGGCGTATGAGGATCAAAGGGGTTCATATGTCTGGAAGAGAGTTCTCCATGCAGGAGACTCGGTTCCGGGGTTTGTGGAAGTATGGCCTTGTACGGTGCTCCTGTGTGGGCCGACGCCCTCACTACGACCAACAAAGCCCAGCTCCACAAAGCGCAGAGGGTTATTCGGCATAGCCGCGAGCCCCAGACACCCACCGAATCTCGTCCAGGACCGGTGATAGGCTTAAAGTATTTCCTCGCGAAAAAAGGCCTTTTTTCGATCCACTGACCGATAAGGACTGATAATGAATGATGAAGTTAGTTTTCAAAACACTGTATGTGTTCCGAGTAATGAAAAATAAAATAGATATTCGTGACATGACAGGAGTTGAATACCTATGGGACTCCTGCGCGAATATGTTCGCCACATATAACGAACGGTTCAGAAGGCACACGAAATAATCCGTGGACCCCGTGTTGTTCTTAGTTTTATGGGAATCTGAGAATATTAAAAAATTGTCCCTTGCGGAATGAACGGTGTTCGAAAATTACGGAAAATGTGTAAAAATAAGTTTTTGGGGTAGAAACTTATTATGTAAATTTTACAGAAAATCTGTTAACAGAGAGGGGATAAGCATCTTAGCCTGGTTTAAGCGTGCTCTCCGCCTTTAACTTTTATTAGAGGCTAAGAATTTTGAGAACTTCCTTCAAGCTAGACGATGGAACCTCAAAGCCAAAGACGATATAACCACAAAGGCAAAGGCGATATAACCTCAAAGCCAAAGGCGCTGTAACTTCAAGGCAAAAGGCGATATAATCTCAAAGCCAAAGAATACAAAATGTTATATTCGTTGGAAAAAATAATTTGTTGATTTATGAAGGTCCTTGCAAACGGAAAGATAGATACATTGTCACACATCCCACTTACGCTTATCTTAGGGTTAGCGTAGTTCGAGGATCTCATAACCCGATCCTGACCTGCTGACTGAGGGAATAATTTTAAAGTATATATGTCGCAGTTGGATTGTCTAAATCGTCGTATTTCATCACGGCTAGCTATTTTCAAAAACAGGGCTGTACCGTTTGGTGGCGGGCCAACGATTAGCCGGATTGAATACGGATGAGTGAAATTCCGTCAGAAAGTGTTCGGCGTTATACGTTACTCATAAAGGATAGCCTTATTAAACTAAAGTGAATCATTATCCGCCTTTTTGAGATCTTTTTATTAATAATTTTAATACTCGCGGCGTTGTTTGACATGACAACAGCAACGACGTCGATTATAGAATACAGAGAAAAAAGCCTGAAGCCTTCCTGGTTAGGTTATTTTTTTATTTGCACTCAAAACACTAGGCCAAATTTCATACTTGTGTCGATCACAATCACTGCCTAAAATGAAGAGATTTAAATAAGGCATATATCGTCAGCCGCCATATTGAAGAACGTCTCATAGTGCCAATCTGGCTAACTGTTGGCCGGCTACAGAACAAAATAGCCCTGTATTTGGAAATGGCTAGCCGTAATGTTATACGGCGATTTGAGCAACACGACTACGACATGTGTATATCCTCTAGAAAAAAAAAAATCTTTCGTCAGTATGACGATTCATGCACTTTCACGTCTCTGATAAATCAATGAACATGCACGAAACTATCCCTACAAATTGAAAACCTCCTCCTCTATGGAAGTCGGTTAAACATACCAAGGTTGCATTACAAAAGTATCCATTAAAACTGACAACTTTCATAATACATACAAGTACATTTAAATTTACTATTAAATAATACGTTAATATAGAAAAAATATTTTTCAAAAAGTAAAATGACTAAGCCGTACCACGACATAACATGTCGTGAAAAACCTGAATATTCAAAATAACCTCGATTCAACTAAGCTAGAAATTGAACCTTTTGCCTTTTCCATCTCTTGTTTAGAATAGGGTTGTCACAAGATTATAATTAACGAAAACGAATAATAAATATATCACTGAAGAAAAACGATAACAAACTTATGTATGCATGTAATTTCAAACATTTACACAGTAGTTCTTACTTCTTGCCAAATTGTATAATTCTAGGTCAACCACAAGTACCATTTAGGTTTTAATTTTCGTGCGATTAAATAGAAAATATGCACATAAGGGTTTATATTGACTTCGAAGTGTTAATTTTTCAGGGCTTTAAGACTTTGCAAACCTTAGTATTCGACACAACTATTTGCCAACTGAGTTTCTAATAGGCAAATCGTGACTTTCCACAGGTTCCTTGCATATTATGAAATATATATATATATATATATATATATATATATATATATGGAGCAATAATGAAATGATTGCCTTATAGGCATGTGCCATCCCTGAGTTACAACGACGTAACGAGGCTTTGCAGTGTTCGAATAAGCACGCAATTAGTGAGGAAAATAGGGCCCTAAATTTCAATGCGTTTTAACCTTTTGCTTTTTATACTTGAATTTCTCTAGTGTCATTATTGGAACTAGGTTACAATTTTTTTATCCGGCTTTCCCGTTAAACGGGTGAAGCTTTTCAAATGTTGTCTTCTTACATTTACATTATCATAAAACAGGTATATCACCTGGCCTGGGGTAAACCCCGGCGAAGCCAATTGAACCAAGGGGGATGCTCTTTGCATTCTTCTTATAAGAAGAGGGGGTCAAAGAGCAGGAGGAGGAGGCACTACTGGTATCCCACCTGTAAGAAGAGGGGACCAAAGAAGCGGCTTTTGCGCATGGGGCAAGGGGCGAAGTTGGGAACCTCACCCCATTGCACTGTCTCAAAGTTAGCGGGGTTGTCCTGTAGTGCGGGGCAAACCTGCTGTGGAGGAGGCGTCGGTCCCTTTGGGGACTGACTGGCCATCGAGTTATCCTGTTGATCGTTGTTCCGGGGCACCTCACCAAGGGAGGCACTGATGGCACTCGCGGTGGTTTTGTGGGTGTTCGGCACTATGATGAAAAGAATTACAAAATTGCAATAATGTGCCGCGAGCCTCACGCGCCACTGGGTGGGGGACCCAGGGCCGGCGAAGGCGCGTAAATACATTTCCCCGCGTCAACAAAAAAAGTATACCACCTAACGGATTCAATTTCTCATTTTCCCCCTTATATACACTATATAACGTTTATAAAACTAGGTTCGTGGGTACATTTTCCAATTTTAAATATCTATCACAGCTACTCTTTTTCTTAGTTTGTAATATACTCTTATGTTGGATATATCGAAAATATTATATTTTTAGTACAAGTTTGGCACACACTTATTTGATTGCATTTATTATTTTTTAAATATACAGGTTTATATATGCTTACCCAATAAAAATATCAGCAGCATAATAAATTAAGATCCAGAGTCGTATATTTCCTGGTGATTAAGAGGAATATTGTACTGTAGTGTTTCTGAACAATCTGTAGGATGTGTGTGGTGAGTAGTACGGATCTGATGGCACCAGCGTATCGGACATCTGTTGGTGTTTTACTTTTACAGCTACAGTCATGCATCGGAATTGGGCCAGCACTCCGGGGAAGTACCTCTCGCTCGCTTGATACCGGTGTAAAGTGACACCTAGGATGTCGCGTCTCGTGCGGTCTGTGACTAGCCGGTGGCCAATTGGGAGGGAGAGGGGTGAAAAGGAGGGCAATCGGCATAATCATCCTGATGTTGATGGGCGTCGGTACTTGTTGAAAGTCGCTCTGCTCGTTTGACCTATAAAAAAAGACTAATTTGCATATAATGTGATCTTGGAGTATTCCATATTATTTTAGATAGGCGAAGTAAACTCACCAATTTCTGTTTAAGCAAACGTAATGGCTCCAACTGCACTACGTCCTGAGTTTAGGTTCCTTATCTATCGAGTGTTTAGAATTTTGTGACAAAATAGAAATATATTGTTTGTACGTAGAGATAACGGTTTATGACACGCTGAAGCATTAACATATGAAAGCTATTTCATTACTATAAAACTAGATTTTATAAAACTTTAATTTAAACTCAATAAACGCGTATTTTTGTCTATAATAACGATATTTAATGGAACACTCCCGAATATTAGCTTACTGTCCTCACAAATACAAGGAACAATGGCCTTCCTTGATAAGTCAATAGTTTGATAACCCCAAGTAGTCGTGACCTTGTCTGAACGATTAGGTTGGGCTCTAATACTACACAAATCAATTCTATCGATTTAACAGTCAGTTGTTTGGAAATTAGCAAATGCTGTTAATTGATTAGTTAGGCTTAGATGTTTAATTCTTTTGGAATCCTTTGTTATTTTTACTATAACGTACGAAATTGAGCAATACTTCACTTTTGCTCGTTTTCTGAACAAAAGAAACTATATCTGTAGATACACCAGAGCATCAACCTCTTAGATATTGATAGAGCATAGACAGGGGAGCGGGTCAGACAAAATGAGGGGAATAATATCCTGCACCGGAGATCACGATGGGAGTCTGTGTTCACAACCAACATTGAGAAAAACATCGTACCATGACCGAAAATTATGGTTTGCCATGTTAGGCAATAAATTGATCCGAAATCATCATAATTTTTACAATAATTTTTATCAGTGAATAAATCGGTCGTATTAATGTAATAATTAACGTTTTGGACGAGCAAAAAAGAAAGAAAGGAAATTAATGCTCTGTGAGTAAGATGTTTCGCCCTCTTTTTTCCCTATCCAATGATAGCGATGATGCTTGCCACAATAACTAATAATAAAGGAATTCAGTATAGTATTCACGTAGTACTTAGACATGCAACTATTGTACACGTACGATAAATATCGTATAGTTGGGCGCACCGGAGAGTGTAGCAAAGGTGCTACGCGCAACATGCACCTCCTCCCGAGCTATGACCAGGCGTCAGGATGGGAGTCTTACCCCTGAAGGCCCTGACATCGGGCTCGGGCTGATCTATTTTGTCAGACCAACCACCATTTAGGAGAACTCAGGTCACTTAGTGCCTTGTAGCTGACAGATCCGAGATACTTCTGTATAGGCCGCCAATGGCATCCGCTGGGTTTTAATACATATCCGGTTCATCCGCGAGTCTCACACATCCATCTGATCCCACCCTTGTCCGGTAGCGGTGTGTAAATAACAAAACAAAGAAACTTCGCAGTACCCCTTACAACTTAAAGAAACCGCGAAGTCTAGTCGTCACTGCTAATCGATGAATTGTAATCAAAATTTTTTTCTTGCTAATCAGGATCCTGATATCTATATCTATTCCGATTATTCATTACTAAATTACACCTACATTTCAGTTCTGTTCTTGTCCTATTTTTATAGGAGAGACTAAAATACGCACAATGTAGTGCCACCATAAAGTACTTGCATTGGTGCCAAGCTTAAATTAAATTTTAAGTCGTACCCCCAATCCTAATATTTTTTTAGTATTTATAATAAAAAGTAATACTGCACTTTTTTTAGTTTTGGCGCGTTATGTAAGAATGATGAGAGTAACTTTTAGGATGACCGCGCACACCGTCACCTAAAACCGACACCATGAATTTAACTGTAGTCAAAATTTTAGTTTTTCTCTTGTTACGCCTTCCATGTTACGACCTTTTTTTAATGAATATATCTTTCTTATAAGATGTTATATAAGTTCATGAAAAACTATTGTTTCATAAAAACCAAAAGTAGATGATGATTTTTAGAGAATTCTTGTTATTGCTCAACACGTGGGTGTTCATCGTGCCTATGAGATAAAATCGTACTACCGCAAGCTCCAAAGGTAGAGGTAATATGAGTTTGAAATTATATTGCTGTTTTGAAGTTTTCATTTCAATTTGACGG